>OY759219.1:2778281-3287512 GCA_963662175.1 Aradus depressus
ATAAACGTATCATGTATTAATTTTTATTATGTACTCATATATTTTTAAGTATTTATTTGTTGTTTTTTATTAATTTCAATTTACTTTTTTTAAGTTTTGTTATTACTACTAATCATAGATGTGTTAGACTCAAGTAGTTATAAATCTAATTTATAAGCTATCTTAATGTATACATTCTTTTGACGTATCCTATTACCATGTATTGGTTTAACGGAAATAAATGTATTATTATTATTATATCGGCAGTTATTACCCCATCTGAATCCTCCTTCCCTTTGGATAAAATAATTTGAAACCATGATGTCTTAAATTTTCCATGATTTTTTATATATTGATTGATGTCTACTTATAGAAGATTTATTTTTTATTGAATTTTTAAAATGAGAAAAAACGCCTACGTCGTACATTGAAGTTCTGTATACATAACCCGTTGACACTCAACAACCCTTCGTGTCCCAGAAAGCAAAACTTTGGTAGCTCAAATAGGCTTCAATTTGATGGTCCACATTACAGGGTATGGAAGAAAATATATATTTAGCAAACAAAAAAAAATGTATACCTAGTTTTAAAAATGTTCATTTTTGAGAGACCCAAAAAGGGCATTTTCAATTTCCAAGATTAAATGATCCAGTCGCAAATATCTAATCAGAGAATGAAAATCGAGAAACTTTTCAGAGGGAAAATAAGTTTCCTTCAGCTTCAAATTTCAATTAGTCAATTTTTATGTTGAAAAATGACCTTATTAATCGATATATATATATATGTATATATTTTTTTTTTATTTACACATTGATATTTACAACTAGATAAAAATACATACAACAAGCAAATGTGCTATTAGAGGGATAATGGCAATGTCAAAACGTCAAGAGGGGCGAACTCACCCAGTGGTGACACTTCCTAGTCACTGATTTACTCTCATTTGCAACTAATCACTGTCACTGCTGCTGGTAAGGAGGTCTCTAGGCCATTGACGCTTAAGCCTTAATTTTTTGATTATTTTATCCCAATTTCCTTCTCCTACTTTGCAGGTAAATATGACTAATTACAAAATCATTAAATCATTAATCAAATTGAGGGGATTAGAAAAAAAAAAACTAACGAAGGGGTTTTTATGTTTCATAATACTTTTTCTTAGACACAGACTCAACTGTAATCCCAATCTGTCAACAGCGTTTCCAATGATGAGAGGAGAAACTGATTGACAAGCCATCAGTTTTTTATTTCTACAATCAGACTTAGCAGCTTGGGAGTTACATCAACCAAATCTTTCAGTGTTCTCCAGATCAAAACAATCTAGTGACAGATCCACCTCGACCAAACCAAACTGGTAGGGAAATTCCCATCGTTTCTCTCCTTGAAGACAGAGCAGGATGTCCAGGACAATCATCCAGTCCCGGATAAAATGAATCAACTTCAAATATCTCGTTAGAGAAACAACATCGAGAAATATACCCTAAGAATTTAGTTAATAAAACTCCTAAGCTGCTAAGAAAAACTTTAGAAATAAAATACTAATGGCTTGTCAATCAATTTCTTCTCTGATCATTGAAAATGCTGTTGACAGATTGGGTTTACATTTGAGAGCGTGCCTAAGAAGCAGAGGAGGCATAACATCCAATTGGTTATTTGTTTTTTTTCTTCCTTCTTTTTACCACTTAATTTGATTCATTTAATGATATTGTATTTAAAATCATATTTAATATATTATGAGATAGTAAGATGTTGTGGGACGAGATTTCTCAGAGAAATAAAAGACGTTGTCTTCCCACTGTTTTATTTTTGACCAGAACAGGATTTCAACGCAACAGCGTCATCTTCAGTGGTACATCCCACCCGCACAGCGTAGCGGTTAAAGGACAACTGGCCAGTAAGCTGTTGCATTGAAAACCGGTTCTGATCAAAAAGAAAACAGTGGGAAGACAACGTCTTTTATATCTATGAGAATAATATTATATCAGTAAGAGCAAGTAAGGCAATGAAATTGGGATAAAATAATCAAACATAACAATTAAATACGATATACGAAAAGAACACTCTTTTAAAATCCATGATACAAATACAGGTCATAATAAAAACTGAACATTTTTTTTTATCGGAATCATAGTATTGGGTGCCCCAGCATGGAGGTAAAAAACTTTGAGGTCTTAAAGGAAATTTAATTTTGAACAAAAAATTTCCTATAAACATAGGTTCGATTCGGAACCGTTTCAGAAATATTCAACATCTTTCAATTTTTGTACTTATCACTATTTTTTTGCATAAAATCTCTTATTCCTCCTTAAATATAAGAGCTAACACAAAGCTAATTATACCATCATAAAGAGCGGTGAATTACCTTTAAAATAAGTTCACTTTATTATTACAATTACAAGAATTTGACAGTTTATAGGCAGCATAAACCGAAGGACTGTGTAATTCGGAAATTCTTTGACAAACTGTAGCTCACGTTTTTTCAAAAAAATGTCCTTATTGTATATCTTAATTTTTATTTAGAAAACTTGTGCATTTAATAAGCTCTCAAACGATAAAACATTATATTACACGACCCTTATACTTGTGTAGCAATATTATGGTTTAAGTGAAAAAAGAAGGTAAAAGTAAATGACAAGTCTCATAATCCATACAGTGTTTACAATGAATTGAGGATTACTATATAGTAATATGTATACACGAGAAACCAGGGGAAAAATATTTTTCTTCTGGAATTTTTTTTTTTTTCCACGAGATTTTTGTAATTGGGACATTTTATCTAGGCACCAGGTTCGAGAGAAGCCTAAGAAACATAATTTGACTTTAATTCAAAATAATATGATAATGTAGATACTCACTCATAGAGCCTGGGTGCATCTGCGCAGTTGACGTTGTACCACCAGTCACAGTTGAACTCATGTTGATTGAAGAGTGTGCCGTTAGGACAGAGGAACTTGGCACCCTGCTCGCCCTCTCGGCCGTCGTGGCACACGTGATAGGCCTGCAACAGCAGAGCAACAGGGAGTTAATCACAGAGTCAACGGTAGATAGGAGAACTTTCACATATCAAACAAGAATATAGCCATTCAAACTTAGACCAAAGTAATAGTGAACTTTAGAAAAATGTTATGAACGAATCGTTCAAAAATAATTAATTAGATGTATTTCATTTAGAAAATTATATTTGAAATTTATGTAACAAGTCATAGAGTTGTTAGATTGGAGGGGGGAGCAACTTGTGCAACGAGTAGAACCGGGTGTAACTTGCAAAACCCACCACCTGCACCTGTTCTCAAGAATAAAAAAACTACAAAATACGCAATTCCTCTTTTTGACGTGAAAACGTCTATTCGCTCGCTAAGCACAGTGAGAACCGGTCAAACTTTCTTGTGTTACAAAATACCGTCAGATTTCAAACGCTCATAACTACGAGACTAATAATGCGATAACAACAGTTGAGGTCACAATGGATAGAGCATGTCTGTACGTGTTTGTTGTGTAGTGTTTGTTTTGCCTGTGACGTTATCGGGCTAGTGTGGGCGCCGGCGGATGATTGTTGCTAATTAGCGTTGTGTAAAATTAGAAATTAGTGTAGCGTGATAACGCAATTAGATAGGACGTTGATTCGGGTGTCATTGTAAAGAGCTTGAGGAGCACTACTAGGACTCAAAGTGAAACAATAAAAATATTCGCCGAAATATATGTAAAAATCGGTATTAAATTGAAAATTGCAAAAAAATTAAAGATGTCGTCTCATATGAATCGTAAATATGCGCGGAATTATAGAAAACGCAAATCAGAGGAAAGCTCGCATCAAAAGGAATTAAAAAAACCTAAAAAGTCTAGTGCCGAGCAAATGCAAGAGCTACGGCAGCATCGAAAAGAAAATGAAAAACATTAAGGCGTAGTGAATACAGTGCGAAGTGGCCTGTGTTACTTTAGCTACCACAGACCCTTGCTACATGCAATAAACTTGTGATTTATCTATTCTGTAACCATCCTACTTTGTATAACCATTGTATTGAAGAGATTGATAATTAAATTACATATTAATACGAAACACTTGTGTTGTTTCAACTTGTCTTGAAGCCCTGCGACGGTGTGAACTCTGTCGGTTGGCTCGCTAATTACACTATCTGGCTGACTCAAGTTAATCACTGTAGTAAAAAAAAAATATTTTTGCTTAGATACATTCATTTTTACATGTCAAACTTCAATTTTCGACAAAAAGGAGCAGCACTTATAATGATTAGTGTAATGAAAAATATTTTATTCAGAAATCATTTCACAGAAGTAAAATACCAATGAAAAAGTATTTTTCACTTCTTTCCGTAGTCGGCTTTCTTATTTATTGTAAATTTATTTATTTATTTAGAAAGTGTAATTAGTTTCGAAATAAATTTAACAAAACATCATAATGCTTTGTTAAATTTCAAAAAATTAATAAGTTGTCTCTGCGAAATGTTTCAGTTTTTTTTCTTTTCAGTTTTACTGACTGACTGGCATCTCAACTCTTAGTTGCTTCGTCAGAGTTCAGCACCAGACAAGACACAGACCATGTCATCCATTTAGAAATAATATAGCATTAACAATTAAACATATAATGATAGAAGTATCTTTCAAGGAGTTTTATAAAAAACAAAGCACGAAGCTAAAATTAAATTTTTGAAATAACAAAATGTCGCAATTACTTGACTACAATAATAAATTTAAAAAATTGTTCGAATGAACTTAAAATATTTTGTTTAGGAGCAGTACTCACAAGTGGCAAATTAATTATTAGATCATAATTTGTCAATAAACAAACTTTAAAGTTCTTCGTAAAACGTTTGTAGTTCAAAATAAAACTAGAGAGAAGAAATGTAAATTACTTTGAAATATCTGCTCTGTAAACTAAACCCATCCAAAAACATCGTTGGCACCATCTTGAACTTATCCGATTAAATGCATTGTTCATTTAGGCTACATTACAGCTGCTTTTGGAGATTCCCTCCTATGTAGTGGGAATTATTTATAAACCTTATCCATCTGACACCTCGGTACTATTCGATTAATTTTCTAAGTATCGGTGAATATCCGAATAGAAAAAATTAGTGGGGTAATGAACCCTTCAATATGTTCAATGAAATCAACACCAGTAATTCTGCAAAAAGTAAAATTAAGACCATAGGGACGAATTGATACTACAAGACCTATCTAGCGGCAGACATAGAAACTAGTTTGTTACTTCACTCTAGTGGTCGTTGAGTGTCAACAGAGTTCTCTGCAGTGGAATATCGTCGAGTGCACTCTAGTGTTGGTAAAGTGTACTGCCTGCTCTAGTGGATATTTCCATGAACTAGCACCACCTAGTTCACCGGAGAACCAACAGAGGCCGCTCATTTCCTTTGTTTTAATAATTTTATTAACTTAGATATAAAGGTTCTGAAATTTCGGTTTGGGGGAGAGGTAACTAGCTCTTTAACATTTCATCAAATTTTCATTAAATTTCACACATAGCATCCTTACAGTTACTAACGGTGGAAATAACGACACTAACCTACCTCAAAGTTACTAACAGTACAATGCCAGGTAACCTGCTAGTCATGTGATACTCAATTTCTTTGTAAACATATGTACTGTGAGAGTACTAGATTTGGCCAACCCAGGTTTAACAACTACAGTAAAATCCTTTTATAACGATTCCTGATTAACGATTTTCCGGATATAGGTAACGATGTAAAACCCATATCCAATTTGGTTTGCTATTTAAAAGTGAAGAAATAAATGCGGATATAACGATGTTATATGGATGAGCGATCCAACTTTTGTACGATCGTAAGTTGCTAAATGACATGCAGCACTTCCTGGCAGAGAAAGAGTTAAACATTTTAACCTTATTTTTGTAAAACCATTTTTGTTTGTTGTTGTTTTTTCTATGGAATAGGATGTTATATGGATGAGCGATCCAACTTTTGTACGATCGTAAGTTGCTAAATGACATGCAGCACTTCCTGGCAGAGAAAGAGTTAAACATTTTAACCTTATTTTTGTAAAACCATTTTTGTTTGTTGTTGTTTTTTCTATGGAATAGGAGTTTTTTTTATATATTTATTACGTATTCCTTTGCTTTATTAAAATTACACAGTTTATTTATACTTATTGAATTTTATTTAAATAACAATGCCTAAAATTAGTCAAAAAACTAGACTAAGTGAAGTTTTGGCGTATGATTGTTTGTTAAAACTTTTTGATTGTGAAAGTCTTGAAGCCGAAATTGAAGAAATAGAAGACTGTTTAGAAAAATTATGTACTGTCCATATTCTTGTAGTTTAGAAAATAGAAAACAGTAAAACTAAAAAATATATTTTAATAAAGTAATTTAATTTTTTTAATCGTAAATCAATTGATTTAACTAACCTCAAATTTCTCCTTGCATTCTAAAATTATGTTAAGAAACAGAACGGTATTCTCCTTCGTCCATCTTTTGTTGGTACACTTTTCTCTCTTTCTTTTTTCCATTTCGAAAAATTTATATTTTTATAAAACTTAAATTAAAAGAAAACGTAAATAAATGAAAACTACGCAAACAAGTCAGAAACAGAAAAGCAAACAAAAACAAAAGTTAAGGTTAGGACTTTAGGAGGGAAATGATAACGATAAAATAAATAAAATCCAAGGAGATCGAAATATTACTCTATCCCACTTTTAACTTCCATGGAAATGAGAGATAGAACAAAATTGCTCCTATTTAGCAAGGGTACATCAGTAACACGCTCAGTAGCTCACATCTAGGTCTGCTAAAGCGAGTGTCGAACTCGACTTGTTTTCAATTGAAATCAGTAACATGCTACTTGAAAGATTGTGAGTACCCCTTATATGTATGTACATACGCACATACATACATAATTGGGTAAAACAGTATGAGTTTTGAACAGATGAAAAATACGAACATTATAGAAAAGGGTTTTAAACACGGTTCTTGTTTACTCTTTCCGAGCGCAATGAGTCATTCCATTTCCTTCTTATCGAATATTCTACGAACTCCCTTCTAGTGCGTATATTCATAGTTTCAGATTAGTCTTTCCTTTGCCTCCGTAGGGATCGTGACAGTGTAAAAATTGAATTGAAAATGACTTCGAACAAACCTCGCGCATTTTCTATTGAAGAAAAAGCGAAAATCATAAATAGGATTGAGAAAGGAGAAACAATCAAAAACTTAGTGTCGGAGCTTCGAATTTCCCAGTCTACCATATCGACAGTATGGAAATCCAGAGACATAACCAAACAACAGTTTGGATCCAGATATAACGATGTATTTTTTTTGGTCCCTTGAATATCGTTAAAACCTAAGTTTACTGTATTTGACATCATACAGGCTTGAGACCATTAACGTCCCATTCAGGCAATTTATTAAACCTTCAATACAAATATAAGCGAATTTACTAGTTTGACATAGAATCTTAAAGTCCATAAATTACGAAATAAAGGACCCTAAAAATATACTGAGTGTATACCTGACATCCGGTCTCGACATTGGCATACATGCCAGGAGCGTAGGGTACGCTGCCACAGTGGAAGTTGGTGGGTGGGACGCTTCTGAAGATAGGATAGTCCACTCCGGCGGTCCCAGGTACCTTGCTCAGATCCTGCTCATCTCTGTTCTTCTTCAGAGGGCCAACTGGAACGAAGATGGGCGATCTTTTCTGGAAATAAATAAAGTATCGTTATGAAGTGAATGATTAATGTTTTGTCAAGAGGTCATTTCATGTACTCACTATTATTGAGATTTTCTGAAGGGAAATCGCTGGAGAAAATTGAAATATGTTATGAAACGAACAAATTTAACATCCAATAAAAATGAAAACATATCCATATTGATAACAGTTGTCCTAAAATCCATTCCAAAAAATCAATTCGTAACACTGATAACACTACGCAACAAAATTTGACCAAGTTTTTGTTTATCTTAGTTTTTTTAGTGTTTATTGCTTAATTTGATGATGCTGATTATGAATATACAAGTAGTTTTTCTCAATATTTTGGCTGTGATAACAAATTTTTCACTTTTCTTTAAAGCTACAAACATTACATGTTTATTTAATATAACCAGAGTCCTATAGAAGAAATCTAACATACAGTACCTCAAGAATTGGTGGGAATAAGAGCAAAAATATTGAATAACATTGAATCTTCATACAAGTATAGTGTATTTTAAAAATGTACATGAGAATGGCCTCTTATGTTTTTCTGACCCCACTGTACCCCATAGGCAGTCTCCCATCATAGCACAGTCCCAACGTCCCTGATACCTTCTTTCCATACAGTGAATGTCTTGGTGAAAGCGTTCACCGTGTTCCTCGCACAGCTCCTAAATTTGGCCTAAAGAAGTCTATATGAGAAAACAAGTAATGCATTTTCACAGACATTCTACATCCAAGTGCATAGTATCTCTGTATCAAATTGTCTATCAGTTGCATGCAATTCTCACTTCTGTTGTTGCCCAAAAACTGTTGCACTACCATTCTAAATGCATCCCATGCATTTCGTTCATCAAGACTCATTGCATCTACAAGTTCTTTCGACTTTAACATCACACGAATCTGACGTCCGGTGAAAATTCCACCTTCTATTTTTGCTTCACTTATCTTGAGCAACATTTGTCAGATGAGGTTCAGTCTTTGACGAATTGTTTAACAAGTCCAAGTTTGATATGGAGTGGTGGTAACAGAATCTTTTCCCTTGACACAAGGGGCTCATTTATTACGTTTTGTGCACCTGGAACGAGTTCTTTTCTTGTTGGCCAATCTTTCCTGGTGCAATGCTGATCATCTGCTCTGCTATCCCACAAGAAGAGGAAGCAGGAACAATTGGTGTAGCCACCTTGAAGCCCCGGAAAAAATCCCAACATCTTAAAATCACCACAAACATCCCATTTGTAACATTCATATTTTAGTTTCTCCAAGAGCAACTTGATATTGTCGTAAGTCTCTTTAAGTTGTGCAGAATGAGCTACTTGTATGGACAGAAACTGTTGTGCAGTAGGACAGCTTTGAGACTTCTACTTGAGCTGTCTATAAACAGACGCCATTGGCCTGGTTCATGAGGAATTCTAATGCGCTCAAAGAGACCGCTAACATCATTACAAAAACAAATATTTTCGCTCATTATAATAATAGAATTTAAGAAAGGTTACAACAAAATTGTATAAATAAAGTTGGTACTTGAACACAGATGGCAGCAGTTGGCCACTTTCTTATTTAGAGATGTATCTTAACTATTTCAGATTCTCATTTAAGTAACAATGAACACCACAGATACCAGAGTCGAAGGTGAGATGGCAACGGAATTATTTAGGAATAGCAAAATAAGTTAATAATATTGCACAATAATGGTGACAAAACTGTAAAAAAATTAGAAATCGTATTAAGACTAAACACACACGATATGCAGAGCCAATACACTAGCAATGAAAGATGTTCAACTAGAAATAAAATATAAGTGAACAGGGATGTGTGATAATTGATAGTCAAAGGTTAGTGATTGGCCGATATTATCGATAGAAAACTATCGATAGTCTACTATTTCAGATGGCAGTCCGAATTAAATTAAATTTGCTGTAAAATGCACATGACAAATATTTTAGCGACTTCTTTTTTCTCATAAATACACCTTTTCCTTCAGCCTAATTTTATTTTCAATACTACATAATGTACATCTATGTAGATCTAAGTTTTCGATCTACGAACTGAGATAGGGTTAACAAAACAAAACATCTTTGTGATTAACTCAAAATTTATTTATTGTACAGTACTACTGTACAAAACAAACCACGATAATTAATGTTATAATGTAAAAATTAAGAATTTTAAAAACGAAATATGTAAACGTTAAATTCTGAACAGGACTATAAAATAAAACAATGTACAGTACGTAATGAAAACAAGAATAATATTTTTAGACTCACTTAAAAAAGTCATTTCCTGGAAAATAGGGTGTGTGCGCCGTCATCTTTGTCGGCACTTTTTCACCGTAGCAGAGTAAGTCAAGTCAAACCCTTTGAACCTTTTATTTTCGTACTTACCGCTCGCTAAATTAAATTTTTAGTTTACTAAATTTTAATTAGTATTTTTTAAAATTCCGTCCGGATTTATCGGATAATTGGTGTCCGGCTTAGCGGGACTTTACTGTATTAACATTTCTTGGAAGCCAATGCAATACCTCTTTTTTTGTACACAATGAAGTTAATATTTATGACTTAATTTTTAATTTTCTAAAAAATTGTTATTTGTCTTAGGTTGTAGAATAAACAAGATTACATTATATTTTTCTGTGTTTTAGCCTTTTTTGAACATTATACGCTTTGTATAATGTTCAAGGAAGTCATACTCAACAGACTACTTAAAACTGGCTTCATGTATTTATTTAAAGTTGTTTTTCATTTTATCTTACAATGCTCGCTCAACCACAACTGTTACTATCTAGTTTTCTTACCGCAAAAATTTCTATCTTTTATACTTTCAACTAACATCTTCAAAGAGATTAGTAACTGCAACAGGCCATATAAGAAGGTTATGAGTGAAACCACGAAAATCCGATTAACTACTTTAAACTAGCACTTACTTAACCCCCCCCCCCCTCTCCTCCCACGACTATCTTTCCCATTTTAAGATACCTCACGACCTACGTTTGAACTAGGCGTAAAAGGACGTTACCTTTAAAATTTCGTTAAAATCCATTCAAAAGAGACTAATTTTTATTTTCTTACATTTTAAAATACCACATGGCCTATACTCCAGTCCTTAGCCGCTTCCCGTTGTGATAAATAAAAATAATGTAAATTTAAAATAAATAAAAATATAAATAATAATTGAATTAATAAAATAAATAATAATTAAAACATGATATTACCACATTTCTTGTAGAAATTATATCTCTTTTCTTTTACTTTACAGTAATTTCCGAAAAGGGCCCTAAAAAAATAGGGCTATCATAAGTTCAAGACATGCAATTTTTAAGAAATTACACATAATTTTAAAAAAAAATCCAATTAACAAACTTTTATGCCATATTGATTACAACTAAGAGATAAAAAAAATCAAATAATCTACAAAAATAAATCTTACAACCTAATTTTTACATTTATGTTTTAGTCTCTTTTCTCTCTAAATACTGGCCATTCTTAAAATTTAAGTTATTTTAGGGCAAATAAAACGTATAAATAAATGAATGTACCTTCTTTGTGCATCTATTTCAATTAAAATTCCAATTACTCACAATCAATTCACTACAACTTAGTTCACCACACCTTAAGCCTAAACTCTCAGACCTTTCAACCTTCGACTCCTCTACACTAATTGAAAACAGCTGATGGTCGTGTTTTGTTTTTTATTCATGGGTTGTTTTAAAACAAAATTCATTCATATTATTATTCACCAATTTATTTTTAATTTTAACGGGGTCCGTTTCCATCTAATTCGGATTAGCGGGACTCTATTGTATTATTGAAATAATAGACTATCGATAGGTTTCTATCGATAATATCGGCCAATCTCTAACCTTTGACTATCAATTATCTCATTTATTTAAGTATTCTCTCAACGAATTGTCCTGGAGAATGATTATTTTCCACGTTAAAAAGAGTAAAAAACTATTTGCGTGCAAGTATGGATGAAGACAGACTTAATGCACATGCATTATTGTCCATGGAAGCACAGTTGGTGCAACAAATTGATTATGATATCATTGATGTTTTTGCACGACCCAAAGCAACAAGAAACGTTAGGTAATTTATTATACAAATATAATTTATTTTTTTATTTGAGTATTTTATTAATAATGTTATGTTAAAAAATCAAAGAATAAAAATATAAAATCCGCCTCTGCATGCTGTTTCATGGTAGGAAAGTTCGCAAAGATCTAGAATATTTCCCCACCAAGATCCCACCGTGCCACAGGCTATTGTACACACGTCCTTACATCTGGCAATATATAAATCTTTTGTGTGGAAAAGTAGCATTTTTCCAGACAATGGACTCCATTCTTCACCCAGGGTTATATAATAACCTTTTTTTAAGCAACATTTAATTCTTTTTTTTTCTTCTTTTTTGTATTGCAAAAATTAAATGTCTGCCATTGCTTCAAGGTGAAGATGACCACAATTCTAAATGTCACTGTTAGTTTTTTTTTTTTTTTTTTTTAGGCATTCCAAATGTCACTTGTTCTATTAATTTTATTTTTTTAGTAGCAATACGTGTAGAGCCTTGGTGTTTGAATAGGCAAAGTCCTTCCTCGTGAACAGCTGAGGTTCCAGGCCTCATGCGGCCATCTAAATAATTAATGACATTTTGAGAGAAAAAAAAAATTAAACAAATTAAAATAGGAATTATTATCGATCAAAATTAAAAAAAAAAAGTGATGTGGCCATTAAATGACTTTCTTATACTAACCACGCTTACAGATCACTCACTCTCTCACTCTCTCTCTCTCTCTCTCCTTCTCAAAATCATTTCATTTCGCTTTGTACAGCGCAATCCAGAGATTAGACATTCTTTTACCCAGTAATGCCACTATGAAATAATTTTGAGAAGGGGAAGTGGGAGATGGAGGATGCTCTGTAAGTGTAGTTGGTATAAGAATGTCCGTTAATGGCCACATCACTTATATTTTATTTTTTCCTTCATTCTTTATAATTTTTCAATTGAATTACCAATAATAAAACCGAATTTCAATTTCGCTGCAACGAATGACGATTTAAACATTACTTACAATGAGATATATACCTTATAGACATTTAGTTTACATTCTTCGGGCCACTATAACTTTTGTCCTATTGTATAAGGAACATTTTTGGTGAGAATTACTTTTTAGATAGAACTAACGGTTTTCGGGTAAACCAAGGAAACGTCTAAAAATATGTATTTCAAACCTACATTACAAGACGGTTTTTGGCTTGGATCTCAAAAACCGGACGACCTGCGAAAAATTGTATTTTATATAAAATATGTATTTCAATGGTCATTACAAATATTACTTGAAAAGATTTTTGATAAGTTCATAACCATAAGCGGTATCTTGAAAAATGTACTTAGGCCCCGGAGTAAAGTAATCTCAATTTTCGGCTGATTTCGGCCAAAATCTAATCAGATCTAAGTCAGCACATGTGACCCTTTCATTCAAAATTTAATTTCAAGTTCATAGTTACAATGGTTTAGCGGTAGAGAGCTCACAACTATCCAATCACATACGCACACATATCTTCTCGGAAATGGTCAACACGTATTCAGGAGACCTTGAAACGTGCAAATCCGTTGAAAACTCGATCTCGAATTTCCGCAGGATTACAGTAAGTATAAGAAAGTAAAAAAAAACATAATAAATAAAATAATTAATTATAATATTGACTTTTAGGTGTCGTTAAGTAATGGTGAATAATTTGGAAGTGACTGAGAAGACTGCATAGAACAGTTAGTAGACGATCAGAACACAGATTGGCATAAACGTAATACGTTATTATTGTTATTTAGGACTGTAATTCTATTAAAACATTATTGTATCAATGTTGTTCTAAATTGTACAAACACTGAGGATGGGCTTGCAGCCCGAAACGTCTATGTAGAAAAAATAAGTTTTAAATAAAGAGCTGCAACTGAAGAATACAAATGTTTATTTATTTAACTATTTCCCACTTTCATTTAGTTTTAATTATCCCCATGACAAGAACGAGAGCGCAGGGATATATTCATTACATCTCATTAGCAGTCAGCAGATCAAAGGCAGAAGACGAGAAACCTTCTAGGGAGCTGTCTATGAAAGCAGAACCATTTGACCTACAACGTTTTTTTTTTTTACAATTTGGCAAGACAGAAGTTGACTATTAAAGCACATAGTGCCCTTGCGAGGGAACAAAAAAATATTTTGCAACTGATGGCCCTGGATGGCAAATTTATGAACAAATTCAAATTTTTCTGTCAATTGTGCAATTACCCCGGGAGAAACATAATAATTAAAAGTTGATTGTTTTTACATCCCCACTATAAGAATTATTTGGTAAGTTATGTAATCGATGTTAGGTTTAGGTTTTATGACTCATGCCCGGGCATTGACAACAAAAATTGAAATTCAATCATTTTTTCAGTTTCTATCAATAAATAAAGCAAAGAAATGGTATTTTGCTTATATCGAATGAATACATTTTTATTTGTCTCAAATAACTTGCCCAAGACTGCAAAAAAAACATTATTAAAATTTGGGCTTGCATATATTGAAGTTATAACCAAGTAGTGGCGCTTATTGCAATGAATGAGGTTGAAAGAACAGTCCGTCAGCGGAGGCACACATCCCAAGAATGTCTTATTAAGTACCCGCCAGAAATTAGGGTAGGCAAAATTTAGGACTCCCATAGTAGAATCGGGCTCATGTCCACTAGAGTGACGAAAGAGCGCTCTGGTAGTAGGCGATATGACCTCGTAGATAAAGCCCGGACATGAGTCATAATAACTAGCTAAATGAGCCTCGAAAAAAGTGATAGCAATAATTAGGAGCTGACACATGTCCAAAGTATAAAAATATTTAAATACAGAAAATTGCGAATAAAAAATTCTAGAAAAATATTTTTACTTATTTAAAAAACTAAGTGAAGCTTTACATGAATTTTTATGCAAATGGATGACACCACTTGGTTAATTCCAGTCACGACCCGAAGTGACCCTGAACTAATGTTTGGAGATGAAACATGTAAACAAACAATCTCATAACATCCATAGCTGTGTTTATTTTCCAATGCTTGCTATCTTTTAACATGAAAACAACAAATACAAACATATTTCCTGTTTATGTTGTTTTAGACATTTTCAATTAACTTTTACTCTGAGAGTTGGCAGGAGTGTTGGGTGATGTCACGTACCCTATGTTGAGCAGAACGTTTAAGGATGCTAGGAAATTTGCTAATTCAATGTTTTATTTAACTTTATTGTTTTTATTTTTGTGAACTTTTGTTTGTTTAAACACGTAAACAAATTGTCTCAAGAAAATTTACCTTTTTATTATTTGAAAAGTTATTTATACCCATAAAAGTGAACAAAATTACTTACTTTTCACCCAAGTTACGGGTGAGAATGAAGCCCAACATCAACTCGACCGAAAAACCGGTCATTGAAGAGATTAGGAAACTGACCAAATTTTACCAAACAAATGACGTAAAATACTATACTTTCCTGAACCCCGAGGATAGGAAACTTTCCGTTGTTATCCGAGGGGTTCCATACTCCCTGACTGATACCGAAATACAAGACGAACTAACCCCGACATACCCAGTCCTGAGTGTAACAAGGCTACTGAACAAGGACAAAGGCCCCACTCCACTGTGTGCTGTCGAGCTCTGTTCAACGCATGCCTGCGATGCAGCTATTTTCCTCGAAATTGGAAAAACGCGGTTGTAATCGTCTTCCATAAACATGGTAAGCCCAAGCAAGAGCCGGACAGCTATCGGCCTATAAGCCTTCTGAACTCGTTGTCGAAGATCTTCGAACGACTAATATTGAGAAGACTGGGTTCTCACCTGGAAAGCGCAGGAATTGTTCCAGCTCACCAGTTTGGTTTCAAACATAATCATTCATCTGTGCACCAGCTACAGAGGGTCTCGGAAAAGATTGTGAATGGTTTCGAACAGAAGACATATACAACCTCTGTCTTTTTAGATGTAGCTTCCGCGTTCGACTCGGTGTGGCATGAAGGTCTCCGCTATAAGCTGAGGAAGACATGGGCTCCACAGTACTTGGAAAAGATAGTTGATTCCTTTTTGGAGAACAGGACGTTTCAAGTTCGGGTCAACAACATCCTCAGCTCCAAGCGTAGTATTCTGGCGGGAGTGCCACAGGGAGCTATCCTCAGTCCCCTCCTCTTCAGCTTATACTGCTGCGACATCCCCGAGCCATGTAATACCACTCTAGCACTATACGCAGACGACACACTACTTATGTGTCAACAGGAAGACCTCCAGACAGCAGTTGACATGTTACAAACTTCTCTCAACCACGTCTCCAGCTGGTTCGCTCGATGGAAGCTTCAGTTGAACGCCAGTAAAACAGAAGCGAAGATTTTTGCCCTTCGCCGATTTTTTACAGAGGACCAGAGTAGGCTGCGGGTTGACGGACTTCCCATTCCATGGAACCCTAAAGATCAGGCTGTCCGGTACCTTGGTGTATTCTTAGACACACGGCTCACATGGAAACTTCACATCAACACAAAACTTACACAAGCATACACCCGTTTAAAACATCTCTATCCACTCATTAACCGCAACACACCCCTCAAACACTCTTGCACACTGCTCCTGTACAAAGCGTTACTTCTCCCATTGTTAACATACGCCTGTCCAATATGGCATGGCGCCAGTCCTTCACTCACAACACGACTACAAACATTTCAGAACAAAATTCTTCGTGTGTCTCTGAATGCACCATGGTTTATCCGAAACAGCCAACTCCATGAGGAACTGGGAGTTCCTCGGGTCGCAGCCTATTTAAGGTCCTTAGTAGATAACTACCACGGAAGACTAGGCCTGTGTTCTGGAGCAGCCCACTACAATCTTGGCCAGCCTACTCTCCACAGAAGGCTCAAACCAAGATTATACCAAGACATTATTATTAATTAATTTCATTTTATATTTTCCATTTTATACTTTGTGTGAAGAACCAAGATGTTCTGGTCCAAATAAAGTGTGTGTTGTTTTTACTCTGAGAGCTATGGTGGCCGTGCGGGCTAGAGCGTAGGGCTTTGTTCGTATGGTCTCACTTTGGTTTGCGGGTTCGAATCTCGCCCGGGAGTGAGTTTTATTTCGTAGATAGAACTCCCTTCCGGGGCCATGGATGTTGTAAATAATTAGGTAACACCATTATAAGAGTCATGGCGAAAAAAATAAATAAACTTTTATTCTTTAGTTATAGTTCAGTTTAGGGTTTTTGTTACAAAAGATAACCCTTTGGAAAGAATAGGAGAATGGATTAAGATCTTGGAAGTTTTCAAAAACAAAAATCAATAAATAAGAGGAAGAAATGAAAGAAATAAAAGGTAATGAGGTGATTTTGTAGAAATCTTCTTGAGATGGATGTAAAATTTTTTTATTGGCTATCGGTTTCGGTGTTCTTTACATCATCATCAGGCCTATAATTACAACAGAACTCAGTCAAAAAAGATAAATTACATAAACATATGAATTTATGCATATTCACACTAAATAATATATGATCCTTAAATAGGTTAAAATTTAAAACTTGATTTATACGGTTAAAAAACTTATATGTTGGATGAGTTTTGGAGCCTGCGAAAAAAAAATAAGACCAGGGTCGGTCTCCTAATTCACTTTATCTTTATGTTTTATTTATATTTGTCTCTTTATTGTTTATCTTCAAACATAGAGAGGATCTAAAGTGAGGAGGGAGAGAACACTGAACTAAGTGGCAAAAAAAGAAGGGAAGGTTCTTTAGATAGTTTATCAAAATAAATATCCGTATTATTTAATAAGTCGTCGGTGAATCATAGACGATGTACTTCCCCACCTCTCTGGCTAAAAATCAATAGTTGACTTACATAGAGGCTACTGGATTCTCATACTAAATGTTGTGTCGATAAATTCATTACTTCGGCAGTTATTGGGATATTTGAGTTGGGCCCCCACCCCTGAACCCAACCTTCAGCAGATTTGGCTACTAATAGGAATATGAATTTAAATATAGTTATTAGGGTTTTTGAGATGAGCCTCTGATGCCCCTCTTCCCTGGGGTCTATTCTGATGAAAATAAATAAGTCATCCTTACGGAGTTTTAAATATACATATGAAATTTCGAGTCGATACATTCATTAGAACAGGAGTTATTAAAGTTGTTGTGTTGTCTACCCCCTAATCTCCATCATCCCTTTGACCGATATGCTGAAAATGAATAGACGTTATCCATAAATACACATATAAAATTTCGTGTCGATACATTTATTACATCGGGAGTTATCGTGATCACAGACACAGACACGCAAATAGACAAACTTTTTTTTTTTATCATTTCGTTTGAAAACTCCACATCGAATTTCTGACGGATTACATAACTTCCCCTACACTTCGTATAGCTGGAGAAGTAATAACTACAAATTATTAATATAGGTAAGTTTAAACTTAAAGGTGAAAAATCCAAAATATATGTTTACCAGAAAAGTAAATTTGAAGACCGAAAAATGTGGGATCCATCGACACGAAGCAAAAGTCGAAGAAAACTATTGATTATATACTTATATACTTTATATCTGTTTTGTTAATCCACCTGAAGAACCTCCACATCTTTTTATATAGGTAACTAATTTTAATGTTTGCCTTTCATCACTCTATTCTCTATATAATATTTTTTGTAAAATAAACAAATAATATACACTCTGAAGATGCCCGACAGGGCAAAATGTAAATGATACGTGAAAAATAAATAAAAAAATAAAATTAGAAGACCGACCCTGGCCTTATTTTTTTTTTCTTATTGGAAGTTGCAAAACTCATGAGAATTGGTTCAAGATTATTTAGGTACACTTTCAAGTTACTAAGATACTTTAGAATTTTTACTGTTTCTAACATTTTAACTATACGACATATTTTAGATACTGCAAAACTTAGTAAACATACTACATTTTACATAGTAAAAAAAAAGACAACCCACCTAATTGACTTAATTTAATCGAGTATACGGCGTCAACAATTTATGACATTGGACGCCAATAAATAAAATTTATTCTATTCTATTCAATAAAAAAAAAACTTTAGGTAAAACTCTAAACATATTACATTTTTAGTTGTTCATACCAATTTTTAAATATGAACATATTTTAGAATCATATATTATATAATGTGAATTTGCACTATATTTTTATGTACATGTATTTTTCCTTTTTTTAAATATATTTTTCCAAAAATGGATGCTGATAAAGAAATCATACATAGCGGCATTTTCCTTTCAAAGAAATTTTTTTTAAAAAGAGAATTCTTTCGGGGAAAACATGAAGTTATTTCTTCAGTGAACGAACCCCATTCTTAAAAATCTACGGTGTAGTGTGACCAGCGAGTACAAAACATTATTACCGCCAACCCCTGAAAAGTGAAAAATACAGTGTAGAACTAAAAGGTTTACCTGAACAGCGGCAGACTGGGCAATCTGGTAGAGACATAAGGCGGCTAGAGCGCCCATCAGACAGATCCGGAGGAACATGACGGACCAGGGAGTGAGCTGCGTCTGAGGGTAGCCAGGCAGCGGGCTGTTACAGCAGAACAACTTTCACCAGGGAGCGGCAGGTCAGCGCAGCCTGGAGTTGTGACATAGCAGTCCGCTCAGAACAATACCCATTGTAGCTGCCTAGACACACACTCAACAGGAGACAAGGCAACAAGTGCTTCAGTAACAAACAATATTCACAGTAGATACTCGATTAACCGACCCTGTCGCCGGTTAACACAAATCACTTGGCTTCTCTGAGACGGTTGTAGGTTCATTTTTCAAAAACCAGAAACTCTTCTGAAGGTAGCTGGTCCATACAAGTTCTCTACTGGGTCTCGCCTGCTGGTCTATTTGCAACTCTTCTGGAGGTAGCTGGTCCATACAAGGTCTCTACTGGGTCTCGCCTGCTGGTATATTTGCAACACTTCTGGAGGTAGCTGGTCCATACAAGTTCTCTACTGGGTCTCGCCTGCTGGTCTATTTGCAACACTTCTGGAGGTAGCTGGTCCATACAAGTTCTCTACTGGGTCTCGCCTGCTGGTATATTTGCAACACTTCTGGAGGTAGCTGGTCCATACAAGTTCTCTACTGGGTCTCGCCTGCTGGTCTATTTGCAACACTTCTGGAGGTAGCTGGTCCATACAAGTTCTCTACTGGGTCTCGCCTGCTGGTCTATTTGCAACTCTTCTGGAGGTAGCTGGTCCATACAAGTTCTCTACTGGGTCTCGCCTGCTGGTATATTTGCAACACTTCTGGAGGTAGCTGGTCCATACAAGTTCTCTACTGGGTCTCGCCTGCTGGTCTATTTGCAACTCTTCTGGAGGTAGCTGGTCCATACAAGTTCTCTACTGGGTCTCGCCTGCTGGTATATTTGCAACACTTCTGGAGGTAGCTGGTCCATACAAGTTCTCTACTGGGTCTCGCCTGCTGGTCTATTTGCAACACTTCTGGAGGTAGCTGGTCCATACAAGTTCTCTACTGGGTCTCGCCTGCTGGTCTATTTGCAACTCTTCTGGAGGTAGCTGGTCCATACAAGTTCTCTACTGGGTCTCGCCTGCTGGTATATTTGCAACACTTCTGGAGGTAGCTGGTCCATACAAGTTCTCTACTGGGTCTCGCCTGCTGGTCTATTTGCAACTCTTCTGGAGGTAGCTGGTCCATACAAGTTCTCTACTGGGTCTCGCCTGCTGGTATATTTGCAACACTTCTGGAGGTAGCTGGTCCATACAAGTTCTCTACTGGGTCTCGCCTGCTGGTATATTTGCAACTCTTCTGGAGGTAGCTGGTCCATACAAGTTCTCTACTGGGTCTCGCCTGCTGGTATATTTGCAACTCTTCTGGAGGTAGCTGGTCCATACAAGTTCTCTACTGGGTCTCGCCTGCTGGTCTATTTGCAACACTTCTGGAGGTAGCTGGTCCATACAAGTTCTCTACTGGGTCTCGCCTGCTGGTCTATTTGCAACTCTTCTGGAGGTAGCTGGTCCATACAAGTTCTCTACTGGGTCTCGCCTGCTGGTATATTTGCAACACTTCTGGAGGTAGCTGGTCCATACAAGTTCTCTACTGGGTCTCGCCTGCTGGTATATTTGCAACACTTCTGGAGGTAGCTGGTCCATACAAGTTCTCTACTGGGTCTCGCCTGCTGGTCTATTTGCAACTCTTCTGGAGGTAGCTGGTCCATACAAGTTCTCTACTGGGTCTCGCCTGCTGGTATATTTGCAACACTTCTGGAGGTAGCTGGTCCATACAAGTTCTCTACTGGGTCTCGCCTGCTGGTCTATTTGCAACTCTTCTTCTTCAATATTTAACTAATATTTTTTTTCAACCTTTGTAACAATATACGAACATAAATGCTACTAATATTTAGCAATATTTTAGGATAAATTTTTTCGAATTTTCAGAAGATTTTTTGTAGAAGAATGTAACAATTTTTAAACACAATAAATCATATAAATTTTCTAAAAATATAACAAATATAAAGTCTAAAAACAGTTAAAAAGGGAGAAATCTGAAGAATGAGATACATGAAGTTAGCTCGACTTTTTTTGAAAATCCCATTTTTATTTCGATTTTTGTGTAGGATTACTGGTCATGTACTCAGTGGATTATATTTTTTAATACGAAATTTGATGTTGATACATTCATTACATGGGCAGTTATTGGGATTTTTGAAATGAGCCCCCACCCCGGAACTCCCCCCTCCCCTCAACCGATATCCGTCAAATTTGACAGGCTAAGCCATCATCAAATTGTAATTCAAAATACGAAATTTGATGTTGATACATTAATTACATCGGCAGTTATTGGGATTTTGAATTGAGCAATCTGTTATCTTCCTGTTCTCGTGGACCGACCTTCATAACCTTCTTCTATATTAATAAAGCTGAAAAGGGGTTTGTTTGTGGGTTTGCTCCACCATCACGCCCAAACCGCTGGACGGATCTTCATGATACTCCACATGTAGCATCCTTTTGACCCCGATTGAATGATAGGCTATGTGGCGTCCCAAAATTTCGAACGGGAGGGGGGGTTGTAAGGGGGGCCTAAGTATAAAAATTGCTCTAGTGTATTAACAGATGGACGGATTATCATGAAATTTCACATGTAGTATTCTTAAAAGCCAAGTTGAAAAAAAGGCTATGTGGCGTCCATAAATTTTGAACGGGAGGGGGGGTTGTGGGGGGGCCTAAGTATAAATATAGTGCTAGCTAATTAACGGATGGTCGGATTGTCATGGAATTTCACATGTAGTATTCTAAAAAGCCAAATTTAAAAATAGGGTGTGTAAAGTCTCAAAATTTGAACGGGAGGGGGGAGCTAGGCCTAATATAAAGATAGTGATAGGTCTTCAAAGGATGAGCGGAATGTCATGGAATTTGACATGTAGTATGCTTAAAGGCCAAATTGAAAAATTCGCTACGAGACATCGGGTTGTGGGGGTAGGGCTACATATAAAAATAGTGATAGGTCATTACAGATGATCGGATTGTCATGGAATGTCACATGTAGTATTCTTAAAGGACAAAAACAAAAAAAGGATATGTGAGTTTCAAAATTGGAAACGGGAGGGGGGTATGGGGGGGGCAAGCATATAAATAGTAGTTTCAAAAGCAATATTTAAAAATTGGCTGTGACCCTTCTGGACGGGAGGGGCGGGGGTGCATTAATGCAGAATGAATCTTACATGGAGCATTCTTAAAGATGGGACATAGCCCCAATTTAAATAGGGTGGGTTTCCTAAGCATGTATTACCTAGGAGGACCGCCGTTGAACGGTTAATAATAGCTCTCACCAGCGTTCTGAGGCACAAAATAGCTAGGGCATCCGCTGTTGCAAGGCACATATTTGCTGCGGTGCCCAGCGTTCCTAACTACGTACTATCTGTGTTGCCCAGCGTTCCTAAGAACTTAATAGCTGGTTGCACGGAGTAGCAAGGCGCATACTATCTAAGGTGCCCGGCGTTCTTAAGTAGGAACTAGCTGTGGTTCCAAGTGGACCTAAGAACTTACTAGCTGGGCTGGCCGCCGTTGCATTACATATACTAGGAATAGCTGTGTGGCCCAGCGTTCCTGAACACGTACTAGCTGACACATTCATTACATCGGCAGTTATTGGGATTTTTGAATTGAGCCCCCACCCCGGAACTCCCCCCTCCCCTCAATTGATATCGCTGAAATTTGACTGGTTATGTCCTCAGTGGATGTTTATTTTAAATGCTTGTCTTCTGAGCTCAATGTCGTGGGATCGTAGCCCGACCGAGGCCCTTAGTTTATTTTATATGGGAGGTAAAATAAACTTAAGCACGCCGTCCTTCGGATGGGACGTTAAGCGATGGTACCGAGCCTGTACGATGTCAGGTACTCGTTAAAGACCCCTACCCTAGACGAATAAAAATTTAGAGTAGGCAATATTTAGGACTCCCACAGTAGAGTCGGGCTCATGTCCACCCGAGTGACGAAAGAGCGCTCTGGTAGTAGGTGATATGACCTCGTAGTTAAAGCCCAGGCATGTCATAAAACCTAACCTAACCTATAAATATAAGCAAGCAGCAGGATTACAGTTGAGTTGCCTGGGTGACAATACTGTTTTATACATAATTATTTTTTTCAAGATCCCTGGTTCGAAACACGGCCTAGGCCCTTAGATTTTTTATCTGGAAATTGAAAAAAACTTGAGCACGCCTTCCTTCGGATGTGACGTTAAGCGATCGTTTTGAGCCTATACGATGTCAGGTACTCGTTAAAGACCCCTACTCTATGTGAATAAAAATTTTGGATAGATTAAATATTTAGGACTCCAATAGTAGAGTCGGGCTCATGTCCACCAGTGTCGAAAGAGCGCTCTGGTAGTAGGCGATATGACCTTGTAGTTAAAAGCATGAGTCGTAATAAATACTTTTTTTTATAACATGATCGAGAAAGCAGATCGGTCAATAACAGAAAAGGAGAAGAACTGGTTATTTGAACAGTTGAAAAGAAGGTTAGTTTTTTTTATCTATAAGATAAAAACATCTTGAGCACTCCATCCTTCGGATGGAACATTAAGCGATGATCCCGAGCCTCATTAAAGACCCCTAACTATTTACCTGGGTAGACAAAATTTCGGACTTATGTCCATCAGAGCTCTCTTTCGCCGTAGTAGGGAATAATATCACTTCGTAGTTGAAGCCCGAACAGTGAGTCACAAAAACAAATATCCTTTTATTTTACTAATTCTGATAATTTTGAATTTAAGTAGCAGTAGCAGACTGCAAGAAATAGCAGTTAACAAATAACATATCGGTAAATAACAATCCACCACTAATATATCTATGGTTATTTAACTGTGGTTCCAATGCAATGACTCTCTCTCAGTACCGCACTGTATAACACCCAACTTTCCACCGCAACATAATGTTACCGCAATCAGCAAATTGGTAACTTCCCCTCATCTGAACTATAAAAGTTTTGTTTATTTATATAAAACTGAATCTGGCTTCGCTATAAATTAAAAAAAGTAAGCCTAACGCATTTTCAAATTATCAAAAAACATATAAAAATAAATAAAAAAATATCTGATATGACCATATGTTGTCCATTAACCCATTACATTTTTATGAATCAATATCCCTTCAATGGCAATACTAAGTGTAAGAAAGTCATAAAAACTTATGGCATCAGCGGTTTTCTTTGTTTGGTTGTAGATATGAGGTAATCCTGAGAGTGACTTTGAAATGAGGGACAGATATGGCGTGAAATTTAGATGCTGACTTTGAAATATCTGTTACATTACCAAAACTAGGCCACCGTTTGTACTAATATTTAACAGTTGACTTACATAGGGGCCCCCAAATCCTCATACTAAACTTTGTGTCGATACATTCATTACATCAGCAGTTATTGCAGTTTTTGAGTTAAGCCTCTCCTCTTATCCCCCTCTCTTTTTGCCGCCTTGACTGAAAATCGATAGGTGTTGTCCTTATAACATTCTTGGTCACACATATAAAATTTCGTGTCGAGATTCATTTTATCAGGAGTTATCTTGTTCACAGATACACATGCTGTGATGTATAAAAATAATACACACATTAAATTATCAATATAAAAAAAATTAATTATATTTATTTTTCTATAAAAAGAAACTGAATTAATAAATAAATAATAAGAAACCATTTCGCTCCGAGTAGTGTCGAGGTTTGAGAATGGCGACGGTCTGAGTGAGGATAGAGAGTGGTGTTTAGGCTTAAGTTGTAATGAACTAAATAAAAGTGAATTGACGGTGAAATTGATCCGCAAAGAAGGTACTGTTGTTTGTTTATATGTACAGGATATATGTCCAGAAATATATAACTTAAATTTTAAAGAATGGCCAAAAATATAAAACAGAAAAAAGATTGAAATAGTGTTAAGAATTTAGTTTGTAAGATTTTTCTTTTGATATTTGTTTGTTTGAATGTTTGGTTTTTTTATTTAATAATGTAGATGATTTAAGAAAACAAACCCAAATTATTTGTTCTCGTGAATTCTATTCTATTCATTTTCCCTGTTGGACCAGTAAGATAATTTAAAGAACCTTTGGATTAGATTTAATACAGTAGAATCTCTTTAAATCGAACCTCGATAAGTCGAAAACCTCCAAAACTCGAAAAAAAGTTTTGTTCCTTTCCCTTCAAGCCCCAAAACCTCCATTACTCGAAATCTCAACCCTCTATTAGTCGAAATAATCAGTGAGTCCCTACAAGCCATTTTGGTATATATTTTCCCTCTATAACTCGAAAAAATAAATTGAACCTCTGTATCTCGAACATAGCAATGTTTTATTTTACAACTCGATTATTTGAAACTTATTACCTCTATAGCTCGAAGAAAAATAAGTTACCGACTTTAAGAATTTGCCGACAATGTACACCATTGTTTCTTAGAAAACAATTTAGGTGTATACAATAAATAGGATAACCAATTATCTAAAGCAAAAAAAAATTACTGACTTTTTTTAATACCTACATATACTACGTATTTTGATGTTGATTTATAATAAATATAAATATGTTTGTCACCTCTCTAACTCAAAATTAGTTGAATGAATCTTAACCTCTACAAGTTGAATCAAAATCCGCCTGTCGAAATCCTCCATAAGTCGAAAACTCTAAAACTCGAATTTTTTGGCGTCTTCCTTTATGTCCGACTTATAGAGGTTCTACTGCATTATTGAAAAAAATTGTAAATGGAGTCTCTTTAGAAATCCAAATGAAAAGTTTGTTAATTGAATTTTTTTTAAATTACGTGCACTTTCTTAAAAATTGCACGTCTTGAAGTGTTGATATTTTTTAGGGCCCTTTTCAGAAATTACTGTAGAAATCAAAATTAAGTAAATAGAAGACCAGTTATAAAATATCTACAGGAAATGTGGTTTCTTATTGTTTATTTATTTATTTTTATATTTATTATTTCATTATTATTAATTATTATTTATAATTTTATTTATTTATCATTTATTATACAAAAAATTCTGTTGAAAACTCCCCATCAAATTTTAATCCGATTACATAACTTCACCTAGACTTCTATACGAAATTTTTTCAATATTCACACATTTATTTAATACAATTATTCATGTAACAGTAAACATTTATTTGTCTAAAACGGAGGCCAAAGTTTTCTCACTTCGTAAAATTAACACTAACACACTAACACCACTTAAAATCAATAATACAGACATACATTGGACACCCAATGACCAAACAGTCAGATATCTCGGCATACACTTCGACACTAAACTTACTTGGACACAACACATAAACAAACAACTCACACGAGCATACACCCGACTGACACAATTATACCCACTCATAAACAGAAACACTCCACTCAAGCACAAATGTACTACACTTCTTTACATCTCATTACTCCGACCACTGCTCACATACGCTTGCCCTGTCTGGCTGGGGGCCAGCAAAACAAACATTAACAAATTAAGGAAGTTTGAAAACAAGGTTCTCCGATTGGCAGTAAAGGCCCCTTGGTTCGTCCGAAACAGTCAAATCCGGCGTGAGCTGGGAGTGCCGGAAGTTGCAGACCATATCACCCAGGTTACACAGCAGTTCCACGATGGTCTTGTCGATGTGCCGGCCGCTACCTTCTTCACCCTCGGTCGGACCACCCCCAACAGGCGACTCAAACCTCGGCTATACCAGGACATTATATAACCCCTCTATATAATATGCTTTGTTTCTCTTTTAATGTGTAGAGCACTAAGTGTGCTGAGCCAATAAAAATGTTTTTTTTTTTTTTTTTTTTTTTTTTTTTATTTGTCTAAATGAGAAACAAACAAAGAACAAGAAAAAGTCAAAACATGTTAGAAATATAACCCTACTAAAGACAAGTGAAGTATCAATATCAGCGTTACCAGGCCATGGTTTTAAAATTCCATTCCATTGAAACCAAATATTTCGTAATGATTAATAGAGTTGACAGTATCTTTTCAATGTACAAGGAATTCGAGGTTCTGACGAGTAAATGAAAATTCAAAATTTGGCCAACGTTTCGAAAACTATTTATTTTATTCTTTAGGGCCTTATAATGACTTGAGTGGATGTGTGTTGTGAAGGTGTTGTGAGTGTAGTGAGAGTGTTCACAACACACATCCACTCAAGTCATTATAAGGCCTTGAAGAAGGAAATAAATAGTTTTCGAAACGTTGGCCAAATTTTGAATTTTCATTTACACGACGGAACCACGAATTCCTTCTACATACATTCAAATATTTCATGTATCCCACAAATTTCTTTTTCAAAAAATCCCTAATTTACTCAACACCAAATTATATATATATTAACTATGTCCCGTTTTTATAGGAGCAGAGCTTTTCGAGTAGTAAACATAGTTGAAAGGGATATTTCTATAATCAGAATTTAAAATCAACATTTTTTTTTGGCAGTCATTAGGGTTCTCGAACTGAATTTTCTTATTTAAAATATGAGTAGGTACACATTATTCTCAACGAATTCTGAAACTAGATTTTTTTTTTCAAATATTAAATATCTCTGCAAGTGTCCAACGGATTTCTTTAGTATAAATTAAGGAACAGTTTAAAATTTAAAGTAAAAAAAAGTGTTTCTCTGAAGAAAAAAAAAATCTCTATAGTTAGTTATTATGACTCATGCCCGGGCTTTAACTATGAGGTCATATCGCCTACTACCAGAGCGCTCTTTTGTCACTCTGGTGAACATGAGTCCAACTCTACTGTGGGTGTCCTAAATGTTGCCTACTCTAAATTTTTATTCAGGTAGGGGTCTTTAACGAGCAGCTGACATCGTACAGGGATCGAGTGAGTCGGGCTCATAGAACACTAAAGCGAGCTGTGGTAGTAGGCGATATGACCTTGTAGTTCAAGCCAGGACAGGAGTCTTAATAACTTACTAACTGATATTATCTACAGCCAGTTGTGTCATTTCACCTTTGAAACGAGGTCCATTCCAAAACCGGTTTTTGGCTTCTATTTCTTCACTTTTGACATAGGTACCAGTTTTCCTTTAAATAGAACGATTTATATTAAAATTTTCGTTCTTCAATTAGAGGCATGTGTAACAAAATTTCAGAATTTACAATTTTTTTTGACCTTTGCATTTAAACGAAATAGATAATTTTAGGAGAAGCTGTTTAATCGATGATAATTATTTCAATTTTTAATTGTTCACCAGAATTTCATGTCTCACCTGGATGTACAAATAAACTGGGGTTCTCGATCCACATATAACAATTAAAAATCGTAATTTTTAGAGCTCTTAATGTTATTTTTTTTTAGATCGTAATACTAGTTTTTCTAAGTTGAGAAACGACACGAAAGTAAATGATATAATCACGGTAGCAATTGATGTGTGAAATAATTTAATCAATAAAGTTTGGTTTTAAAATCTAACTGATACTGTAACATTAATTATACCTTACAATCTATTTTTAGTTTAAATAAAATTGTAAAAGGGTTAAAAAATAACCATGTAATTATAATATAGCACATGACTATGAGATGGGGGGCCCGACCCTGATCCTGGTTACAGGGCCCGCAATCCAATGTGGGGGCCATGGGTCAGTCTCATGAGATGGGGGGCCCGACCCTGATCCTGGTTACAGGGCCCGCAATCCAATGTGGGGGCCATGGGTCAGTCTCATGAGATGGGGGGCCCGACCCTGATGCTGGTTACAGGGCCCGCAATCAAATGTGGGGGCCATGGGGGGCCCGACCCTGATGCTGGTTACAGGGCCCGCAATCCAATGTGGGGGCCATGGGGGGCCCGACCCTGATGCTGGTTACAGGGCCCGCAATCCAATGTGGGGGCCATGGGGGGCCCGACCCTGATGCTGGTTACAGGGCCCGCAATCCAATGTGGGGGCCATGGGGGGCCCGACCCTGATGCTGGTTACAGGGCCCGCAATCCAATGTGGGGGCCATGGGGGGCCCGACCCTGATGCTGGTTACAGGGCCCGCAATCCAATGTGGGGGCCATGGGGAGCCCGACCCTGATGCTGGTTACAGGGCCCGCAATCCAATGTGGGGGCCATGGTCTACATAATATTATTACTCAAACTCCGATTAGTAAATAACTTGGGGAAATAACTTTTTACTTTCTTACGTCTGGTAGTATCAGGAAATTTTGTAATCGTGCGTTCGATTTTTCAACGAGTTTTCAAGTTTCAAAGTGTTCTGAATACCTTTTGACCATAATATACCTAACCGTCTTCGGGGTGAACAAGGACACCTCTAAAAAAATGTGTTTCAAAACGTTTTTTTAGGTTTATTTTGGGCATATATCTCGCAAAGCGGGGTTTTTCAGGTGTTCTACAACTTTCAGCTTGAAACAATTTTTGATTAAATCATAAATATAAAGGGTATTGTCCAAGTAAAATGGTCTCACTTTTGGTCCAATTTCGTTGGAGATATTATCTATTATTGTCTGTCGAAAAAAATATGAGGTATTTTTCTAAACGCAGC
The DNA here is from genome assembly GCA_963662175.1 of Aradus depressus. Classification (NCBI taxonomy): domain Eukaryota; kingdom Metazoa; phylum Arthropoda; class Insecta; order Hemiptera; family Aradidae; genus Aradus; species Aradus depressus. The sequence goes on from OY759219.1 coordinate 2,807,948, forward strand.
TACAGCCTATAATGCTCGTCAGTTTTTGTACTTTTATTTGGTGGACTCGTAACTTTTGTTTTTTGGTTTTTGAGACTTCTCCGATCTCTGAAATTGAGGCTACACCTCTAATGCATTCATTTTTGCATTCTAATATCTTTAGTATAAGGAAGTACCTATTGTAATCGTGCGAAAGTAAGAGATTGAGTTTTCTTGAATTTGTATTGACAGTTTTCGAAATTATGTCTGTCTGTGTGTATGTGATTTTGTGAGAGAACCTAAACTATTGTAGCAATGAACTTAAAATTTGAAGTGAAGATGTGCTAACTTAGGTCTGAATAGATTTTGGCCGTGTACATTTTACAAGAATTTCCTCTTTCAAATCCATTTCATGTTGGCAATACTGAATTTATAAAAGTTAACTCTCAGAATTACGCAAAAGAAGTTAGTTACATTGGAAGTCATACATTTTGCCTATCCTAAATTTTGATTCACTGTGGGTAGGGGTCTTTAACAAGTACCTGACATTATACAGGCTCGGGATCAATACTTAACCTCCCATCCGAAGGACGGCGTGCTGAAGGTTTTTTTTATCTCTCAGATAAAAAAACTTAAGCGCCTCGCTCGACCCCCTGTAATGCCCATGCGAAATGAATTTGAGAGGGTGAAGCGAGAGAGAAGAGACAAAGGTGTTTGACCTAAGAATGATGATGTATAATGAGCCCATCACATATTTTGCATTAAAAACATACATTATTTACACAAAAAAAAAACTGAAATATTATACCTAAACAAAAACAATAATTTCACTTTGTTTTGGAGTAAATAATTTAGATGTTAATTATTGGTCAATATTAATTATGTCAATATTAATTTTGGGGCAACTTCCCCAGCACGAATTTAACAACTACGTTTCCCCTCTCCCGCTCAAACTAATCGGGACTTTTGAATCCTCATAACCAATTTCGTCTGGATAAATTTATTACATCGGCTTTTATTACAGTTGTTGCATTAAGCAATCAATGTTAACAATGTTCACGTTTACAGAGCAATAGACACAAGATCGGTTCACCTGAGTGATGCACAAGATCCCCTCCAATATATATATATATATATATATATATGTATATATATATATATATGTATATATATATATATATATATATATATATATATATATATATATATATATATATATACTAGCAGTAATACCCGGCGTTGCTCGGGGAACTTTGACTTTTCACCTAATATCTCTCATTCGAATCCAATTCAATTCTTCGACAGTACATTCATGATGTTATAATTTTCAATTATTCATATAGAAAAAGCCTTATAGTACTTCAACGGCAGACACCACAGCTAATATCTGCTTAATATCGGTGTACAGAAGAAGAGAAAGCTACATGTGAAATTCCTTCAGCTTAATGCATCCCACCCCTCAGGTTCAAAAAGTTAAAACGACACAACGAATTTTCAAATTTTGTTTTGAAATTACTACATGTGAAATTCCATAACAATCCGACCATTAGTTAATGAGCTACCATTATTTATATACTTAAGTCTACCCCCACTATCCTCCCTTTCGTTCAATATCTTGAGAGGTCACAAACCCTATTTTTCTATTTGGCCTTTAAGAATACTACATGTGAAATTTCATGATAATCCGACCATTAGTTAATGAGCTACCACTATGTATATACTTAAGTCTACCCCCACTATCCTCCCTTTCGTTCAATATCTTGAGAGGTCACAAACCCTATTTTTCTATTTGGCCTTTAAGAATACTACATGTGAAATTTCATGATAATCCGACCATTAGTTAATGAGCTACCGGTATCTTTATATTTAAGTCTATCCCCACCACCCCCCCTCCCGTTCAAAATTTTGGGACGCCACATAGCCTATTATTCAACTGGGGTCATAAGAATGCTACATGTGAAGTTTCATAAAAACCCGTCGAGCCGTTTGGGCGTGATGCTGGAACAAACAAACAAATAAACCCGTTTCAGCTTTATTTATATACTAGCAATAATACCCGGCGTTGCCCGGGGAACTTTGACTTTTCTCCCGATATCTCCAATAAGGCTATTCAATTCTTCGGCAGTACATTCATGATGTTATAATTTTCAATTATTCATACGGAATAAGGCTTATAGTCCTTCAACTATAGTAATCCTAGTAAGATTTTAGGACCCCTGGGCACCACAGTCTTTCAACGGCGGAAACCACAGCTAGTGAATACTTAGCATCGCTGGACATCTTAGCCAGTGCGTACTTGACGCTTGTGACCACAGCTAGTATGTGCCTTGCAACGGCGGAACCCACAGCTAGTACATAATTAGTAACGCTGGGCACCACAGCTAGTACGTAGTTCAGAACGCTGGGCATCACAGCTAGTATCTGCTTTGCCACAGCGGACACCACAGCCAGTTCGTAGTTACTACTACTACATGTGAAATTCATGACAATCCGACCAACCGTTAAAGAGTTAGCACTTCAGGCCTTCAGGAATACTACATCTGAAATTTCGTGACAATACGACCAACCGTTAATGAGCTAGCTCTACATTTATACTTAGGCCCCCCCCCCACAACCCCCTCTCCCGTTCAAAAGTTTGGGACGCCACACACCTTATTTTTCTATTTGGCCTTCAGGAATACACTATGTGAAATTTCGTGACAATACGACCAACCAACCGTTAATGAGCTAGCTCTACATTTATACTTAGGCCCCCCCCCCTCCCGTTCAAAACTCTGAGACGCCACACACCTTATTTTTCTATTTGGCCTTCAGGAATACTATATATGAAATTTCATGACAATACGACCAACCGTTAATGAGCTAGCTTTATATTTATACTTAGACCCCCCCACAACCCCCCCCCCCCCTCCCGTTCAAAACTTTGGGACGCCACACACCCTATTTTTCTATTTGTCCTTCAAGAATACTCTATGTGAAATTTCGTGACAATACGACCAACCGTTAATAAGCTAGCTTTATATTTATACTTAGGCCCCCCCACAACCCCCCTCCCGTTCAAAACTTTGGAACGCCACACACCTTTAATTTCTATTTGGCCTTCAGGAATACTATATGTGAAATTTCGTGACAATACGACCAACCGTTAATGAGCTAGCTCTATTTTTATACTTAGCCCCCCCCCCCCCCCCCACAACCGCCTCCCGTTCAAAACTTTGGGACGCCACACACCCTATTCTTCTATTAGTCCTTCAGGAATACTACATGTGAAATTTCGTGACAATCCGACCAACCGTTAATGAGCTAGCACTATATTTATATTTAGGCACCCCCCCCCCCACCCGCACGAAATTTTGAGTCGTCACACACCCTATTTTCCTATTTGGCCTCTAAGAATACTACATGTGAAATTTCATGACAATCTGATCATCCGTTAAAGATCTATCACTATCTTTATATTTAGGCCTACGCCCACAACCCCCCCTCCCATTTAAAATTTTGGGACGCCACACACAATATTTTTCAATTTGGCCTTTAAGAATACTACATGTGAAATTTCGTGACAATCCGACCAACCGTTAATGAGGTAGGACTATTTATATACGTAGGCCCCTCTTACAACCCCCCCTACCGTTCAAAATTTTGGGACGCCACATAGCCTATTATTCAATCGGGCTCAAAAGAATGCTACATGTGAAGTTTCATGAAGATCCGTCCAGCCGTTTGGGCGTGATGCTGGAACAAACATACAAACAAACACACACACAAACCCCGTTTCAGCTTTATTAATATAGATTTACAACGGCATAATAACATTTGCCATTAGCAATTGTGATAAATAGAGCAGTGTCAGGTGCGTGGCTGTACTGCTGAGGTACGTGACCGAAGAGGAGTCCAGGCTAGTCCTGGAGCAGGTCCCTCTGCCATATCCGCTTGAGGCGTCGTGGTGGATTTGTGGGGAGAGTGTTTGTAGATAATTCTTGTATAAGTGGATTGGCGTGATGATGGAGTTTGTCGTGAAAATTTTGATATCGTGTCTTGATAACAGAAGGTACAAATGGGATGTTGAGGTCATTATGTAATGTGAGATTGGAAACGTAAAATGGTGCATTGGCAATGTGGCATAGTATGATGGATTGTATTGACTGAAGGCGTTGTATGTTTGATTTTTTGGCTGATCCCCATATCTCGATGCCGTAAGTCCAGATGGGTTTTAGTATAGTGTTGTAAATGTGAAGTTTGTTTTCAAGCGATAATGTCGATCGTCGTCCGATGATTGATTTCAGTCGTCCAAATCGTCTTTTGAGGTCTGTGCGTTTCAGTCTGATATGAGTTGTCCAAGTTAAACGTCTGTCTAAATGAAGTCCTAGATATCGTACAGTGTCGGATGCAGGAATGGGCTAGTTGTTAATGTAAACTGGTGGACAAGTGTTGTGTCTGAGGGTAAATGTGGTTTGCAGAGATTTGTCTCCATTAATTTTTATTCTCCATTTGTTGGCCCAATCTGTTAGCTGGTGTAAATGTTCCTGTAAGTGTGAGCTTGCTTGTGTTGGGTCTGAGTGTGTTGAGAGAATGGCTGTGTCGTCTGCGCACGTAGCGAGTAGTGTGTTTTCGTGTTGTGGAATGTGTGATTTTTTTTTTTTTTTTTTTTTTTTTTTTTTTTTTTTTTTTTTTTTTTTTTTTTTTTTTTTTTTTTTTTTTTTTTTTTTTTTTTTTTTTTTTTTTTTTTATTTTAGGGTGCCCCTGACCCCCTGAGGGGGGGGTCGGTCACATCACCCTATTTGTTCGGCGGGGAAATGGGTAACCTTTCTCCGTTTTTATTCACAATTTACTTTTGCTGCTATGGACGGCTGTGGACCGGCTCGATGGCTACGGTCGGCAGTCGTCCTTGGTTCCTCGCCGCCTCATTGCGCCGAATGAGCTCGAGACTCTTCGGTGGCTTCTGGTCTGCCTATCTCCCGGAGCCGGGGGCTGCCACCGCAGCGCCTGTCGGCGGTCGGCGGGGCCCCCGGCACCGGGTTAGAAGGCTTTCTTAATTTTTCGCCAGGAGGAGACGAACCGACCAAAAGCCGGGTAGCCAGTCTCCGTCATCAGTCCCGGCAGATTCAGTCCCAGGTACGATCCTGTCCGGCGAATCAGCGCCGCCCTTGGCCCGTCGTATAGCGGGCATTCGAGGACTACGTGTTCCGCAGTCTCGACGCCGCCACACGAGCAGGCAGGGCTGTTCTTCCTCTTAAAGAAGAAGAGCTTGGCGCTGAAGTCACCGTGACCTGATAGCACCTGTGACATCCAGTGGTCTGGTTGTATCCATGGAGAGTCAAGACGCGTCCGGACGCTCGAGAAATAGGCGAAGGTGGTTCGGCCATCTGTCGATTGCGCCCAACGCCGTTGCCATCTTTCCACAATCCATGCCTGGACAATGCCCCTCAGGCGCTCCGGTCTCGCCTGTCCTTGCATCCCCATGTGGAATGTGTGATGTGTAGAGAGAGAAGAGTAGGGGACTGAGGGAACTTCCTTGGGGGACTCCAGCTTTGACCTCCAAAAAATGCGATGAAGAAGATCCCTCAGACACCCTAAAGTTTCTGTTCTCTAAGAATGACTTAAGTATTAAATAATATGTGTGAGGAAGGTGAGTTTTAAGTGTGTATAGCAAGCCTGGGTGCCAGACACGATCAAACGCTTTTTCAATGTCCAGAAATACGCCTGTGCAAAACTCTTTTCTTTCAAAGCTGGTGGCGATGTAATCGACCAAACGATGGCACTGGTGTATTGTCGAATGTTTTTGTCGAAAGCCAAATTGATGGTCTGGGAGAAGGTTGTCTTGTGCAGTGATGTAGGTTAGTCTGTCCAGTAGAAGTCTCTCTAGTGGTTTGGATATCACAGGAAGCAGACTTATAGGACGGTATGACGAGGCCTGATCTGGGGTTTTCCCTGGCTTAAGAATCATCCTGACTACTGATATCTTCCAGACAAGGGGATAGTAACATAGTCGTAATACTGAGTTGTATAGGTTCGTCAAGTAAATTAATCCTTTTCTCGGTAGTTTGTCGTAGTATCTCAGCGGTTATCAGATCATGACCTGGAGATTTCCGTAAGGGGAGTTTTTTAATTGTCAGTTCAACTTCATTGGGACTGAATGCCTTTGGTGGGGGAGTTAGCTGAAGAGGGGTGGTAAGTTGTGTCAGTACTCGGTCTGTGTGTTGGTCGTCTCCTATGTCCTCGTGGGGAGTGAATACTTTGGAAAGATAATCAGCGTAGAGGTCTGCCGTCTCCTGATCTGACCTAGTCCAAGCCCCGTCATCCTGCCGAAGGGGGTGTGATACCCGAGCATTGCCAAGAAGCCGTTTCGTCACTGTCCAAAGTGAGTTATCTCGAGCCGCCAGAGTCGAGATATATGTCTCATGTCTGTCTTGTTTCAGTTTGGAAAGTTCTGTAGAGAGGGTTCGCCGGAGTTGATTGTATGTCTGTCTGTCGGAAGGATACCTTGATCTTTGCCATCGAGACCTGGCCGCTCTTTTCTCTCTTATCATCTGCAGGATGTGTGGTGGGAGGGATATGTTGTTGTGTGAGCGTCTTGGTCTGGGTGGTCGGCACGATTTTGTCACAGCTTCTTGAATCCAAGTTGTGAAGTTACCTGCTGCGTCGTCAAGTTCGTCTTGTGTCCGTATGGTACTGTTTAAGTTTATTTTGTCCTCCAGTTCTTCTCTGAAACAGTCCCAGTTTATTGGTCCTGTTATTAGTGATGGCCTCCAGCTTTATTAATATAGATTTCTTCCTTGATAATTTTAGTTGGAGCCAAACGGAAACGTATTTTTTCAATATATTTGGTGTCTACTGAGCTCAGGATCGCCACTTAGAAATCTAGCCAAGGCACTTAGGTGAGATGTTTTAATCGAGAAGATAAAAATAAATGTGAGCACGTCGTCCTTCGGATTGGACTTTAGGCCATGATAGAGGGCCTTTTTGTATGTCAGGTGCTCGATAATGAGTCGTATGTTATGTAACTAAACCTGGGTAGCTGAAATTTCACTTAGGTTAAGAAAACCTTGAGCACGTCGTCCTTCGGATGGGACTTTCCCGATATATCTGAATCTGTCTATCAGTTTCAACAAATATTAAATCTAATAACCGTTAAAAGGCGAGAAATTTGAAGAATGGGATTTCGCCCGACTTTTTCGAAAAACATTTTTATTTCGATTTTTGTGAAGGATTCAGATATCCCGGTCGTTCATCAGTTTTAACAAATATTAAAACTAAAAACCGTTTAAAAGCGAGAAATTTGAAGAATGGAGTTTACCGAGCTCAGGATCGCCATTTAGAAATCTAGCCAAGGCACTTAGGTGAGATGTTTTAATCGAGAAGATAAAAATAAATTCGAGCACGTCGTCCTTCGGATTGGACTTTCAGCTATGATCGAGGGTGTTTTCGTATGTCAGGTACTGGATAATAAGTCGTATGTTATGTATCTAAACTTGGGTAGCTGAAATTTCACTTAGGTTAAAAAAACCTTGAGCACGTCGTCCTTCGGATGGGACATTCCCGATATATCAGAATCTGTCTATCAGTTTTAACAAATATTAAGCCTATAAACCGTTAAAAAGCGAGAAATTTGAAGAATGGGATTTAGCCCGACTTTTTTCGAAAAACATTTTTATTTCAATTTTTGTGTAGGATTCAGATATCACGGTTGTTATATATCAGTTTTAACAAATATTAAATCTAAAAACCGTTTAAAAGTGAGAAATTTGAAGAATGGAGTTTACCACATTTTTATTTCGATCACTCGTGAAGGCGGCAAAAATCTAATTAAAAAAAAATTCTTCATAAAATTAAGTTGAAAAAAATAGTACCTACTGTTAACAACCGTTCAAAACATTACTGCTATATAGTGTATTTTGCAAAAATAAAAAATATGTATATTTTACAACATTATTTTAATAAAAATTCATAATATCATATACATAGATATAAACGGAAATAACCGAAAAAAGTTATTTTTTATTTTTTCATTATATATTGATATAAAAAATACAAATTCTGTGAAAATTTGGTGAGTGTCACTCAAAAAAACCATTCAAAAAATCCATTTTGAATTTTTCAAAATTCGATGAAAAATCAAATTTAAATAGGAAGATAATAAAAAAATACTATAGATGTGTATTTGAAGCATAAGAACTTTTAAAAAAATCGACAGTTGCATACTCACAACAACCGGAAAGAAAAAAAGAAAAAAATTAAAATTGCCTTTTTTTTTTTCCTTATCGAATAATGGGAGTTGGGAGCTGAAATTTTCAGGAAAATTTTTTTTTTACATGTGCAAACTGTCGGTCAATCGCCCGAAAATCGTTGGGGGCAGTTTTCGCACTCTTATCCGGCTAGACCCTTTCCTAGCATCCTTAAACGTTCTGCTCAAACATAGGGTCGTGACATCACCCAACACTCCTGCCAACTTCCTACTACATCAGTTTTAACAAATATTAAATCTAAAAACCGTTTAAAAGCGAGAAATTTGAAGAATGGAGTCTATCGAGCTCAGGATCGCCACTTAGAAATCTAGCCAAGGCACTTAGGTGAGATGTTTTAATCGAGAAGATAAAAATAAATTTGAGCACGTCGTCCTTCGGATTGGACTTTAAGCGTTGGTCGAGGGCCTTTGCCTGTGTCAGGTACTGGATAATGAGTCGTATGTTATGTATCTAAACCTGGGTAGCTGAAATTTCACAGGTTAAAAAAACCTTGAGCACGTCGTCCTTCGGATGGGACATTCCCGATATATCTGAATCTGTCTATCAGTTTTAACAAATATTAAATCTAAAAACTGTTAAAAGCGAGAAATTTGAAGAATGGGATTTCGCCCGACTTTTTCGAAAAACATTTTTATTTCGATTTTTGTGTAGGATTCAGATATCCCGGTCGTTCATCAGTTTTAACAAATATTAAAACTAAAAACCGTTTAAAAGCGAGAAATTTGAAGAATGGAGTTTACCGAGCTCAGGATCGCCATTTAGAAATCTAGCCAAGTCACTTAGGTCAGATGTTTTATTCGGGAAGATAAAAATAAATTTGAGCACGTCGTCCTTCGGATTGGACTTTAGGCTATGATAGAGGGCCTTTTTGTATGTCAGGTGCTCGATAATGAATCGTATGTTATGTAACTAAACCTGGGTAGCTGAAATTTCACTTAGGTTAAGAAAACCTTGAGCACGTCGTCCTTCGGATGGGACTTTCCCGATACATCTGAATCTTTTTTGGTTGACCATCTTCGTTTCTGGATGCTCCCTATCTACCAACATTGCTGTATTAATTTGTTTTTCAGAAAATATGTCAAAACGGTACCTCAAAGCCCACTTATATTCCACATTTCTTCCTTGATAATTTTAGTTGGAACCAAACGGTAACTTATTTTATCATACATATGGAGTCTATCGAGCTCAGGATCGCCACTTAGAAATCTAGCCAAGGCACTTAGGTCAGATGTTTTAATCGGGAACATAAAAATAAATTTGAGCACGTCGTCCTTCGGATTGGACGTGAAGCTATGATCGAGGGCCTTTTCGTATGTCAGGTACTGGATAATGAGTCGTATGTTATGTATCTAAACCTGGGTAGCTGAAATTTCACTTGGGTTAAAAAAACCTTGAGCACGTCGTCCTTCGGATGGGACTTTCCCGATATATCTGAATCTGTCTATCAGTTTTAACTAATATTAAGCCTAAAAACCGTTAAAAAGCGAGAAATTTGAAGAATGGGATTTCGCCCGACTTTTTCGAAAAACATTTTTATTTCGATCACTCGTGAAGGCGGCAAAAATCTAATTAAAAAAAAATTCTTCATAAAATTAAGTTGAAAAAAATAGTACCTACTGTTAACAACCGTTCAAAACATTACTGCTATATAGTGTATTTTGCAAAAATAAAAAATATGTATATTTTACAACATTATTTTAATAAAAATTCATAATATCATATACATAGATATAAACGGAAATAACCGAAAAAAGCGCCACTCTAGCCCAGTCGGTATCATGGGAACCTCTCGCAGATCTTTTCGGAAGTGATCACCTTCCAATCAAAATTGAAATTATGGGAGGAAAATCCCAACCGCCTATATTGGAGAAATGGAAAATGAAAAGTGCTGATTGGGATGCCTTTGGTGAAACTATTAATGACACCATAGGTAACTTAATACAGCAGAGACATTTCCGAATAGCCGACATTAGAAACATTGTTGATAGCTTTTCTGCTCTGATTATTAATGCTGCACTAAAATGCATTGGAAAAATTAAGTACACAAAAAATAGAACTTTAGTGCCTTGGTGGAACGATGAATGCAAAATGGCTGTAAGAAACTCCAAGCATGCATTCAATAGGTACAAAAAACAGAAAACCATTGACAACTTAATTAGTTTTAAGAAATACAGGGCCATTTCCCGCAGAGTTATCAAAGAGAGTAAAAGGAAATCTTGGATGGAATATGTGTCATCAATGACGAATCAAACCCCTCCAAAAGTAATTTGGGAAAAGCTTAAGAAGATAAAAGGGTATCATTCCTTTTCAGGTATAAGTGGCATCGAGACAGCCCCAGGCAACATCGTTACCGAAAGTAAGGATATCGCGGACGCGCTGGGTAGAGTCTTCTCGGAAAATTCAAGCGATGGAAATTACGACCCATTGTTTCTAGAGCGAAGAAATGAGGATGACACTTTCTACGTTTTAAACCCTGCTGATAATGATACCGATTTCAATGCTCCCCTACAATTCTTGGAGCTGACGACAGCGTTGGAAAGTTGTACAGGTGCTAGTCCAGGTCCCGACGATATTCCGTATGCATTCCTAAAGAAATTGCCTATCTCAGGAAAAAAGTATCTCCTTGACATTTTTAATTTCATTTGGCTCAACAATGTTTTTCCCTCTTCTTGGGCCTTAGCTACCGTTGTCCCCATCTTAAAACCGCACAGAAACAAACTTTTACCTCAAAATTATCGTCCTATTTCTTTAACCTGCACTAAATGTAAAGTCCTCGAAAAAATAATCAACAGGAGATTACAATGGATCCTAGAAAAACAAAAATTCTTCTCAAAGTTCCAATATGGTTTCAGGAAATTACACTCAACTGCGGATTTTCTGATAAACCTAGAAACTGAAATTTTAGAGGCCTTCACAACTAACGAATACGTTCTAGCAACATGTCTTGATGTACAAAAGGCCTATGAAATGCTATGGAAACCCTTGATTTTCAGAGGACTGCTCCAAAATAACATCAAGGGTAACATGCTACTATTTATCAAAAACTTCATAGCGAATAGATTCCTACAGGTAAGAGTCAACGGAGTATTCTCTGGAAAATATGAGCTCCGAAATGGTGTCCCCCAAGGCTCCGTCATAAGTGTGACCTTGTTTCTAATAGCAATTAATGATATAGTTAAGGAAGTGGCATTACCTGCAAAAGCATTTCTATATGCAGACGATCTCACCATATGCTGTAGAGGCAGGTTCATAAACACCATCCAGGACACAGTACAAGAGTCCTTAAATAATCTAGAAAAATGGACAACTAGAACTGGCTTCAAATTCTCCCCACAAAAATCGGAATGTATAATGTTTACTCGAAAACGCATTGCACCTCATCACCCCAGACTCCTTCTTCACAACACCGAACTGAAATTTTTAGATACAGTCAAGATTCTCGGCTTAATTTTCGACTCCAAATTAACATGGGCACCCTACCTACGAGCTCTAAAAGACGAGTGTAAACGGAGACTGGATACTCTAAAGGTAATAACCCACCAAAATTGGGGATCAGGGAGGGAAGTATTGCTAACAACTTATAGAGCCCTAGTCCGGAACAAACTAGATTACGGATCTATTGTGTACAACTCAGCGAGGGAACGAACACTCAAAATGCTAGACCCTGTCCATCATTCCGGACTGAGACTTGCCATTGGAGCTTTCTATACCAGCCCAGTGACTAGCATTCTTAGTGAAGTAGGCGAGCTCCCTCTGAGCGACAGAAGAAAGTACCTCACTCTGAAACACGCTGCTAAATTAGCTTCAAAGTCTGATACTCATGACGTCTTCACAGCTGCTCGTCCTCCAATAAACAACCAGTTTGCTCCTTTCTGCTCAAGAGTACGAAAATACTTGGTACATTTTAACATAGCGACCCGGAACAAAGTGGAAAAAAGAATGCAGAGCGGGGACCCGCCTTGGATGTGGAGCCCTGTGAACACAAACATGGAACTACACAAACACAAGAAAACAGATACACCGGCACAATACTTTATACAGAAACACAATGACATATGCAGGAGACACATGGACTACACCAGGATCTACACAGACGCATCCAAGATGGAGGAGGGTGTGGGATGTGCAGTAGTCACCCCAGATTCGAACTGGACGTTCAAAATCAATCCAGAATGCAGCATTTTCACAGGAGAACTTTTCACGTTACTGCAAGCTTTTATATTCACATCCCAATCACAAAATTCCAAATTTCTTATTTTCACAGATTCTCTTAGCTCGATTCTGGCGATTCAAAATCTTTGGTCGGTTGACAAAAGCATTCAAGAAATTCACTCATGGCATTCAAAATTAATTAAAAAACAAAAAAAATTAAAACTAATTTGGATCCCGTCCTATGTTGGCATTTCTGGGAACGAAAAAGCAGACATTGCTGCAAAAGACGCTGCACTCTCCTCCTTACTGCCGCAACAAACAGTTAACACAGCACAAGACCTTTCAACCTACTTCAAAAACAAAATTGAACAACACTGGAACAATCAATGGACTCAGACGACTGACAACAAACTCAGAAAAATAAAAGACGAAAACAAGCCATGGAAACCTCCAAGCAACATGAACAGACGAGACACGGTAGTCATCACAAGACTAAGACTTGGACATACGAAACTGACACATTCCTACTTACTTCTTGGACTTGAACACCCGACATGCTCCTGCAACCAAGACTATACAGAGCTCACAGTACAACATATACTGACTAACTGCACAAACTACACCGCATTAAGAAAGAAATACAAACTACCGACTGACATGAAAAAACTACTTCAAACACCCACCGACGAATACAACGGACTCATCCAGTTCCTTCAAGACACAAACTTCTACGAAGACATATAGAAGCAATAGTCGTCGCTAATGGCCCTGCAGTCGATGCGACGTTAAATAAAAACAGAAAAAAAAAAAAAAAAAAAAAAAAAAAAAAAAAAAAAAAACCGAAAAAAGTTATTTTTTATTTTTTCATTATATATTGATATAAAAAATACATATTCTGTGAAAATTTGGTGAGTGTCACTCAAAAAAACCATTCAAAAAATCCATTTTGAATTCTTCAAAATTCGATGAAAAATCAAATTTAAATCGGAAGATAATAAAAAAATACTATAGATGTGTATTTGAAGCATAAGAACTTTAAAAAAAATCGACAGTTGCATACTCACAACAACCGGAAAGAAAAAAAGAAAAAAATTAAAATTGCCTTTTTATTTTTTTCCTTATCGAATAATGGGAGTTGGGAGCTGAAATTTTCAGGAAAATTTTTTTTTTACATGTGCAAACTGTCGGTCAATCGCCCATTCGAAAATCGTTGGGGGCAGTTTTCGCACTCTTATCCGGCTAGACCCTATCCTAGCATCCTTAAACGTTCTGCTCAAACATAGGGTCGTGACATCACCCAACACTCCTGCCAACTTCCTACTACATCAGTTTTAACAAATATTAAATCTAAAAACCGTTTAAAAGCGAGAAATTTGAAGAATGGAGTCTATCGAGCTCAGGATCGCCACTTAGAAATCTAGCCAAGGCACTTAGGTGAGATGTTTTAATCGAGAAGATAAAAATAAATTTGAGCACGTCGTCCTTCGGATTGGACTTTAAGCGTTGGTCGAGGGCCTTTGCCTATGTCAGGTACTGGATAATGAGTCGTATGTTATGTATCTAAACCTGGGTAGCTGAAATTTCACAAGTTAAAAAAACCTTGAGCACGTCGTCCTTCGGATGGGACATTCCCGATATATCTGAATCTGTCTATCAGTTTTAACAAATATTAAATCTAAAAACTGTTAAAAGCGAGAAATTTGAAGAATGGGATTTCGCCCGACTTTTTCGAAAAACATTTTTATTTCGATTTTTGTGTAGGATTCAGATATCCCGGTCGTTCATCAGTTTTAACAAATATTAAAACTAAAAACCGTTTAAAAGCGAGAAATTTGAAGAATGGAGTTTACCGAGCTCAGGATCGCCATTTAGAAATCTAGCCAAGTCACTTAGGTCAGATGTTTTATTCGGGAAGATAAAAATAAATTTGAGCACGTCGTCCTTCGGATTGGACTTTAGGCTATGATAGAGGGCCTTTTTGTATGTCAGGTGCTCGATAATGAGTCGTATGTTATGTAACTAAACCTGGGTAGCTGAAATTTCACTTAGGTTAAGAAAACCTTGAGCACGTCGTCCTTCGGATGGGACTTTCCCGATACATCTGAATCTTTTTTGGTTGACCATCTTCGTTTCTGGATGCTCCCTATCTACCAACATTGCTGTATTAATTTGTTTTTCAGAAGATATGTCAAAACGGTACCTCAAAGCCCACTTATATATCACATTTCTTCCTTGATAATTTTAGTTGGAACCAAACGGTAACTTATTTTATCGTACATATGGAGTCTATCGAGCTCAGGATCGCCTCTTAGAAATCTAGCCAAGGCACTTAGGTGAGATGTTTTAATCGAGAAGATAAAAATAAATTATAGCACGTCGTCCTTCGGATTGGACGTGAAGCTATGATCGAGGGCCTTTTCGTATGTCAGGTACTGGATAATGAGTCGTATGTTATGTATCTAAACTTGGGTAGCTGAAATTTCACTTAGGTTAAAAAAACCTTGAGCACGTCGTCCTTCGGATGGGACATTCCCGATATATCAGAATCTGTCTATCAGTTTTAACAAATATTAAGCCTATAAACCGTTAAAAGGCGAGAAATTTGAAAAATGGGGTTTAGCCCGACTTTTTTCGAAAAACATTTTTATTTCGATTTTTGTGTAGGATTCAGATATCCCGGTCGTTCATCAGTTTTAACAAATATTAAAACTAAAAACCGTTTAAAAGCGAGAAATTTGAAGAATGGAGTTTACCGAGCTCAGGATCGCCACTTAGAAATCTAGCCAAGGCACTTAGGTGAGATGTTTTAATCGAGAAGATAAAAATAAATTTGAGCACGTCGTCCTTCGGATTGGACTTTCAGCTATGATCGAGGGTGTTTTCGTATGTCAGGTACTGGATAATGAGTCGTATGTTATGTATCTAAACTTGGGTAGCTGAAATTTCACTTAGGTTAAAAAAACCTTGAGCACGTCGTCCTTCGGATGGGACATTCCCGATATATCAGAATCTGTCTATCAGTTTTAACAAATATTAAGCCTATAAACCGTTAAAAGGCGAGAAATTTGGAAAATGGGGTTTAGCCCGACTTTTTTCGAAAAACATTTTTATTTCGATTTTTGTGTAGGATTCAGATATCCCGGTCGTTCATCAGTTTTAACAAATATTAAAACTAAAAACCGTTTAAAAGCGAGAAATTTGAAGAATGGAGTTTACCGAGCTCAGGATCGCCACTTAGAAATCTAGCCAAGGCACTTAGGTCCGATGTTTTAATCGGGAAGATAAAAATAAATTTGAGCACGTCGTCCTTCGGATTGGACTTTCAGCTATGATCGAGGGTGTTTTCGTATGTCAGGTACTGGATAATGAGTCGTATGTTATGTATCTAAACTTGGGTAGCTGAAATTTCACTTAGGTTAAAAAAACCTTGAGCACGTCGTCCTTCGGATGGGACATTCCCGATATATCAGAATCTGTCTATCAGTTTTAACAAATATTAAGCCTATAAACCGTTAAAAGGCGAGAAATTTGAAAAATGGGGTTTAGCCGGACTTTTTTCGAAAAACATTTTTATTTCGATTTTTGTGTAGGATTCAGATATCCCGGTCGTTCATCAGTTTTAACAAATATTAAAACTAAAAACCGTTTAAAAGCGAGAAATTTGAAGAATGGAGTTTACAGAGCTCAGGATCGCCATTTAGAAATCTAGCCAAGTCACTTAGGTCCGATGTTTTAATCGGGAAGATAAAAATAAATTTGAGCACGTCGTCCTTCGGATTGGGCTTTAGGCTATGATAGAGGGCCTTTTTGTATGTCAGGTGCTCGATAATGAGTCGTATGTTATGTATCTAAACTTGGGTAGCTGAAATTTCACTTAGGTTAAAAAAACCTTGAGCACGTCGTCCTTCGGATGGGACATTCCCGATATATCAGACTCTGTCTATCAGTTTTAACAAATATTAAGCCTATAAACCGTTAAAAGACGAGAAATTTGAAAAATGGGGTTTAGCCCGACTTTTTTCGAAAAACATTTTTATTTCGATTTTTGTGTAGGATTCAGATATCCCGGTCGTTCATCAGTTTTAACAAATATTAAAACTAAAAACCGTTTAAAAGCGAGAAATTTGAAGAATGGAGTTTACCGAGCTCAGGATCGCCACTTAGAAATCTAGCCAAGGCACTTAGGTCCGATGTTTTAATCGGGAAGATAAAAATAAATTTGAGCACGTCGTCCTTCGGATTGGACTTTCAGCTATGATCGAGGGTGTTTTCGTATGTCAGGTACTGGATAATGAATCGTATGTTATGTATCTAAACTTGGGTAGCTGAAATTTCACTTAGGTTAAAAAAACCTTGAGCACGTCGTCCTTCGGATGGGACATTCCCGATATATCTGAAGGCATCCAAGGCATTTAGGTCAAATGTTTTAATCGAGAAGATAAAAATAAATTTGAGCAGGTCGTCCTTCGGATTGGCTATGATCGAGGGCCTTTTTGTATGTCATGTGCTCGATAATGAGTCGTATGTTATGTAACTAAACCTGGGTAGCTGAAATTTCACTTAGGTTAAAAAAACCTTGAGCACGTCGTCCTTCGGATGGGACTATCCCGATATATCTGAATCTGTCTATCAGTTTTAACAAATATTAAATCTATAAACCGTTAAAAAGCGAGAAATTTGAAGAATGGGATTTAGCCCGATTTTTTTCGAAAAACATTTTTATTTCGATTTTTGTGTAGGGTTCAGATATCCCGGTTGTTTATCAGTTTTAACAAATATTAAATCTAAAAACCGTTTAAAAGCGAGAAATTTGAAGAATGGAGTTTACCGAGCTCAGGATCGCCATTTCGAAATTTAGCCAAGTCAATTAGGTCAAATTTTTTAATCGGGAAGATAAAAATAAATTTGAGCACGTCGTCCTTCGGATTGGACTTTAAGGTATGATCGAGGGCCTTTTCATATGTCAGGTACTCGATAATGAGTCGTATTTTACGTATCTAAACCTGGGTAGCTGAAATTTCACTTAGGTTAAAAATAACCTTGAGCACGTCCTCCTTCGGATGGGACTTTCCCGATACATCTGAATCTTTCTTTGGTTGACCATCTTCGTTTCTGGATGCGGCCTAAGAACGCCGGACACCTTAGATAGCAACTTCGTGCAACCAGATATTAATAAGTTCTTAGGAACGCTGGGCAACACAGATAGTATGTATGTAGTTGGGAATGCTGGGCACCGCAGCTAGTATGTGCCTTGCAACAGCGGATGCCCTAGGTATTTTGTGCTTAACAACGCTGGTGATAGCTATTATTTACCGTGCAACGGTGGACCTCCTAGGTAAGACATGCTTAGGAAACCCACCATATTAAAATTAGAGCTATATCCCATCTTTAAAAAAGCTCCATGTGAGATTCATTCTGCATTAATGCACCCCCTCCCCTCCCGTCCAAAGGGTCACAGCCAATTTTTAAATATTGCTTTTGAAACTACCATTTTGGTATATGCTTGCCCCCCCATACCCCCCTCCCGTTGACAATTTTGAGACGTCACATATCCTTTCTTTGTTTTTGTCTATTATGAATACTACATGTGAAATTCCATGACATTCCGATCATCCGTTAAAGACCTATCACTACCTTTATATGTAGGCCTACCCCACAACCCCCCCTCCCGTTCAAAATTTTGAAATGTCACGTAGCGTATTTTTCAATTTGGCCTTTAAGCATACTACATGTCAAATTCCATGACATTCCGATCAAAAGACCTATCACTATCTTTATATTTAGGCCTACCCCCACAACTCCCCTCACGTTCACGATTTTGTGACGTCACACATCCTATTTTTTTATTTGGCCTTTAAGAATACTACGTATGAAATTCCATGACAATCCGATCATCCGTTAATGACTTAGCACTATCTTTATATCTGGGCCCCCCTTACAACCCCCCCCCCCCTACCGTTCAAAATTTATAGACGCCACATAGCCTATTTTTTAACTTGGATTTTAAAAATACTACATGTGAAATTTCATGATAATCCGTCCATCCGTTAATGCGCTAGAGCAATTTTTGTACTTAGCCCCCCCCCCCCCCCCCTCCAGTTGACCGCTAGGAACTATCTTCAAAAGAACCTTCCTCGGACTTCAATGAATATTTGAAAAAAAAAATTAGCCGAATTGGTCCAGCCGTTCTCGAGTTTTGCGCTTAGCAAAATTAGCCAGTCATTTTTATTATATAGATTTGGACAACGAATATTTTTGTTCGAAACCCGGCCAAGGCCTTTAGGTTTCTTATCTGGGAGGTGAAAAAACCTTCAGCATGCCGTCCTTCGGATGGGAAGTTAAGCATTGATCCCGAGCCTGTATAATGTCAAATACTAGTTGAAGACTAGTAACAAAAAAAAAACGTGAGTAGTCTCATATTTACTATATATTTTGTAAAATAGACAATATTTTTAAATACCTAACATACTTTTTTTTTGGTTTGTGGCGATGTGGTCTAAGCATATCAGCCATTTATTTACAATATAAAGTTATATAACAATATGGTTGACAAAAGTGTATCTGAACAATGTATCTTCTTGTCACGGAATGTCTTGGTTTTTGGTTCGAGACACTATTAATTGAACCGTAGTGGGGAGCACCATCTTGTTTTGAATGAGAACACTGTACATATTTTCACGTTCTGAGCTGGTAAGTGGACAAGCCAAGAGGAGATGGTTGGCATCCGCTTCTTCTTGCTGTTGGCAGGTACAATATAGTGATGGAAGAATGTTCCAGAGCTCTGGTAGTGGGCGATATGAACTTGTAGCTAAAGCCCGGGCATGAGTCACAATAACTAACACATTTTTATTTGTGTATGGAAGGAAATTGAAGAGTTGAGAAATGTTTTTTCTTTTAAAATAATTTATTAAAAATTGTAACCAGCAATATAACCTCCAACCTCCTCACTATGAGTTGTTCAAAAAAAAAACGCTAAGTGTACAAGTTTGTAGTTAATATATACATATATTTTTTTATATCCTCACATGGGACTTTCATAATACAATTTTTTCTTTCCTATTAGCAATCTTTCGTGTATTGAGATCCTCCATTACTTTTCCTATGATGGAACCTAATGCGTTGTGAAATAGTTTAGAGATCTCTCCATAAACCCGACGTACTCACTTAAATTTTGAAGGCTTATTTCCAGTTCAATTTTGTTCTGTTATTTATTTTTTAAGTGAATACAACAAATCATTAGAATTGTTAAGTGAGAATTTTTGTTAAGATTTTAGTACATCTTTTTTTTTATGTTTGAATTAACTTAATTTTTATTTTGAATGATTTCAGGACAAGGAGAAAGGAGAATTACTATCAAACAGCAGATGGATGTTCTGTCTAACTCTCTCAGTTCAGGTAAATATTTAAGGATAAAAAAAAAAATATTATTGTCCAGAGAATAATTCTCTGTCCAGAGAATAATTACCAATTATTGGTATAAAGGGTTATTTTTACAGTTGTGTGAAGGGCCTAATGGAAATAACATCGGCCAAGAGCATTGATGTAAACTAACCGCGTATTTATTTTTCGGGGTAAATTCTCCGTGCAAAATAATTTCTAGAACTCGAAAAATACTAGGCTTACCTCTTAAATTCCTCATTTTAAGAAAAAACAACTATTTGTAAAGGAATAGGCTTTCGGCGTGCAGGAAATTTTTATTACATTGGCACATTCTTGAATAATTTTTTTTTTTTTTGCTGGGAGGTAAAAAAACCTTGAAAACACCGTCCTTCGGATGGGACATTAAGTTAGCCCGTGCCATATAATGTACTCTTTAAAGACAAAAGGCAAAATTTGAGACTCACACAGTACCTAGAGTCGGACTCACGTTCAGTAGAGCGACGAGACAGCTACTCTGGTAAGGGCGATATGATCTCGTAATTAAAGACCAAAAGAAACAAAAATGAAGTTGGTTTAGGTAAATTCGTTTAATGTTTTATTCTCAATTGATAAAATCCAATAAAAAAAATTTACTTATTTATAATTATTACGTTGTGCGAAGGGTTAGGTCATTAAGCCTAGAATATACTGTTTTTTAAATAGGTCTAGAGAAAAAACGATAATCCCTTAGATCAAAAGTATAAACTACATTCTAGAAAAGTGCTCATTAAATGATTGAATAATTATAAATGGAGACATTTTATTTTGAACCTGGTTAGCTGGCAAAACTGGAGTATAACCAGTTGTGAAACCTTCATACAAAGCGTCTTTTTATTTGGAATTTGATTCCTATTTTTATTGTTATTCGCTGATGATAAAAAGCACAATGGAGATGGAATATGCAGGTAAATTATTACCTATATATTTAATTTTTTTCTATATATTTAATTCTTTTGTGGTAGCCTAATGTCTTATATTATTCAAAAGCCGTGAGTATCTAATCTAATTCGAATTTGTTGCTCACTTGTTGGGAATTATTGTTTTCAGATTAAGTTATTCAAGTGGGAAATATGCGTTGTACATCAGCCCAAAAAAAAAAGTAATTCAAGTCCCGCTACTTGTGTTGTTACATACATGATACCAAAGACATGATTAACTTGTTTCGTTGTACTTAATAATAATATTTCAGATCTAAGCCTAGTTCTGTATTCTTTCTTATGAGCTCGGTGTTGCTTTGAAGTTGAATATTATGAATTAAAGAAAAGTTTTAAACAATATTTCATAGAAATGCTATAGCCGGTTAAGCATAGATTTGGCTCATTTTTTAAACCACTCTCTATGTAACCTTAAACCTTAACAAATATTAGCTTTCAAAAGTTCATGATTTCTCTGAAATAAAAATATTTCAGGTATTCAAAAACTTTTTTTTTAGAAGATCTATATTTCTTAAAAAATGTAGACATGTGGATGCTACTCTGGGCTTCTTGGCTGAGGCATGAACTGTACATGATTTAATTGCTCACTGTTACTGACAATTGTCACATTCTTACTTTTCACTTCTTTAGAGCAAATAAAACGTGAATAATATAAGCCTGTCGATATTGAAAAAAAGTGCACTCTTCCATCGTTTTTAACATTAAAACAAAAATAATAATAAAAAATATCCTTCCTTAGAGGTCATATCGCCTACTACCAGAGAGCTTTTTCGTCACTCTGGTGGACATGTGCCCGACTCTACTATGGGAGTCCTAAATTTTGCCTACCCTAAATTTTTATTCACATAGGGTAGGGGTCTTTAACGAATACCTGACATCGTACAGGCTCGGGACCATCGCTTAACGTCCCATCCGAAGGACGGCATGCTTAAGTTTATTTTACCTCCCAGATAAAATAAACTAAGGGCCTCGGTCGGCTTTCAAACCCATGACCTTGAGCTCAGAAGACAAGCACGCATACCACTGAGCTACCGGCGCCCTCTTTTTCTTTATATATTCATGAGTGTTTTTAACAGCTATCGATCGTCATTTTGGATATAGTGTATAAATGAATAAGAAAATAAAAAAAGCAAATGTGTGAGTGACGCGATACTCACGAGAATTTATGTGTCAACATCTGCTTTAGTAACTTCTAAGTTGAGGAACGCGGACATACTGTGGAATTTGTAATAAATAAAACAAACTTATTTTTTGAAATATTGTGTATTCCACTAAAGATATTTATAAAACTACCGGTTTCGGACTCACACCGTCGCACATAGCTTGATTTAAAGGAATTTGGCGGTCAAAATTATTTTACAGTATATTTTAACTTTAAATCGTATATCTTATTGTAAAGTATTGCCCTTTGTAAAATTAGCATATTTTCCCCGCTAAAAAGTGAAAAAAATTAGAAATAAAAGACAGAATCTTGAAAAAAAAAAAAAAAAAAATATATGTATATAAAAGAATATATTTTTTCATAAGCACTTCGAACTACTTTTCTTAGTCAGTTCTCTCCTCTCTAGACTTTTTTACTAGCAATGTGTACGCCAGATGCAAAACGCTTTCGAACAAGCGAATCCTGGCGTGTAGTACCGATAGTCCGTCCAAATTCAATAGCCATTGAACTTGTATTTCAGTCGTGCACTGATTTTAATTAAAATTTGTTTTATAATGATACAATAAGAAAAGTTGTATGAGGAATTCAATTAATTTTATACATGAAATGATATGTTTGTGATAGCTAAAATAAGATATATACAACTGTGATTGTAGTGTCTCTAAATACCGCGGGAATACAACGTCGATGGTAGTTTTCGAATTTATTGTTGAAATGCTTCGATTCGCATTCATTTGTAGATTAAGTTTGACATTTAAAAATGAAATAAGCTGTTCGATATCTCCTGAAATTGGTAAAACCATTATATTATTGTTGGGACAATATGACAACAAATATATTATTTATTGATCGATATTTTCAGCACTTATTATATATTAATAACAACATTATACAATATCATATAATAATATATTGAAATATTATGTTTATTTAGATCTACACTGCTATATTATTTTCTTTTACCACAAATGTTATATATTGTTACAAATTTAAGCTATCGAAGCATCTTAACCTATAAGTTTCTTACCAAAAGATCATTTTATAGTTTGTAATATTGGTATTTTAGTTAAATTCACTACAACGGTAAATATGATCAATAATGTTATAAAAATACAATAGAAATGCTCAAAAACAGCCGACTCAAAGATAAAGAAGTGTGTACTTGTTTGTGTGCGCTGCGCGCGCAACCGTCCGACACACACAATCACACT
Source organism: Aradus depressus (assembly GCA_963662175.1). Classification (NCBI taxonomy): domain Eukaryota; kingdom Metazoa; phylum Arthropoda; class Insecta; order Hemiptera; family Aradidae; genus Aradus; species Aradus depressus. Next base: position 2,831,031 of record OY759219.1, read on the forward strand.
TACGCAGCTTGCACATCAACGAGACTTGTCAAGAACGTGGGTTCTTAACCCGACCGAGGCCCTTAGTTTATTTTATTTAGAAGGTAAAATAAACTTAAGCACGCCGTCCTTCAGATGGGACGTTAAGCGATGGTCTTGAGCCTGTAAGATGTCAGGTACTCGTTAAAGACCCCTTGTCCTAGGTGAATAAAAATTTAGGGTAGTCAAAATTTAGGACTCCCCTGTCGGGCTCATGTCCACGAGAGTGACGAAAGGGCGCTCCGATTAATTCATTACATCGACAGTAATTGGGGGAATTGAATTGAATTGGTCGTATGGTTGTTTTGGAAATTGTAAGTTTGTTTTCAAAAGCCGATATTTTTTGAGCTTTTTGGCCTACGGAGACTTCATATATATATTTTTTGCGTCCCTTTTGTCCGGGCGGCGTCCGACCAGACTCCAATTCCTTGGAGCGTTGTTAGTCTCAGATGTTTTTGTTTCGCTGGTGTCCTTGTTTTTTTTATCCCGGTAATTTGTGTGGGTATAATTCCGTCTCTCATGATGAAATAAAAAAAAGTCGGATTCAAACTGCTGCGTTTCACGAGGCAGGTGTATGGAAGAGCCGGGTACCGTGCCTTAACTAAACTCTCCACTTGAAGGTAGATGTACAGAGAGCACCCAACACTTACTGTTATAGTTCTATCAAAAAATGTCTAAACGGAGATTATGAACAGTTTCTATTCTTAACACATTTTTTAAAACTAATAATATATACTTGTATAGAAAAATAAGAAGAAAAAACTAACCTTAGGAAAACCACAAATGTTCACAGAAAAATAAAAAAATAATTTTAACGGTCATTATTGTCAATATACACATATAATAATTTTATTTTTCACAGTTATAACACTGACACTATCTTCGTTTTGCTCCCTAAACTCCAATGTCACTGCTTATCACAAAAAAATAATAGTTATTAAGAACATAAAACTACTAAGTAAACAATAACAATACGGAGCCGTGTCGAACATGTATCACACACATCATGGCTGACATGGTACTTAAATTAAAGTTTATATAAAGTTATAATGAAACTGCCTTCTAAATAATGATGAATATGTGGGTTAAATCATCAATCAAATTCTGATATACTCAATAAATAGCAGTGTTGCCGCTTCAACGTTTGTTTTCATGAATATCGTTCCTCCCGTTTCTAGGTAACAAACAGGTAGAACCACAGACAACTTTTGATTTGATACATTTATCTATATTTTATCTTTATTATTATGAGCCTTATTGATTTTAAAGCAACCACTTAAAAATAATTATTTCTCGTGTGTTTCAGACGGCGTCCAGGAACCGGTACTTGTGAGCTGTTACTACTGTGGACGGACCTGCAGCAGTCTGGGCAAACTGAGGAGACATATAGCCAATAGCCACACCAGCGAGATACACTTCAAATGTCACTTTTGTACCTCCAATTTCCATACGGCGAATACTTTGAGCAGACACACACGTATAAAACATACAGGAATCGGACCAATTCAGTGTGTTTTATGTTCTCATAGTTGTTATACATTAAGTGCCTTGAAACTTCACATACAGAGGATACATACAAAAGACAAACCAATCAGATGCGATTATTGTAGTTTCAGATGTTTTACAACCGCAAAATTGCTTTCACACACATTGGCTAAGCACAAGAGAGAAGGTCTGCTCAAGTGTCATTGTTGTAGCTTCACATGTGTCCTTTCCTATACAATGAGATATCATAAAAGAGCAAAACATGCCAAAAAAGTGCAATTCAAATGTAATTTTTGCGATTTCAGGTGTATCAATTCATCTACGTTGAAAGCTCATAAACAGGCAAAACATATCAAAGAGAATCAGTTTAAAAGCGGCCACTGTGATTATAGTTCTGCCTGGATTTCACGATTAAATATACATGTCGCAAAGCATGTCGAAGAGAAGCCATTGAAGTGTGATTATTCTGTTGACAGGTCGACTATGGCTTCAAATTTGAAAGCTGTTGTACAGGCCAAACATACAATGGAGAAACCATATAAGTGTGATTATTGTCATTATAGGTGTGTACAAAGTGCTACTTTGAAATATCATATTCAGGCCAAACATACTATGGAGAAACCATATAAGTGTGATTATTGTCATTATAGGTGTGTACAAAATTCTGCTTTGAAATATCATATTCAGGCCAAACATACTATGGAGAGACCATATAAGTGTGATTATTGTCATTATAGGTGTATACTTAGTTCTGCTTTGAAATATCATATTCAGGCGAAACATACTATGGAGAAAACATTAAAGTGTTTTCATTGTCCATATAGATGTGTTGTAAAGTCTGCTTTGAGATATCATATAGAGACCAAACATACTATACAGAAATCATTAAAGTGTGAATATTGTTCTTTTAGATGTGTTCAAAGACATGCTTTGAGAAGCCATATTAAGATTAAACATAAGTTGGAGAAACCTTATAAGTGTAATTATTGTTCTTATAGTTGTGTTCAAAATAACGCTTTGAAATATCATATTCAGGCCAAACATACTATGGAGAAACCATATAAGTGTGATTATTGTCATTATAGGTGTATACTTAGTTCTGCTTTGAAATATCATATTCAGGCCAAACATACTATGGAGAAAACATTAAAGTGTTTTCATTGTCCTTATAGATGTGTTGTAAAGTCTGCTTTGAGATATCATATACGGACCAAACATACTATACAGAAATCATTAGAGTGTGAATATTGTTCTTTTAGATGTGTTCAAAAGTCTTCTTTGAGGTATCATATACAGGCCAAACATAGTATACAGAAGTCATTAAAGTGTGAATATTGTTCTTTTAGATGTGTACAAAGACGTGCTTTGAGATCCCATATTAAGATTAAACATAAGTTGGAGAAACCATTTAAGTGTAATTATTGTTCTTATAGTAGTGTTCAAAATATTGCTTTGAAATATCATATTCAAGCCAAACATACTAAGGAGAAACCATATAAGTGTGATTATTGTCATTATAGGTGTGTACAAAGTTCTGCTTTGAAATATCATATTCAGGCCAAACATACTATGGAGAAACCATTAAAATGTGTTTATTGTCCTTACAGCTGTGTTCAAAAGACTGCTTTGAGATATCACATACAGGCCAAACATACTATGGAGAAACCATTTATGTGTGTTCATTGTCCTTATAGATGTATCCAAAAGTCTGTTTTGAGATATCATATGCAGGCCAAACATAGTACAGATAGAGGTTTCGAAACTGCCATTGCACTTACTTTATAGAATTTTAAAATCGAAGACCTTTAGAGGTTGCGTTGTTTCGGCATTTCCTCCAGAGGTGTCTTCTATTACAATATTTTGGGACATTTCCACATCTTTTCTTTGGGCAGAGGTGTGCAATTTGTAATTGTTGTACAATTTACGAATTGTAGTACATTAAAATGTAATTGGTAACTGTTATTGAATTAGAAATACCTTTTTAAAAAATATTTCTTATACATTCGTATTTTTATCTTGCGTTTTGACCATTTTCGCTATGATGTCTGTGTGTATATAAGCGATTTTCTGAGAGCTCTAACTCAGAAACAATTGTTGTAATGGACCTGAAATTTGAAATGAAGATTTCACTTAGATTAGATATGTTTAAATTTTGGCCGAAATCAAACAAAAATTAAGATCACTTCACTGCGCACCCTGAGTAAATTTTACAAGATAACGTTTATATGATGACCTAATCAAAAATATCTTCAAATAAAAGTTGTAGAGAAAACTAAAAGGCCCATTTTATATGCAATACGATTTTTCGAAGGCTACTGGTTTGCAAAATATTAACCGAAATTCGTATTTAAATGACATCTTGAGACCCCCTTTTTTTTTTAGAAGTTTTCTCTATTTATGCGAAAACGTTTACTGCTATCGAAAAATTGGTTCTAACCAAAATGTTTCCTTATTAAATTTCCAACTCTGAAATGCCTTTAGATTTGGGATAGGACCAATGTGAACAAAGTTGTAGTGACCCAAACACTCTCTCAAATTTCACTTGAATTTTCATTTTTTTTTCAGTTTCTAGACTTCTACTCTCACATCCCGAATTACTTTCTCGACTTCATCATTTCACGTGTATTTCCATATTTTTTCTATCTATCTCACATTTTCGTGGGAATGTTTATATTTTCCCAGTTGCTAGACTTTTTCTCACACCCTGACCTGCCCATTTTGTTCTTCTCACAATTATACGTGAATCTTACCCCTTTTCATCTTCACCACTTGTCCGATCTTATAATTTACTACAACGTAGTAAGTTAGTTCGTTTTTGTGACTCATGCCCGGGCTTCAACTACAAGGTCATAGCGCCTACTTGAAGCACGACGACTGTGGGAGTGTGAGCCAAGTACAGAGTTTTACAACGGTGTTATTAAGGTAGATTTGTAAGTATTATGAAGCGTGGCACCAGTTGGTGACACTGAATATTGTTTTTTTATTTGAATGAGGGTCTGCCTTGAATTTGACGGAATCTAAAAACAGAATTGGTTTTGTAGGGATATCAAGAACATGGGAAACGTTAACCCCTTAGATCGATTGTATTACTTCTGGAAAATTGTAAATTTATTGAAATAAAAAAATGTATAAATATTATTTGTTTTCATTATCTTTATTTTTAGTTATCAACTCATTTTGCCTTAAGCTGTATAGAAAAATAAATCAGTAATAAATAGAATTTGAAAACAATTACGTCCTGGATGTATCTATCAGAAGAAAGTGCAACTTTTGATCAATTTGTTGTATCGAAGTAGAGCAAATTGCGATCTTTGGATCAAGAGGCAATATGGGTACTGACATTATGTTGACTCAGTCCTACACCAGGGGCTGCAAAATCTCCAATGGAATGGAGGCTAAGTTTCTTCGATTTTTTTGAAAGACCTATCAAAAAGAGGAACATGGTTTCAGGATGGCGGCCCAAAAAAGTAAAATATTACTGTTATACAAATCCTCCCTCATATTTACGCCATTTCACGAATAAAGTTAAGTGTTCGGCTCTAGCCCATGTAGCGCCCGTGTGCAATCAACACCCTGGCGCCCTCTAGTAGGCGCGCGGTCAAAATGGATTACTTACAGTTATATTTTCAAACGGAAATTCGGGTGCAAATGGTGCAATTTTAAATGATGTCTGATGAGAGCAGATGAATTTAAACTACTTAATTTTTGCCAGTAATGAATTTGCCATATTTCTTGACTCAGCATCTTTGCTCCTATTGGAATATATGGTAAACAAGGCATCATACACTTTTCCCAGATTAAAACGTAGAGCTTTTACGGCTTCAACCCTGCTCTCTCATCGAGTATTTGAGAGTGGTTTTAGAATTAAAGTTGGCACTTTTTTGGCAAGTATTTGTCAACGTGCTGTTGACGCAGAAAAGAAAATATACATTTCTTGCACAATTGAAAAGAAATTGACAATTTCTAATGAACTTTTAGCAGCGCCATTCACTACCAAATTTAGGCTGTTTGCTGCACAAGGTACATAAAATGCGCGCGGGTTTAAGTCTATAATTCGTTTTTGTAGACCTATATTTTCCCCTTTCATGTTTGCCCATTATCGTAACCTTGGCCACGCATATCTTGTATGTCAATTTCGATTGAGATTAAACAATCTAACAAAAATTCAGTTAAGCCTTGACCAGTAGTGTCTGTAGTAGGAAAAAAAAACAGAAAGTGTTCTCTTACTTCAACTTCAATCTTTAATGATCTGTTTTAAGGTTGATTTCACGTTGAAACAAAAGTTATTGTATAGAGTAAAGGAGCTTCTCGCGCGCTCGTGGGTCGCCTTGCTTTGCTACCGCCACAGCTACCGCGCCCGGCGTCGGCCACTACATGGGCGCAGGGTGTTTGAGAGCGCTGGCGCCGACAGCGACGCATCTTTGAAAGTTCGCAAGCGGCTCTCGGCGCCCCCTGAGACCCTGCGCCCGTGTGCGCTGCACACCCTGCACCATAGGTAAAGCCGGCTCTGTTTCATGTTTCTAAGAGCCCTTGAAATAAGCTTTTCATTGATACATTGAATGACTAAATTCAGAAAAGATTTTAGAAGAAATTCAGAGGGGCCCACTTTCATCCCGAAAATGGATATTTTTTAGTGGATAGGAAAGTTAAGTAGTAATAGTAGTTCATTTTGGAAATTTTATTTTATGGAACAACTTTTGTATCGAAGGTTTTTTGATTACTCTTATCATAGCATGTAGTGGTTCAGTGTTGGTTATTGAATATTTTGGAGAACATTTTTGGATCCTTGTTCCAGTCAATGCAAGTTGGGGCTATAAATGTTCTTATAATAGATTTTTTTTTTTTAATTAGGCTCTGTCTCTAACATCATTTGGCGGAACTTTACAACTGGGAATATCAGGAAAGTCTCATGAGAAAAGATAATCCCTTAGATCAAATGTCTTACCAACATTAATTGAAATTAAAAAAATTATATTTATAAAAGGAGAAATGTTGAACTTTGTTGTCAACACTGGAGTTTAAACAGCTGTGCAACCTTCCCTTCAATAAACTTTATTTCTTCGAATTTAATTTTGGTTGGTTATTAGTACTCGTTAATGATAAGGAGCTCAATGAATATGAAGTGTTCAGGTAGATAATTATTTTATATTTTTCCTTTTTTTTTATTGCCGAATGTGTATTTAGAATTCCTGAGTATCTAATTAATTCGAATTCCATTATTGTTTTCAAATGAGACTTTCTAGATCGTATATACATATATATATAGTGTAAACTCCATTTAACGGCACTCGATTTAAGGACAAACTCCCTAAAACATGGAAATTACTTGAATCTGGTTGGTTTACCTTGTTGTCCATACAATGATACACTCTGTGTAGCATCACACCCACTCTAAATAAAGACAACAATACGTCATTACTAAGCAATAAACAGTACTTTCAAGTTGCCGAAATTAATAAGAACTGCAGCTGTGTACGTTATTTTGTTTGTTATTTTGTTGCTTTATTCTCTAGCACGTATTACCTCGACTGTCGGCATCATACGTACCAAAGATTCCAAGAAATTCGTTCTTTTGTCTGTTGTGATCCCACAGTATGCCAAGATATGAATAAAATACATAAGAAAATACAATTAAAATACTGGAGCAGCAAAAAACGTCAGACGAAGATAACAGACTATACGCAATAAGCGTTGTTATTTGTATCAATATTAATGTTTGTTGTTTGTAAATTTTATACTTTATTAGTAAATACATATTATAATAGTAAAATACTATTAAATGTATTGATTTTTCTTCTCTTCATTTAACGACAACTCTCAATAACGCCATAAAATGCGCAGTCCCTTGAGTGTCGCTATATAGAGTTTACACTGTATATGCGACATAATTGTTTCTTACCACTTTAAATTATTGTTTTTTTGCAATGAGAAACGATGAACTGTTTTATACTAAAGTCCGCTAATTTGAAATCTCAGTATTATCTACGTTTCCTGGCTTAATCAATGATGCATTATTAATTAAGAAACTCTAAATATTTTTTTCAGAAAGTTTTTGGATGAATACAATTAAAAACTTTGAAATGCGGCTTTTCTATAGCATTTTCCTTGTGCTAAAGTAGATTAATGTGAGAACGTTAAGAATTTTCCGGAAGAAACAAATATTGACTCTCACGTCTGTCCTTTTAGTCAACTTCTTAGTTAGGCTCATATTTTTGAGAAAAAAAAGTTAAAAACCTCACCCCTTTGTTTGAAATGGTAACGTTGCACAAAAAAAAAAAAAGGGCGGACTTTTTTGTTTTCTTCAAAGTACTAGTCATAGTTAATTACAATAATTTAACATTAATCTTGGGTTTTTGCGAAATTGCTAGAAAATAATAAGTAGCAAAGCCAATAACAATAATAATATAAAGTATGTACAAACTAATAAATAAATATATATATATATATATATATATATATATATATATATATATATATATATATATATATATATATATATATATATATATAGTAAAGGTAAAACTGAATAATATATGGGCAATGTGATAAAGTAAAATGCATAATGAAAATATACACTAAAATAAAAATAAAAAACTATGTACAAAATAATATAATAAATCATAATAAAAACAAGTGTTGAGCTCCGGATGATACTGTCCTCATTCCTACAACTAAATGGAGATAGAGGTGAGATGGCGCCCGGATCTGTCTAGCAGTGGAACACTGAGAGGGTACAGAAGAGCTCAAATGTAGCACGTGTAATGTTTATAGTTGTTTCTTATACCAACCACTTTAGTACACATCATTCTCACTCCCTCTCTCTTCTTTCAAATTCATTTCGTACTGGCATTACGGGGGGTAAGAAAGCCACTCAGAATTACGCTCTACAATTGAAACAAAGAAAACCACTGACACCAAAACGTTCTTTCTTATTCTCAGTAATGTCCGGGATGGGTGAGGGGGCATGATCTGTAAAAGAGTAGTAGGTTTAAGAAAGTTCTATTAAGACCATATCATATATTTTAAATAAGTACAAATCATTAGAATTGTGAGTTGAAATTTAATGATTGTTAAAATGTTCATACATATTTTGTTTTTGTTCAAATTTCAGGACAAGGAGAAAGTACAAATACCATCAAACAGAAGACTGATGATCTGTCTAACTCTCTCAGTTCAGGTAAATATTTAAGGAAAAGAAAACAATTCTTATATTATCTAGGTAATTGGTATAAAAAGGTATTTTTATCATTGTGTAATTTTCAACGGCATAATGAAAGTAATATCAGTAAGAAGTGCCAACATGGCGGGAAGTTGTTGGTTGGTTTATTTGGGGCGCACAACTGCTTTGGTTATTATCGCCCTACCTTGTTAAGTTCCTTGTCCGAACTAATCCAGCGAACTCTTAAGCTAATGACGAGAACACCCATGATGGGATCCCACAGGGGCCAGAGGAACCGGGGAAGGGCAAAGTACAGGACCCAGGGCAACCAACGAACAGGCAGGCCAGGCCAGGGGACAAACAACAGCAACGCGGGAAGTTGTCTCAACACTTTTCGCCCATCCTTTTGGAAATGTCTTCTTTCTTTTGGGCTGTTTTAGAGGGCGGGAGAAAGCAGCCATTTTTATTTTGGCACCACAGGGGCTGGCTACATTACCTGGGTTCTTTACAAACATCCATGGCCCCGGGAGAGAAGTTGTATCTATGAAATAAAATTCTCCCCCGGGTGCGATTCGAACCCGCACCCTTGCTGATTCCATGGAACCAAGGCCCTACGCTCTAGTCCCTAATCCCTTACCTAATATAATATATAAGAATGGTTCGCAGCGAACTGACGTAGTTTATAACTAAATCTGACGACGGTGTTATGCTAAAACGCGATAAATAAATAAAACAAATATTTTTTGGAAATATTTTCTATCCACAAAATATCCATGAGTCTCAACTTGAAAGACATTGTTAGAATAGATTATTTCTCCAAAAAGTAGTTTTCTAGCGTATAAAAATTTATTGTTGGATTATTTCGACCCTGCTGAGTAGGAAAATCGCTGTTGAAAGTCGTAATCTCGACCGGAAGTAGAGTTCCTGTTAAGAATATGTTACATTCTTTTTTTTTCCCCCCAATCTCGTGAACTATTGATTCTATGTCAAAAATGCTTAATATCAAAATTAAAGAGTATTAAACTCACTTTAAAAAAAAGTACAATTCATTTTTTTATAACTGGCAAATTGGCAACAATCGTTAATGAGTAAAATTTGGAGAGAAAGGGTAATTTTTTTTTGGCGAATATTTCGTGAACCACTCTTTTTTATGAAAAAATAGTCAACAAAGAAATAGCTCCTCCGCAAAAACGCGAAAATGTCTAAATCTTTTTTAATTCCCTGATAAACATGAAAACAAAGAAATATACAATAGCATTTGAAAGTCGCACAAATTTTCTGTTTTCATATTCAAATGACCATTCACAAAAATAAACCTTCAATAGTGCTATTGAAGCCTTCCGGATCATCAAAAAGAAACTTGTGTCATCAGTAAAATAATTAACAAGAAAATATACCTACCTACTATAATTACATATATATGTAACCAGAAGGTTACCTGCTCTTACCGGGTTAGTAACTTTGCTTTGGTTACAATAATGCAGTAAGTACATATTATCATAGCATCTTATAGTTCCTCATGGCCTAAGTTTGAATGACACTTATAAGGGTGCTAGTACCCGTTAAATTCATTAAAATCCGGCATCCTCCACTGATTTTAGCCCGCATTTTTTAAAAAATTGCATTATTTTTTTCACATCTTCAGATCATTGGATTGCTATTACTGATTCCTATTTGTCAATTTTTACTTAAAACACAGATCGATATTGGGGATAGTTTTTTATTAAAGAGATAGATTATTGAAGATGGTCGTGATATTCACTTTATTTGTAGAATATAGAAGTTGTGAAAAATTTTCATACTCAGTATGATCGAATTAGTCTAAAAATATCTGATATCAAATTTTTCTACGAAATACCGTTAGTTGAAAGCTCTATCTGGCGACAGGCAACTGATCTATGTACGCTCTTTCTGGTAATTTTCTGCCGATTATTTCTGCCTAATTTTTAAAATAAGTCGACTTTTGCCGGTCTAAAATGGAAAAAAAATAATATTCTCAAAATACGCCATCCCAGATTTTTTTTTTTCAAAATGACTCAAGTTAATTGTTTTTTCTATTTAGTTTCCTCAAAAAGAATTGGGATAATACGATTTTTTTTATAGACACTACAGCGCTTTGAGTGCAAAAAAAAGGGTACCTAACTAACTGAAAAATGGAATTTAAGACAATTTATTTTTCAGATTTACAGTGAATGAATAATAACAAATCATAATGTTAACACTTTTTAGAAAATAATTGCACTTCTTTTACAGTCCGAAACAGGAGGAAGGGAGGTTGTTTTGCGTTCCTGTAGATTAGGCTCCTTTGAAACCTGTTTTAAAAGTAAGGTTATCTATCTTCTATTTTCGTAACCACTTTTGTCACAAAGCCGCTGCAGCTCCTGAACTGCTTTTGGTGTAATGGCTCATATGTGTCTAGTTTTTACCTATATTATTCTGAAACTTATAAATAAGTTTAAAATGTATCGTATGTTTCAGACGGCGTCCAGGAGCCAGTTCATGTGAGCTGTTACTACTGTGGACGGACATGCAGCAGTCTGAGCAAGATGAGGAGACATTTAGCCAATAGACACTTCAGTGAGATATACAAGTGTCACCTGTGTAGTTTGGTTTACCGTTCGGTTTTGACTTTGAGGAGACACATCCGGATGAAACATACAAGAATCGTATCAATTCAATGTGTTTTATGTTCTCGTACTTGTCATACATTAAGGGGCTTGAAACTTCACATACAGAGGATACATACAAAAGACAAACCAATCAAGTGTGATCATTGTAACTATAGATGTTTTACGTCCAGAGAATTATTGTCTCACTTAATGAATAAACACAAGAGAGAGAGTCTGCTCAAGTGTCATTATTGTAGCTTCACATGTGTTATGTCTTATACGATGAGATATCATAAAAAGACAAAACACGCCAAAGAAATGGCATTCAAATGTGATTTATGCACTTTCAGATGTGTCAAGTCATCTTCGTTGAAAGCTCATAGACTGGCAAAACATATCAAAGAGAAACAGTTCAAATGCGACAACTGTGATTATAGTTCTGCCTTGATTTCAGAATTAAAACGACATATCGCAAAGCATGCGAAAGAAAAACCATTCAAGTGTGATTATTGTTCTCACAGATGTTCTTGGCCCTCACATTTGAAAACTCATATACTGGCGATGCATACAAAAGAAAAACCGTACATGTGCAAATTCTGTACTTTTAGGTGTGTTACATCAGGTACGTTGAAAGTGCATACACAGGCCAAACATACGATGGAGAAACCATTTAAGTGTGATTATTGTCATTATAGGTGTGTACAAAGTTCTGCTTTGAAACATCATATTCAGGCCAAACATACTATTGAGAAACCATATAAGTGTGATTATTGTCGTTATAGTTGTGTACAAAGTTTTGCTTTGAAAAGTCATATACGGGCCAAACATACTATTGAGAAACCATATAAGTGTGATTATTGTCATTATAGTTGTGTACAAAGTTTTGCTTTGAAAAGTCATATACGGGCCAAACATACAATGGAACCATATAGGTGTGATTATTGTAGTTATAGGTGTGTTACATCTGGTACGTTGAAAGCTCATACACTGGCCAAACACATTGAAGAAACAATATAAGTGTGATTATTCTCCTTATAGTTTGTTAAAAGTTATATGAGTTTGAAAAGTCACGAGGAGCCAAACATACAAATGCATTTGTTGTAATGGACCAACATATAAAGGCAAAGCACACGTAAAACGTAACAGTTAATTGGCATACACTGTCCATACGTACCAATGGGAGAAGTAAGTACTTTTAGATGCTTAAAAGGCACTCTAAGTAAGCACAAGATTGAAAAGCCTCATAAGTGCGTTCATTGAACTTATAACTTTTAGACTAAGGAGCCATATGGCGGCAAAACATTCAGAAGAATGTCATAACTTCTAAATATAGGCTCCTGTTATTAAGGGGGATTGAAATTTATTAACGTCAAATATTTCGCGCCTCTTTCTGAAATGTATATATATAATTGTATTTTATTTCACAAGTGCTGCTATGAATCTCATTAATTACTTGAAAAAAAAAATTACTTCTAAGTTGAGGAACGCGGACATATTGTGGAAACTTGTAATAAATTAATAAAACAAACTTATTTTTGAAATATTGTCTATTGTCTTATTTTTGAAATATTGTCTTTTAATGGCACCCTTTCACCCGAGATGTATTAGAAGGGTCGCTCTCTGCAAACTGACTTAGTTCATAACTAGACCTGAAGATGGTATAAAACCGAAACCGGTAGTTATATATATATATATATATCTTTAGTGGAATAGACAATATTTCAAAAATAAGTTTGTTTTATTCATTTAAAAAAAAATGAGATTGAAATTGATCCATTAGTTTTAGAGGTAGATCCGCAGCGACCTCTGCAGGACAATACCGACATCCTTTCTCGCAACCATGCTAGCCTCTCAGAACCTTCAGCAACGCCTTATTCAATTAGAAGAGAGGTGCCAATAACGGAGAGTGTAGCTATATCACTTCACATAGACCTGAGTCCTGCCCTCTGTTGTCTTCCCGAACTCCAATCATGTTTGGTATCTTGGGTTCCATCTAGGCAGAAGACTTACATGAAATCCCCATACAAGACTGAATCGACAACAACTTAACAGACAGTTCGGGCAGTTATTCAGGTTGCTAAATAGACAATCTAGACTCTATTGACAACAAACTATTTACAAGACAATAATACGACCCATTTGGACATACGGACTTGAACTGTGTAGTTGTGCTAAGCCATCCAATATCAAGCGTATCCATTTTTTCCAATCCAAAATCCTCCGAACAGGGAGCATCGACATTATTGTATAATATACAAACTAATAAAAATATGAACATAATGAAAAATAATTATAATGAAAAAAAAATTAATAAATTAAAAAAAAAAAATTTACAGATATTATTAACTAGGCATGAGGAAACATAGTAGGGAGCATCGACAATATTGTCGCTCCCTGTTCGGAGGATTTTGGATTGGAAAGAATGGATACGCTTGTATTTGTTATGATGTATGGTAATGAATATTATGTAGAGTATGCTCACATCCATACTTTTCCAGAATTTACTCACCACTTGTTTTTATACTTTTTTCAGACATCTGCTTCATTAAAAGAATCGAGATTTTATTCAAAGTCAACATTTTATTCTTTCCAAAAAGATTATTACACAATTCTAACACCAACTTCTTTAACTAAAAGGACCTATGGGGGGCTAAATATTTCATTCTTTCAGATATATATTTGTTCCTTTCATATTATGTATCTGAAAAAACAACATGTTGATCCTCACCGTCGGACCGAAATACACTGCTTCACTAAAAATACCTTTTAGTGAAGAAGTGGAATTTTTTTCTGAAAAAAGTATTAAAATAAGTGGTGAGTAAATTCGAAAAATACTAATTTTGAATTCATCTACGGAAACTATGTATGTTAAAAAACGTATTTCATTTACATCAGAAAACAGATTTTGAGAATTTGTACTTCGTTTTTTGCACTAATTCTTTCTATTAAATTTTCTATACTGTCTGCAACAGAAACAATTTGAAATGCAAAAGCTGTCGAAATATTTCTACCTGTAAGAATACTAGATAACTCGAATTCAATAAAGGAACAAACTTTCTAGACTTTTTTTGAATCGGTTGTAATGTAATCAATATACGACTAGGTGAAATATATTGTAAAATGTATTTTTATTTCAAATCTGTATAATGTATATTATGGTGAAATAAACCCTTAAGTTTTGGAGGCTGGTGAGAGATGACCAAGAGGCTCAGGTAGCTGAGGGGTAATACAGAGGAGACCTACCTGTAAACTACCTGTAGGGGGTAATTGTACAGATATTTTTACAATCCAGTTGACAGAAGAAAGGAACTATGAAGATAGTTACCCGGATTAGAGCCCAAGCCCTCTGTTAGGGTCATATAAACCTCCAGGGTGCACACCTGGGCTCACATAAATTTGCCTCGAGTGTCAACTTATCCGCTCTTCAATGGATAAACTTCCCTTCTTGAAGTCTGCTCCCGGATCTTCGCCAGGGAGTATCGCAAAGTAGTGGGGGAAGTGCAGAGCTCAAGAAGAGTTTCAAGTTTGAAGTCGAGTCAGTCAGTCGAGATCCACCAGGGGAAGTATTCAGTCTAGGTCTTGGAGTCCACTTCCTAGAGTTCTAGTCCAGAGGTGGAGGTGGACAGACCAGGAGTTGAGATCCAGCGGCCTTCGAGGGAATCTCCAGTCCAGATGAGCCGTTGATGCCCAGACCTTGAGGAGGAACTCAGCCAGCAGTCATCCATTTCCACTCGGAAGTCCCCGCAGAGATATCCAGGACCCAGCATCCAGTCAGCTATCTACCCAGCCCCGTCTCTCTACAGCTTCCAGTAGTAATAAGGTTTATATTTTATATTATATTTTATTTTTAATTATTAATTTTTATTTTGTAAATATATTCTTTTAAATATGAGTTGCTAATTTTTCAGTAGTTTGTTCCCATGTCATCGCAAGTCAATATTGATTTAAGAATTTGGTTTTTCAAAACTCTTTTCGCTGAACGAATCTTTTTTCGCCTTTGGTTATAGAAATCCAATTTATATATTAAAATCAGTAAATTTAAATGATCGTTCTATTACATAGATGATCTGGCATCCTTTGGACATTTTAAATTAGTAAAGACAAAGCATTTTTGAGAAAATCTCCGCAGTTAAGATTAAAAGTAAAATTCAAAAGACATTATTTTTATTAAAAACGCGACGCGCAACCGTTTCATTTATTACACGGTATAGGCGACTTTCTTATACTCACCAATCAGGATTCTACCGATTATTCTCCCCCCCCCCCCCCCCCCCCTTCCTTTACCTCCTCTCTCCCAAATTCATTCTCCCTAATTAAAGACAGGTATTATTCGTTAAAAAAGATCATAATAAAGTTATGGTATTAGTGGGTTTCTTTGCCTCATTGTCGGTACAGCATAATTCTGAGAGTGACTACCTTATTATTTCTTCCAGTAAAAGGTTCTAGTATATAGTTATAATGTGTATAAAATATATTATATTTTATCATTAGTATGTATTTTTAAGTCTTTCTATTATTATTATCATTTTGTACATGGTTTGCTTATCATTTTACTGTATTATTTATCTTATTCATTTACTCTGTTACCATATTCTGTCATCGTTTCTCGCTTTGTCGTCAAATTTACTAGTGGTGTGTACCAATTATAAATAAACTTCAATAAAAAGATATATAAAGTTTTAGAGGAGAAAGGATGGACACAGACATGTACTTAAAAATGTTTCTTTTCAGGGTTGGGTTCATTATTGTCAAGTTGCCCAACTCTCCCCCTTCGTCCTCATTTCCTCTCCACCCAGGAGTTCCCCAAGGCTCCTTTCTTCGCTCCTTTTCTCCCTCTCCCTAAGGGACCTCCCTTCTTAAATCAGTTCTTGTAAATACCATCTCTACGCAGATGACCTCCAAATTTATTAGTCCTTTCACCTCTCCAATTTCCCTTCTGCTTACTCTCAGGTATCAGATGATATCAATTCCATATCATTCAACAAACAGAATAAACTCCTTAATCCTGACAAGACCCAAGCGATCATACTAGGCAACAAGATACTCCTTAATAACTTAGAGGCCTCCCTCTCTTAACGCTGGACAACACCTACATCAACTACTCCGTCAAAAACCTGGGTATCATCCTCATCCAATCCCTTTTCTGGAAGGACCACGTATCCTACATTTCATCAGACCTCTTCATCCCCTCCCATCGCTCCTCGGCCTTCCACAACTCCCTCGTCCAGGCCTCCTCTCCCTGCCTCCCCCTATCCGTCACTCTCTTTCCATGGCCTCCTCACTATTCCAATTCCTCTTCACTAAAAATTCACTCCCCTTTGATTAGTTCTTCATCTCTCTATTTTCCCATTCGTCAACATCAATTATCTCTAATTATTTAAGTTATTTACTTATCCCATTGTTTTTTATTTATTTTCCCCTCATTTCCAAAAGTCTATCATAATAATATTATAACTATTTTACATATTTATAAACTTCTATCATAAAAATTTAAGATTAAAAAATAAATTTTTAAATTTTAATGTTTTGTTTATTTCAAAGTTGTTCCTAAGAAACTACAAAAATGTATAGTGATAGATACTACTGTTTGGAAAGATAGTGGAGTAAAGATGTCAGTTTCAAAACCCGCCATCTCCAGATCTAACTTTCAAAATCCTCTAACTCCATAATAATTTCGTTAATATTTTAATTATTGCATATGTCAACAAAGGGACATTTTTCTAGAATAATCTAGCAAGCAATAATTACAAGAAAAACGCAAAACAGCTGATAAACTCATACTTTTTTTGGCGCAATGGCATTTTTCTTAAATTCCCAAATTATTCTTTTTTGGAGATGACCGGTTTTGAAACTAGGCGCCTCACTTGTCCTGTTTTCTTTCTTACTTCGGATGCTCTTTGATTCGTTTTCTAAATACACTCCCCTCCTATCTTCTATTTTTATTTGATCCTTTGTATCGTTAATGTGTTGTTTATCGCTTTCAAAACAATTCCATTAACGTGTCTGTGATACGGTAAAGTTACCTATATTCTTTCTGTTGGTGGAATTAATGGGGCGCCAGGTTCATTAAAATTAGTTAGTTATTATGACTCATGCCCAGGCTTTAACTACGAGGTCATATATGTAGTCTACCACCAGAGCTCTCTTTCTTCACTGGTGGACATGAGCCCGACTCTACTGTGAAAGTCCTAAATTTTGCCTACCCTAAATTTTTATTCATCTAGAGCTGGGGTCTTTAACGACATCAGGTACAGGCTCGGGACCATTTCTCAACGTCCCATCCGAAGGACGTCGTGCTTAAGGTTATTTTACCTTCCAGATAAAATAAACTAAGGGCCTCTCTAATCCAATTATTTCTTCACATTTTTTACCAAACTTTACTCTTTTATTTTGAATGATTTTTTTTGAATTGAATGAGTATAACGGGAGTTTTCAACCTTGTTATCTGGCAACACTGGCAACTTTCACTGTTTAACCTTCTTGTTTTTTGTGTAGTTTCCAAAATTTTATTGAGGTTACCATTTTGTATTTATTTAATTATAGAATCAAGAATGAAGTGGATGTTCACAGGTACATTTATTAATATTTTATTTATTTATTACTTTGAGATAAGTCTATTGCAGTTATAACATTTATTTCAACGTTAGTTATTTATTGTCTTACCTTTCATTTTTTATCTTTTATTCTATTTCAATTATGTATTATAATTATCGTATATATTGATAAACATTGTGTTTGATGTCGACATGATATTTCTTATTATTATTATTAATACCTCAGCATGTACTTTGTACAGAGCTAGACCCTGAAAACAAATTAAATACGATTGGAATTCTCACAACCAAGAACATACCTCAATTAAACCTGAAATAAGTGATGACGCTTAGTTATTGTGACTCATGTCCAGACTTTAACTACGAGGTCATATCGCCTACTACGAGAGCGCTTTTTCGTTGTTATTGTGGGAGTTCTTAATTTTTCTTATCCAGGTTTATTCACCTAAGGTAGGGTCTTTTACGAATACCTGACATCGTGCAGGCTTGGGGAACATAGCTTAACGTCCCATCTGAAAAACGGAGTGTCGCCGTTTTTTCATCTCCCAGATTAAAAAAACCTAAGAACTTGAGCCCAGTAGACATGCACGTTACCTCTGAGCTACCGGGGCCCTCTTATATTATTTGGTCATGTTTTTAAATCAGTATTTGTTTATATTTTTTTTTATTGTTAGGAGTACTAGGTATACTTTTTTCATGTCTAAGACCCTGCTTGATTTGATTTTAGGACAAGAAGAAAGTGAAAATAACGTGAAAGAGGAGCCGGATGCCACAGCTAGCCCAAGTAAAGGTCCAGAGGTCCATGTGACTAAGTCCATATTCCAACGTTTTCAGGAGGAAAGTTTTTCTGTTCAAGACCCAGGTAAATTATCTAAACATTCCAAGTGCTCTGTGAACATTTTATTCTTTGGGTAAGGATGTCATTTGAACAATATTCACTACACTACGAGGTCATATCGCCTACTACCAGAGCGCTCTTTCGTCACTCTGGCCCGACTCTACTGTGGGAGTCCTAAATTTTTATTCCCCTAGGGGAGGGGGTCTTCAACGAGTACCTGACATTATACAGGCTCGGGATGATCGCTTAAAGTCCCATCCGAAGGACGGCGTGCTTAAGTTTATTTTACCTCCCAGATAAAATAAACTAAGGGCCTCGGTCGGGTTTCGAACCCACGATCTTGAGCTCAGAAAGCAAGCACGCATACTATTGAGCTACCGGCACCCTCTGTAAAGAATATAAGTAATTTGTAAATCATAACTCATTGCAATGAACTTTAAAATATGGTTTATTATTGGTAGTTTTTTGAAAAATTATAAAAATATATGTGAAATAGCCATTACAGGACTTTCTTATACCAACAACGCTTACAGTTCACTCTCTCTTCCCCTCCCCTTCTCATAATCATTTCATTTTGTCTCTTTGTACTGCGTTATTTTCTTATACCCAGAGACCTGTAATGGCCGCATGACATTTCTTTTGATTTGTTTATCCTTAATTTCTTCTCCTATTTCTTGACATAAACAAATTGGGTGTGATTCCTGCCCTGCCCTGGAAGCTACAGAAGCTACAGTAGCTTCTGTTAATTATTGATGAAACGTTTCAATGACTTCGGAATGATTTTTGTAAAGTTTTCTGATTTTCTATGCAAATTGCACTTGTATCGTTTTGCATCTCTGCTTCTCATCTTTTAAATATTACCAAATGTAAATAAAATCTATTAAATAACATAAAATATGTACTGGGAGTGGAGGGGAGGAGAGGGGAGAAGAGGAGTGTATCTTACAGTATCCATTTTGGGGGCCCTAAAACTAATGTTGGTTGTGGTTTTCAGATGCAGAAGAACATGAGATCTTCATCAAGGAGGAACCCGACCTGCATATTGAGGATGTGACATCTGTTAGAGCTAACCTCTGTAAGTACTGTACCTCTCCAATTTGTCTGTCATGAAGCCCAGAGAAAGTATCCCCCCCCCCCCAAAGTAATTCCAAAAAAAAGTGTCTACCAGGAAACTTTTGAAGCTACAGAAAACCTCCAGTGGAGTACATTAACTTTTAAGTAGTGAAGTCAGAAATTAAAAATTATTGCTCGCTTCGTGCACAGCGGCATCAAATTATTATTTCCAATCATACATTTTTTTTTCTATTTCATAAATATATGTACATATTTATAAAAAAAAATGTTTTATCCCCAGCAAATTTTTCGTTGAAGCAATATTTTTGAGATATTTTTCACTTGCATACTCTCTCGTAATGTGATATATTTCTTCATTTTAAAGATGTAAAGGCTGACGTATTCTGAAATCTATTTTTTATATATTTATAATCTATGTGAAACAAAATGGCTATGTTAAAATTGGCAACATACATTAAAAACTCATTGTAAAGTAAATTATGATATATATTTTCCTTCAATTTATTTTTTGGTTTTTACATTCTAGTAAATAGACGTTTCGGAAAGAACACTCATCATCAGTATATTTTATTTGTTTGATCTTTATTATAAACAATTGTTTTTTTATATCGATCATAATGGTCCAGACTGAGGGTTTTATACGAGGTTGCCCCGTAAAATATGTTCTGTATAAAGAATATTATGAAATAATAAAGATAAAAAAATAAATTAAAGATACTGATGATGGGAGTTCTTGCCGAAACGTCTATTTGCTAGTTTGTGAAGACCAATCATCATCATCATCGGCGCAACAACTCATCTCTGAGCAAGGCCTCCTGGATCAGCCTTCGTCAGTCGTCTCGGTCCTGTGCAGCTGCCCTCCAGGTCTTCACTCCAAATAGGATCCTCGAATCATGCGCAACACCGTCCTTCCAACGTTGTGAAGACCAAATCATAAATTATATTTTTAAATTTTAGAAAATTCCAGTTTCTGTACCTAACGAAAATGTTCTGTTCCATGAGAATTTTCCCATTATGAAGGTTCTTCGTTCAATTAACGTTGGGATAAATTCCCCCAAATTTTCTTGCTGGGATCTAAACTTATGTTTTTATTGTTGTTTACAGGGCGACTAGAACACAACATTATCGTCAAGCAGGATCCTGAACTGATTATATTTAACACACCATCTGCCAGCATCGGTGAGTGTGTATAGTACAGCAGTGTGACATGGAACCCAATCAGTTCATGTTCCTCACCAAGATATCTGATTTAGATTTGATCTGTGTCATATCTCGTAGGCGACCTATGTATATTTCCTGAATTTGCCAAAAGGTCCTAAAACATGAAAACAAAAACGCAAACTCTCTTTGTCGAATTTTGTTATGATTACATTATTTTCCATATGAAAAAAGTGTAAAAAATAATGCTATTTGTTCATAAGCTGTTGCCGTAACTAACTGAATTATTGTATTTTTCCTGTGTTTTCTTCAAATAAATTTAAAGGACAGAAATGGAAAAGGCTGTATGTGCCATAAATCCGAAACTTGCTTTTTTATGGAAAAATGTTGTTAGTTCCATGCAGAATAGCCTGGAAAGAGCTGGAAGCAACTATCCAATGCAATGCTGCATGTACCAGTGGAATTAGCTCTTTCCAGGCTATTCTGCATGGAACTAACAACATTTTCCCATAAAAAAATAAGGTTTCAGATTTATGGCAGATACAGCCTTTTCCATTTCTGGTCTTCATTTATTTATGTATGCATTCAGCACCAGGATTATTCGTTTTCTTTGCTGTAGAACTTCAGCAACTCTTAGCTACCAAGAAGAAAACAAATGTTGATTGGAAATTAAAATTAATTTAAAAACAAAATAAACAGTATTCGCCAATGTATAGTCATACTCAAGATTGGTTCTGGGAGAATGGAATTTCCATAACATGAAGTTTGTAACATATTTTGATTTCAAGATCCCATGCAACAAGTGTTCCTTTCCATTTTCATCTGAGTTTGACCTAAATTATGTATATATTAAAAGAAATTCTAGCGGCAATTTAAAATACAACTTACAAATTTTTCTTGGTGTTAATAATTAATAATATGTTGCGGGGCTTTGTTGCTTGCGATAAAAATAAAAATGGTTTTAGAAAATTCGAATTTGTACTGCTCACGAAAATGTACGGTTCCTGGAGAATTTTCCTATTTGTGGGTGTGTTTTTCCTTCAGTAAATGAGGGTATAATCCCAGATTTACTCAAATGTTCTTGTTGGGATGTTAAAACTTATGTTTTTATTGTTGTTTACAGGGCGACTAGAACACAACATCATCATCAAGCAGGATCCCGAACTGATTATATTTAACACACCATCTGCCAGCCTCGGTGAGTGTGTATAGTACAGCAGTGTGACATGGAACCCAATCAGTTCATGTTTCGCGGGACTGGATCTAAGATAGCTGGTGACGGAGACCGACTACCCGTTGTTCAGTCAATTTTTCGGCTGCTGGCGGGAGCAGAAGGCACTATAAGACGAACTAGGGTCGACCCGATCGGCGCAGATTGTCCCAGTCCCGAGCTCCTCTCCCCACCTATAAAGTGATATTTCTTTATTGCAAGGTGCATCCTTCTTTACACTTACGTACAGAAAATCTTTATAATTTTGGCTCATTAGAAGAGATATATATCTAGTCCGGATGACAATAGTTTGGTCTGGGTAGGTTGAACGATGAAGACGCGCATTTAGATCTCAAGTACATCTATTTATTAACTTTATTGGTTGCACATGTGCTTTATCACCGGTCTGTAGAACGTTGAGGGAGTTCGGGATCAAGTGAGGCAATGGCGGGTTGGGGCGACCAATGGCCGTCGGATCTGTGACGATCCGTGGTCGTCCCCAGTCCGTCATACTGATCTCTTCTCGTAACCGGAGCCGACATACCGGTTGAACATTTGTAGGTATGTCCGTTGATTCGATAGCTCATATACGCTTATTATTATTTTCAAATTTTGAACATAAGTCGATTTTGCAAAACGAAGTAACGGAGCTAAAGTGGACTACTAAAGGGGGAGTTGAAGAGGGAGAGGATTGTTTAAAAATTCTTAATTTCGCGCAACATTTTTGAAATCATCATTTTTGGTCAGAAAGTGTTTCTATAGTGTGTTTTCTTTAATTTGAGCCATACAACTTCACTAGAAGTGGAGATACACCACTCAGAGTAGTAAGTAGCCTTGCCTTCAGCTTCTGTTAACTAGTAACTACTAAGTTTTGCATTTTCCGATTTTGTATCTAACCAATATGACGTATATGTCGAAAAAAATAAATGAAAAATACTTTTAACTGCGTGTACGGTCTGTAGCACTGGATTTAATATGATACAGTTTTATGAAAGCTACAAAACCCACTGGACTCTCACGTCACTTATGAGTCACTTCCTTTGACTTTTTTCTTCATCGACCCTTCCACCCCCAAGTAAAATTTCGGTCGAGTTAACTTATATAAACATAAATAACGTCTGTTTCAGGCGGTGCGGAGGAGAGAAGAGAAGTGAGCTGTTACTATTGTGGACGGACATGCAGCAGCCTGGGCAAGCTAAGGAGACATATAGCCAATAGACACACTAGCGAGATACACTTCAAGTGTCACAGTTGTAGTTTGGGTTACTGTTCAGCCAATAGTTTGAAGAGACACATCCGGATCAAACACACCAAGGAGGGTTTAGTGAAATGTACACTATGTTCTTACATTTCTTACGAATTAAGTACTTTGAAGATGCACGTCCGGTGTGTACATGCGAAAGACAAACCAATCAAATGCGAATATTGTAGCTATAGATGTCTTTTGCCAAAACAGTTAAAGCCTCACGTATTGGCCAAGCATAAGAGGGAGAACCGGCTCAAATGCGATTATTGTAACTTCACATCAGCTGTACCTGATAAGTTGACAGGTCACATGCAGGCAAAACACTCTAAAGAAATGCATATCAAATGTAATTTTTGCACTTTCAGATGTAGTAGTTCTATTACATTGAAATCGCATAAACGGGCAAAACATACCAAAGAGAAACCATTTAAATGCGATCATTGTGATTACAGTTTTGTGTGGATTTCAGAATTAAAACGACATATCACAAAGCATGCGAGAGAAAAGCCATTGAAGTGTGATTATTGTGCTCATAGAAGTACTAGGCCGTCACATTTGAAAGCTCATATACAGGCGAAGCATACAAATGAAAAGCCGTACAAGTGCAAATACTGTACTTATAGGTGTGTTACATCTGGTACGTTGAAATCGCATACACTGGCCAAACATACGATGGAGAAACCATATAAGTGTGATTATTGTCATTATAGGTGTGTACAAAGTTCTGCTTTGAAAAGTCATATACGGGCCCAACATACAAAAGAGATGCCACACAAATGTGAATATTGTAGTTATAGGTGCGTTACTTCTACTATAATGAAATCTCATACTCGGGCCAAGCACACTAAAGAAAGAACTTTCAAGTGCTATCATTGTACTTCCACCTACATCTATCGCAGCAGTTTGAAATGGCACATATTGTCCGCACATAACAGTGAGAGACCATTAAAGTGCGAACTATGTACTTTCAGTTGCGTAAGACCTTCTGGTATGACGTCCCACATTAGGTACATACATACGATTGAAAGGCCATACACGTGCGATCATTGTACTTATAAATGTGTTACGGCTTATAGACTTAAGAGCCATACGATGTCCAAACATCCAACAGAATACAACTAGAAATACCACAGGAATCAAAAACGTATAAGAGTTGGAGCCTGTACGCTTTGGGGGACTGAAATTTACTCACTCCATTGATTTTACTGACTGCATTTTTTTTTAAATTGCCATGTATTTTTCGAGTCTTTGTGCTGCTGCTATTTATTCTAAGATCTGCTATTTATGTTGTTTATTTATGTCACGTATGTTGTTTCCTCGATTGCAGTCTCCATGTTGCGAACGATTCCAGATTCATGTGGAGGCCTTCCGAAACCAGTAATTTAGACCCAACTCTTCTTAGAGGAAAAATATTTCCTTTTTATATGGCCAGAAAATTATTTTTGATTGTTTTCGTCTTTTTCCTATCATTCACGTATGTTCTCTTACATGAGAATGAGTGCATTAGACGTGAGAGTGTAGATCCGCAGTTTTATTATTGTACGTGAGAGTGTAGATCCGCAGTTTTATTATTGGACGTGAGAGTGTAGATCCGCAGTTTTATTATTGGACGTGAGAGTGTAGATCCGCAGTTTTATTATTGGACGTGAGAGTGTAGATCCGCAGTTTTATTATTGGGCGTGAGAGTGTAGATCCGCAGTTTTATTATTGGCGCCCCATTTTTGAAGGTATAGGGAGAACTAAATCCTTTTCTTTTTTTACGTAACGCAGTTTTATGATTTTTTTTAGTACCATTCCGTTAAACATTTATTTTTCTGTGAAGCAAAGATTATACTACCAAGAATCACACAGAATACATTTTCTGTTCTGTCCAGTGATCTGATTAACAAGGAAAATTTGGTGTAAATATGAGAGACTAGATGCGACAGATATTACAAACAAACAAACTCACGGCCTGCTGAGTCAAAAGAATAGATTGATTCAGGTTTCAAACAGATTATCTCAAAGTTACTAGGCTGGAGTTCACTCCCTTCGCTAGGATGCCTATCCTTGTTCCCAACCAGGCTTACAGGCTTCATTCATTTTCGATTCTACATAAACGATTTTTGAGCGGAACACACTTTGTCATAATCGTTTCGTTGAACATCTCCTCGATGTAATGAATAAACGTTACTGCAATATAATACAACATTGAATGTTTATTTATGCATAATTTGAATAATTATGTTAATAGACTGCTCCTGGGTTGCAACCCCCCGATCTAGGAGGCCTGTCCTTGCTCATCTGACCACTGTACCACTCCTATTTCATGTATTTCAGTCAAACAAACTTTGTGGTGACCGTCTCGTTTAACCGTTTTCTTTATTATAAAGAACATCCCTAAACCAAGTTCACGCAGTTGTTGAACAAACGAAAGATACATAGCATGAATTATATTCGAGTATCAGGGTACATCAGTTATTGAAGGGGCTTCAGAGCGAACTGGCCACTCCTTGCCCTTTCAACCTAACACATTTATCTATATCTTAGTCGACCATCAGATTATTTTATTAAAAATTGGTGAGAGGAGATCTATTTTTTTTATTAAGGGGAGAGAATTTTTATGTTTTTATTTTATTAAATGTTCATATATTTATCTGCGAGTGTTATAATATAATTAGTTAAGATTATAATGAAATACGTTTTATCTCGGTTATTTATTATGTGCAATACATATTTTATTTACTTATTTTTTTCCTTTTGTTATTTTTATCTTATAAAACTTGAAAATTGTTTTGTTTTATAAAAAGTGTTTTTGTTTTTCTTAATATCCTATAATTTTATCGTTGGTAAACTTTTTTTCAATTTATTTAGTTTTACCAACAGAAAAAGTTGGTTACTGTGACTCAACCCCGGGCTTTAACTACGAGGTCAAATCGCCTACTACCAGAACGCTCTTTCGTCGCTCTGATGGGCATGAGCTCGACTCTACTATGCCAGACCTAAATTTTGCCTATCCTAAATTGTTATTCACCTAGGGTAGTCCTTAACGAGTACTTGCCATCTGCAGGTTCTAGACCATCGCTTAACGCCCCATCCGAAGGACGGCATCTTCAAGGTTTTATCACTGATATTGAGCTCCAACAGAAAAGTGTATTGCTTTAAAGGTAACTTGTTGCAATGCTACAATGGCCTCTTTAGTGCTAACTCTCTCACTGGTGTGCTTTGAGTAGTGATTATGACTCCCGGGCTTTAACTATGAGGTCATATCGCCTACTACCAGAGCGCTCTTTCGTCCCTCTGGTAAACATGAGTCCGACTCTCTGTCGACTTTAAATTTTTCTCATATCCCTCATGCAATTCCTAGCAATTCTTCGACAGTGCATTCATGATGCTGCAATCTTCACATGATTCACATGAAAATGAAGCATAAAGTCATTCAAATCCCAAAAAAAAGGTAATGATGTTTTTTTGTTTTAGTATGCATACAAATTTTAGGCCGAGCAGCGGTGTCATAGGTAGTATTTGCCAAATAACAGCGGGATGGATCTAGTATGTCCTGTACAACGCTTGGTAACCAAGCTAGTATGTGCTTTTCAACGGCGAACTCGGCTGGGCACCACAGCTAGTATGTATGTGCCATGCAATGACGAACACCCCAGCTAGTAAGTGCTTTGTAACGCTGGTGACCACAGACAGTATTCCCGTTCAGAATTCCATGAATATCCAATCAGCAGTTGGTGAGCTAGCAGTAACTTTATGCTGCACCCCCCCCCCCCCCCCCCCCCCTCCCGTTTAGGATTTTGAAAAGACAACCTATTCGACAACTTGGCTTTTAAAAATACAACATATGAAATTCCATGACAACCCGACCAATCGTTAATGAGCTGGCACTATTGTTATGCTTAGCCCCTCTTAAGATTTTTGTGACGCCAAATAGTCTAACATTTCAATTGGTTTATAAGAATACTACAACATGTAAAATTTCATCGCGATCTGACCATCCATTAATGAGCTAGCATTAGATTTATACATAGGCCTCCCCCCCCCCCCCCCCCCCCCCCCCCCACAACGGTTTGAGCTTGATGTTGGTACAAACCCATAATCAAACAAACCTCGTTTCAGCTTTATTAATCTAGATAGATATATTAAAAAAAAAAAATTTGGAATAGGTGCTACATAAACCAATGTAGACTTTCTTCGTATATGGTTGAAGTCTACCGACAGTACAGTATTATTGTGTTTATCAGAAAATATATGGAATCAGTACCACAAAAACCATCTATATTCTATATTCCTTCTTCGACTATTTTAGTGGGGACGAACCAAAATATATTTATCATCCTTATGGTTGACTGTCATCATATCTACTTGAAGTCTATTTACCGACATTTCTGTATTGTTAGTTATTGTGACTCGTGTCCGGGCTTTAACCACGAGGGCATATCACCTACTACCAGAGGGCTCTTTTGTTGCTCTGGTTGACATGCGCCCGACTTTACTTTGGTAGTCTTAAATTTTGTCTACCTATGTTTATTCACCTGAGGTAGGGTTCTTTAACGACTAACCGACGTCGTACAGGCTCGGGTCCACCGCTCAACGTCCCATTCGAAGGACGCCGTGCTCAAGGTTGTTTCACTTTATAGATAAAAAAACGTAAGGGTCTTGGTCGTGCTTTCATTAGTTACTTCGTTATGACTAGATGCAGTTTTGGTATCACTTATAGCATACATTTCGGATGGCTCCTGTCGCTTATCCTCTAAGATCGCTAGTTTTTGAAGGCACATGAACTGACGGACAACTCCATTTGAATTTGTTAAAACAATCTTTGCATCCACAAAGACAAAGAGTGGGTCCTTGGTACATTTTTCTGAGGCGAGTTCCTTCATCTCCCGATGTAAGTTGTCTCCTTAGACTATTCCTTCTTCTGAACCAGAGCAACGTTCTATCAGCCGGCATTTGAGAGTTGCGTTTTTAACGGATTCCGGAGGATGTAAAATAACATGAGATAATTATTATTTTATATTATTTTTAAAAACAGTTTTTTCTTCCTCTTTCTCATTATTTGTTAGAAAGAAAATTATAGTAGATTTAAAAAATATATTAATTAGAAGAAGTTTAGTTAGGTTAGGTTAGGTTTTATGACTCATGCCCGGGCTTTAACTACGAGGTCATATCGCCTACTACCAGAGCGCTCTTTCGTCACTCTGGTGGACATGAGCCCGACTCTACTGTGGGAGTCCTTAATTTTGCCTACCCTAAATTTTTATTCATCTAGGGTAGGGGTCTTTAACGAGTACCTGACATCGTACAGGCTCGGGACCATCGCTTAACGTCCCATCCGAAGGACGGCGTGCTTAAGTTTATTTTACCTCCCAGATAAAATAAACTAAGGGCCTCGGTAAGAAGTTTAGTAAATTCCATGTTGATTGAATTGAGTTTTGAAGCCAAGACAACACTGGCTCTACTAACCTAACCTCTCATAGTCTACTGTCATAATCTTTTCTACTTTTTCTTTTGTTTTTCGAACTTTTATTTAGTTACCCATTTTGTATTTATTTAAATTAAATTAATCAGGTAAATTATTTTTATATTATATTATTGTTATTACCCGGTCGGACCCTTTGAAAATAAAATTCAGAATATACGTTTTATATCTTAATAGTACCTGCAATTTGTACTGTCAGCACCAGGCTAGAATCGCGGTTAAATTTTGACGGAAACATTTCTGTACCTCAGTATGAAGAGATTCACTTTCCGTCCAAGTCGATAATTGGATACATCTTAAAATATCTGTAGGCGCAACTTTCAGGTACATTTGATAAAGTAAACAAAAAAAAGATGTAATAACAGTTAATATAACTTCCAATTTAAGACTATTGTAACTGATTTTTGTTATGGTTTTCAGATCCAGAATAATATGGCATTTGTATAAAGGTGCACCCGAACTGCAAATAGAAGATAGCAATCCGTATAAGTAAACCATCCAATGGGATATCCCTTTTCTATTGATTGTTTACTTTGATTCTGCGCTCGCGTTGTTTTATACTTTTTTAACATTTACTATTTGGAGATAGTGCGAAAATATAATAGATTAATTTGTGCTGGGGAAATACATTTGCAGTGATTCACCGAGAATCGCTAACCTGCTTTCTAGGTTTCCCTCATCATCTGACACATCTGATGACACAAAGCATTCAGCAATAACTATAGAGTGTAAACAATATTAATTATAAAAAATATATACATAAAAAAATAAAAGAAAGAAGAAAAAAGAGGATGCCGGTAGCTCAGTGTTAAGCGTGCTTTCATACTGAGCTCAAGATCGCGGGTTCGAAAGTGACTCTTAGTTTATTTTATCTGGGAGGTAAAATAAACTTAAGGATGCCATGGTTAAACAATGGTCCAGAGCCTGTACGATGTCAGGTACTCGTTAAAGTCCCCTGCCCTAGGTGAATAAAAATTTAGGTTAAAGCCCGAGCTTGAATCATAATAACTAACTTTACATAAAAATGAATCAATATACCCTATAAATATCATTGTATTAATTGTTTCTTTTTTCCGGCTGGCGGAGGCGACTATGGGGCTATAAATTGGAGCTGTTGTACTGGTTGGTTCTTCACAATATCTTCTTCATTATGTTCCCATGTTTCTATTTTCAGATGCAGAAGATCATCAAATCACTATCAAGAATAACTCGAAACTACGAAGAGAGGATGCACCCTCTGTAAGTTAACTTCTACCTATTTGTAGAAGGAAAGTATTCTAGGGGTGGGTCTTGCGCCACTTCATCGCGAGTCCTCCGAAGATCAGCTATGCTTGCTAACACGTTCCAACTTTACCCGATAATGCTACTCTGACCCTAATGTTGAAGTGCTCCGTTTTGACCCTAATGTATCTACTCTGACCCTAATGTGCGACCTCAAGGAGTTGTTTTTAGCGTTAAACTTCCCGTACAGCCGATTGAACAATTCTCGATTTAAACAATGTATTGAAAAGTATACTGGGATGACTTGTCCTAACGAATCAACTCTAAGGAAAAAAGTATGTATGTACGTTAAGCTTTTCCCTTTTTTGTAACGTTCCCACATTTTACATTCATATGAGTATAATTAAAAATTTCCTATTAAAATAAATAAATACAATGTTAGCAATTCTGCTCTGGTAGTAGGCGATATGACCTCATAGTTAAAGCCCGACCATGAGTCAAGTAACTAACTACACCGAGTCAATCAATTTTGAAGTTTATTATGATAGATTCTGCAGTTCAGCTATTTACATCGAATGCAGTTTTTATCATTTATTTTGTTCGATATGAATATCTGCCGTGAAGGTAATCAATTGTTACTCCATGGATCTATCTCCCGAGTTTTTAAACGCGGTGTTTGGGCTTCTATGATGTTTTTTGAAGAAGGCAAGAAATGTTTTTAAGTTGATTTGAGAATAAGAGATGTTATGGCCGTTTATAAGAAATGAGTTCTATCTAATTGCTATCGTTTGTTTCAGGCGGTTTGGATGTCAGCTGACCTATGGACGGACCTGCAGATGTTTGGGCAAACTGAGGAGACATATAGAGAATATACACATCAGCGAGATACACTTCAAGTGTCACCTTTGTCTTCCGGAGTTACTGTTGGGCACGTAGTGTGATGAGACAGACTCGAACTAAACACTTCAAGGGAGCGCTACTTTGTGTTATCCTCTTATTCGTGTTATGAACGTGCAGAATAAACATATGAAAGAAAGTCCATTCATGTGCAGTTATTATAATAATATTTCTCTTTCGTTGGCTTGTTTGAAGTCTCATGTGTTGGCCAAACGTACAGAAGAGAATCCGTACAAATGTGTTTTGCCCGTGGGTTTAAAATATTTAAAGATGGAACACGGTAAGAAATGCCATTGTACTCATCAATGTTTGAATCCAGTTATTATAAAACGTCATATACATACGAATTGTAAGAATCAAATGCGACGATCGATGTGTACATTCAACTGTTATTATTGTGCATATAGAAGTGTTAAGCCGTCACGAATGACAATCCCTTCCTTTTCCTTGATTATTGTCTTTTTACGTGTGTTACAGGAGCTGATCAATTATAATCTCATTCACAGGCAACAAGGAGAAACCATTGCAGTGCGGTTATTGCCCTTACAGATGTAATCGTACTTGCGTTCTGGAAGCCAACACGCAGACAAAACATACTAATGAAGAACCATTAGTCTGCGATCCCTGTACCTATACTTGTGTTCAAGAGTCAAGTTTAGGATTTCGTATACTGTCAAAATATAAGATGGAGAAACCATTCAAATGCTATAATTCTACTTAAACTGAATTAGTTCGTCACTTTTAAAATATCATTATTATTGAGTTTGTGCAATACCTCATATTCCGATAGGAAGATATATTTTCAATGCACATTTTTAACATATGTTTTTTTGTTTCTTTGTCATAGTCCCATCCTCTCGTCGACAATATTTCCTTCCTCCATCAAACCATATCTTCCAAATGCTCCAATTAAAATCCCATATCCACCAGAAAGTCACCAGATCCCGTTCCTCTGATCTTTACCTCCCTTCCCTCAGGACTAGAACCTACCACAACTCCTTCCTTATCCAGGCTAACTCCCTCTGGAACTCTCTCCCTCTCCAGATTCGCCATGCTCCTACTCTCCTTTCATTTAAGTCCCTACTTTTCCCTTATCTCCTAACTCAACAAACCTCTGTTTCCTGAGGCTGGCTCCTATGGGATAGTTCTCGTCTTCCTATAAGTCTCTCACTCCACTGTACAGATTGTGTTACTCTACTTTTTCATCTAACTTGGTTATCACTTGTTAACCACATATCCTTTGAACGATACCGTCATTTATATGTATATTTTTTTTTCACTCTGACCTCTGATTTTCTTTATAATTTAGTTATAACTCTTAATTGTTTACATTATTATAATTTTGTTTTTTCAACATTTTTTATTTTTCACTAGTTTATTTTCATTTTTTAAATCATTGCCTGTCATTAAGATTTATTATTTCTTTAATTAGATCTTGGAGTTCTCTTTTATTTTTCTTTATTCTATCTCATGATACTTTTGTTTATTTCTTATGTTATTATTCTTAGGGGACATATGTCCCAGAATAAAGATTATTTTTCATTTCATTTCATAGTCAATCAAAACAATTTTATTTGTACAATTGTGGTGCCTTTACTCGCTAAAAACTGAATAGTACTGATTTCCCATTTTGTTAATATCTTTGGTTTTGTTATTTGCAACGATTACAGTTTAAAAAAAAGGGTATTCTTTCAGTTTATTTGTGTACACTTTCTGCATACTCTATAGGTTAATAAAATGAAAAGTAATATAATAACAAAATAAAATAAAAATAGTAGTCTGAGATGTAATATTTCTGTTAGATTTTGTTCTATGTCCATCATTTATTTTATTATTATTCTGTACACGATTAGGACACAACTCTTGGAATGATGTTTTTAAAATGGAATAAACAATTGTTATTACTAATAATTATATAAATGTTCGTGTTAAGTGTCTTCCTTATTATCTAATGCAATTTCTTCAATAGAAAAATTTATCTAGTTTTACTTGCAAAAATCACAAATATTTATGTTTTGTTAGATCTTTAACAAAAAAACAGTAATCGATATTAATGTATAATTAAATACAAAAGAAGTTTGAAAAATCAAGGAATTGTTTTATTTTCCCAATTTCCTAGAAAAATGTGTTCATTGCTACTTTATCATACGATTATATTCTCAGAATTGTTTAATCATAGGAACATATGAGAGAGACCCTGAGAAAAGTAAAAACAGTACTTGATATAAATATTTAAATAATAATTTGTAAAACAGAAGACAGAGCCGTTAACCGGCGTTGGTAGGATCGAGATGTAAAACAATTCAACCTCATTAACGGACTGTCATGAAATTTTACATGTAGTAGTTTTAAAAGCAAAATTTAAAAAATAGGCTATGTGACCTATGTGCATTTGCATATCAATTAAAAATCTATGTACAGATTAAATTCAATTAAATTAATAAATAATTCTGTACTGAATAAAATGCCTAGCTTTGTGATATTATTATTAATGATATTGATACCATGCTGGGAAGTTTGCCGTGTGGACCTCAAGGGCCGCACTCAGTTAGAAATGCCACCTTTGTAGTCTTAATATATAACCTGATACATAACATGCAGGATATATACAATGTTCACCAACGGAACTCTTCAGTATCTGACCTGATATATAACATGCAAGATATATACAATGTTCACCAACGGAACTCTTCAGTATCTGATCTGATATATAACATGCAAGATATATACAATGTTCACCAACGGAACTCTTCAGTATCTCACCTCATCTCATTTAAATAAATAAAACTTATTTTTTGAAATATTGGCTATTCTCTACTCTAACAACCTACTGCTTTCGACATTGGAACAAGTTCAGATTTAATTATACACTAACACTCTTTAGTTTATATCTAAATCTGACAATATTTCAAAAACTAAGTTTGTTCGATTTAGTATTAAATGTTGCCACAATATGTCCGCCTTCCTCCTCAACTTGGAAGCTCATCACACTTCTTTCTATTATTTTTTCAATACTTCTTAAATGTTAGATGTCACCTTCAATTAGGGAAATTGAATGAAAACAATTCACATAGTTTAAAAAATATATATATTTATTTATTTACAAAAATTCATTTTACCCGAAAGAATGAAAAAAAAAAAAAGATAAAATAAAAATTGTTGGCACAATTTACAATAAAATATATCAAAAAATTCATCATCAAGTATACCCCAGGCCTTATTAAATATTAAATACAAGCGCTACTGCCTTATATTAAATACAAGCGCTACTGCCTTATATTAAATACAAGCGCTACTGCCTTATATTAAATACAAGCGCTACTGCCTTATATTAAATACAAGCGCTACTGCCTTATATTAAATACAAGCGCTACTGCCTTATATTAAATACAAGCGCTACTGCCTTATATTAAATACAAGCGCTACTGCCTTATATTAAATACAAGCGCTACTGCCTTATATTAAATACAAGCGCTACTGCCTTATATTAAATACAAGCGCTACTGCCTTATATTAAATACAAGCGCTACTGCCTTATATTAAATACAAGCGCTACTTATGTACAGCGTCAAGAAATTTCCATGCCAGGGTATAATACAACTGAGAGTGGATTTATTTAAATTATTTTTATTTTTTATTGATTATTTTTTAACCATTTTAAATTTTTTTTTTTAATTTTTATTTTTCTATATATTTTGTTTAAGTCTAGAGACAGCGGACTGAGGTCCAGGGAGCGCACTGACTGCTCTTCGTGTCGTAGCGGGACCCCTGCGGACATAAGTAGGACTCCTTCCGACCGTCCGTCTGGCACAGATGGAAAACCTGAAACATCAACACATCTCATTAAAAATATATATATGTATATGTATATGAGCCAGTCATAGCTGCACGGAACTTTGACATAGGGCTGTGGAAAGCTTGCGCAATGATCCTGATTTCATTGTTTAATAGTTATTCATGTTCGGGCTTTAAAAAAGAGATTATATCGCCCACCGCCAGAGCGCTGTTTTTTTCGCTCGGGTGGACATGAGCCCGACTATACTCTAAAAGTCCTACATTATCCCAACCTAGGTTTAGTTATCTAGGAGAGCGGTCTTTATGGAGAATCTGACATCGTCCCTTCAAAACTGGAATTACAATAACATGTTGCCAAAACTCCTGAGTGTTTTCCTTGAAAGTTGCTGGCCCAATGGAAGTTCAAATTACAATAGGTATAGTGTTCGTTCTTGTGAAATGAAATACTAATAATTTTCCCAAAAATTGTATCACTTTGACCCTGAGGTCCTAAAATAAAAATAAAAAATTCAGTAAAAAGTGAAAAAAAAATGTTTTTTCATTAGTTTCATTTTTTTAACTTATGTCAATTCGAGTTAGTTATTATGACTCATGCCCGGGCTTCAACTATGAGGTCATATCGCCTACTACCAGAGCGCCCTTTCGTCACCCTGGGCCTTAGTATTATCATTCACCTAGGGTGGGGGTCTTTAACGAGTACCTGACAACGTACAGGGTCGAGACCATCGCTCAGCCTCCCATCCGAAGGATGGCGTGCTTAAGTTTATTTCACTTCCCAGATAAAATAAACTAAGGGCCTCGGCCGGGTCTTGAACCCGCGATCATGACCTCAGTAAGCAAGCACGCATAACACTGAGCAACCGGCGCCCCTTACGTCAATACGATCTTTACTTTAATTCACATCAAAATGCTTTTTTTTTTTCTCTCAAGCCTTTCATGTCGTTTTTAAGTCGTCTCAGGTCGAAGACCGTACAAAAAACTCTATTAACGAGTGTGTATAATGTCTATCTCCTTCGATATCCTGGAAACTATTGAAGTCATATCACTGAAACTTTGGACAAAATTAAAGCCAGACGTAAATTCAATCGGAACAAAATAAATGCAATAAAAAGAAACAATTTTCTTTTCTATGAACATTAAATTGAATGAGTATTTTTTTAAAATTCTAAATGAGGTATGTTTTAAATTTTATGATAAATAATTTAATAATAATATAAACATTTAAATAAAAACTTTAAGATAAGTAATAACGGTCTGCCTTTTTCATTCTATCTTGTTGGTTTATTTACCTGTTCTCCAGCAAACAATGATAATGTTCCGAACTGTACGTGCCCGTTTCTGTGAATGTAATGGTCTGTCATAAACGCACATCTTATCTGATAACCGGAATAAAGCCGATTATACAACCGTTCTATAGTATTTAATAATATTTAGAAAAATAAAGAAACATATTCCATCAGACATTGAGCACGTTATGAGGACTTTCTTTGTATAAAAGTATGAAAAAAACAAAAATAAAAAACGTATAACGGAGAGATGGCAGACAAAGAAAGACAAATGCGGAACATTGAGAAGTAGAAGAATCAACCATTAAATATATATAACAAATTATGGACAGCTGTAGCTGTCATTGTGACTCTTAAGACAGTTATCTTCCGTAAGAAGCTTTCATTGACTTAAATAAACAGTGAACAGCCTGACAGACAAACCTAGTTAAAAAGGTTTCGTAAACAGTCTTCGACGTAGGAAAATGATTAGCCAATTATTAGATGACTCCGGAAGATGAGAGGAGAGAGTCAAGTGGTCGTGGTTGGAGAGGTGAAGTCATCAGATGACTGGGTCCATCAGCGGCTGATGAACAGCAGATCTTCACTCATCATCTGATGTACTCACATCAGGTGATCATCAGCCGCAATATAGAAAGTCTCCCTCAATAAAACCCCATCTATACTAGGTTCATTGAGAAGTTGACCAGGCATCTTTATCAATATCCGCAAGCTACACTGGGTTCATTGAGAAGCTGACCCAAGCTAGCTGGCATCTTTATCCGCACTCACATAACCGCCAGCTATACTAGGTTCATTGAGAAGTTGACCAAAGCTAGCTGCCATCTTTATCCGCCCTCACATAACCGCAAGCTATAAGCAGTATAGGGGAAGTTATGGAATTTATGTCCGCGAATAACAGACAATATACTTCCCCAGTTCGAATTATTTGTAATCATATAACTTTCACTCGTCCTATAAACTGTTTTATTTACACAATTGTAATTTGAGGATTTTTCGGAAGTTGTGGGCGTTTTGTATTTAATAAAAGAATATGTGTTGTTGTCCAGCCAAATATATATAATGGTAGAGCTAGTCTCATCGACCATCTTTAGTGCCAACTGATTTAACAAACAGCATCAAAGATGGTCCAATATGACTGAAGCATTGCCAAATAAACTTGAATTGTTGACCTCAGTTTTAGAATATAATTATTATAATTGGTTTTGTAACCACAAATGTTTACATTTAAAATGTTGTTTTTACTTTTTTATACCTACCTATATAGTCTAAGGAAGTATTGTAATCGAGAGAAAATCCGAGATCGAGTTTTCAACAGATTTTCACGTTTCGATGACGTCTGTCTGTCCATAAGTGTGTGGTAGTGTGTGTGTGATTGAAGGTAGAGAGCGCTCTACCGCAAAAACATATAGTAGCTGTGAACTTGAAATTTGGAATAAGAAGGTCAAATATGCCAACTTAGATCTCATTAGATTGTGACCAAAATCGAACGAAAATTGAGATTACTTTACTTGGACCTAAGTACATTTTACAAAAAGTACCGCTTTCTTTAAAGAAAAATATTTTTTCAAGCAGAAACATTTAAATACATATTTTATATGCAAAATGCTTTTTCATAGGATGCCCGGTTTTTGAGATACATGCCAAAAACCTTCTTAAAATGTAGTTTTCAAACACAAATTTATAGACGTTTCCTTTATTTACACGAAAAACTATTAAGTCTTATCAAAAAATTGTTTATCACCAAAAATGTTCCTTATTGAATAATCAATCGCTAATAAGTCCTCAGAATTGAGATAATATCAATACGACTAAAATTATAGCGCCTCAAATAATGAAAAATATATTTCCGCAGGAAATATTTCAAATAATATTTGAATTCTACTGAATAGATACAGACTTATGACTGAACATCGTGTACACTTGACAATGCTCTAACCAGCGAAATATATTGTGTATTTTATATAAATATAGTGGAATTTTTTGACTTGTTCTAAGTGTTTTATTCAGTAGTACTTACAATGAACTTCCACAAGATCTCTGGCGAAAAAATCTCTAATGTTTGAATTGTATCGCGCAGCAACGAATTATCAAATATTTAATTATTATAATAAAAATTGAGAAGGGGAAATGCTGTGACGCACATCCAGGGAAGGTAGCCCTGGATAGTGTGGGACTCGAGACGATTCACCATCACCATACCCACTAAAACCCCCTCCTTGCCGATCCTGATTCCCTCCGCGGAACTGACGGTCTGTCATTACTTCGCGGAAGGGAGGAAGGGTGGCTGGTAACGCTCCTTCTTCTGTTTTATTACCGCTACTGTTCCTTGTCAGCCCTCTCCTGAAGGGCCAACCCGCCCATGATGAGCGCTGCAAAATCGCAGCCTTCATCCCACGACTCCTGGGAGTGCAGCATAGCGTCCACGTAACTGGTAGCAGTCAGCGGGGCGCCCATGCTGCACTCCAGATTTTTCCTTCCCTCCTCAAAACTGGGGCATTTGAGGAGGACATGCTCCGCCGACTCCGTCTCACCAAGGCACGCGGGGCAGTCTGGAGTTGTTGCTGCCCCGATTTTGTGGAGGTACCCCCGGAACCCACCGTGTCCCGTGAGTACTTGGGTGAGGTGGTAATTCACCTCCCCATGCTTTCTGGTGAGCCAAGGCTCGACTCGAGGGATGAGCCGATGGGTCCACCGTGGACTTGTCCCATTCTTCCTGCCACTCCCTAATTGTCCTGGCCCTCTCTGGCTCTGCTGGACCAGGGCTGGCCCCCGCGTCCTGATAGAAGACCCGGTTTCCCCTGTGGTCGAAGCGCTGCACAACCTCTTCCACCTGAACCGGGTCTTGTTTCCTTTTGAAGTGTCGCGTACGTTCCCGTGCCAAGAGGTCAATGGGAGGCAGCCCAGCAATTACATAGGCAGCGTCGCCAGAAACTGTTCGGTAGGCGCATGCGACTCTCAGTGCGCCTGGCCTGTGAGCGGGGGCGATCAGCCTCAGGTATGAGGGAATCCTCGTTGCATCTGCCCATGTCGGGGCCCCGTGCAGAAGGATGGATGTGCTGACTCCTGCCAGCAGTCTTCTCCTGCTCTGCCTAGGGCCACCGACGTTGGGCAGAATTCTCGAAATCGCCGCCGATGTCCTGGCGGCCTTCGCTCCCACGTATTTGAGGTGCCCCCTAAAAGTGACCCTCTGATCCAGCATTACTCCCAGGTACCTGATTGCCGGTTGGGTCTCGATAGTATAACCCTGGAAGGTCAGTGACATGTTGGTTCTGGCCTTCCTCCCGGTGAAGAGTACTGCATCCGTCTTGTGGATGGCCAGGGAAAGGCCCACAGAGCTCATCCAATGGTGTATCCGCTCCATGGCAGCCTGGAATTTGCGTTCCAGGTTTTCCAGATCATCAGCCACTATGACGATCCCTACATCGTCAGCATACGCCACCAAGGTAAGGTCTTCTGGCATTGGCAGGCTCAGCAAGCCATTGTGCAGGATGTTCCACAGTGTGGGGCCAAGGACTGACCCTTGTGGAACTCCTGTAGTGACCTTGAATTCCCTGGTTCCGTCAGTGGTGTCCGCGAACAGCATCCTCTCGCTTAGGTAGTTCCTGATGATCTTCATCAGATACCTGGGGATCTTGAAGTCCCGTAAGAGGCTCTCCCAGATCTTGTCCCACCGAGCCGAGTTGAACGCATTGCTGATGTCCAACGTGACCATAAGGCAGTGCTTCCGGTTCCTTAGCGTCCCGGTTATTGCTGCACACACCAGATTCTTCACCTCTTCCACTGCATCTGTTGTTGACCTTCCTGGTCGAAACCCATACTGATTGTCGGTTAGGCCAGCCTCCACATGCTCGCGCAACCTCTCGTGGATGATGCCTTCCAGCACCTTCCCTGCTGTATCAAGGAGGCAGAGGGGTCTGTATGCCGAGGGATCACCTGGGGGCTTTCCCGGCTTCGGGATCAGGACAAGACGTTGCCTTTTCCATCGACCAGGGAAAACCCCCGCTCTCAAACACTTATCGTACACGTCAGCGAAGATCATTGGCCTGGCCTTCATTGCTGCTTTCAGGGCTCGGTTTGGGATTTTATCCAGCCCGGGTGCCTTGTTGGCACCGACGTGTCGACAGGCTCTTTCAATTTCCTCTCTTGTGACAGGGGGGATGTCGTTTGGCCCGCCTTCATCCATCTCTAATGTTGCCACGCCGCTGCAGGGGAAGAGGCATTCCACGATGTTCTGGACCTCCCCTGGCTCCATCTTTGGCTGGCTCTTGTGGAGCTTCTTGGTCACGATCTTGTAAGCCCTACCCCATGGGTCTGCGTTCAACTCGGCACACAGCTCCGTCCAGCAGGTTCTCTTGCTTTTCTGAATCTCCTTGCGCAGGTTTCGCCTGGCCTCGGCGAACTTTTGCCGGAGCACTTCCGCGCTACCCCCATTCCTTTTCCTTGCCCTTTGGTACTGGCGCCTGACGGAGTGGCATTCATTGCGTAGAGCTGCGATGGTGTCACTCCACCAATATGCCGGTGGGCCCCTGATGCAACCCTTGCTGACTCGCATGGTGACGTCGCACGCACGGGAGAGCCAGAGCATGACGGCCTCTACCTGCTCGGCGGCACTCCCTGCGCCGGCGCTGTTAGTCTCAGGCGGCCATAGCTCCAGTGCCTGATTGAAGGTGTCCATCTGGAAGTCCCTAACGTTCCAGTGGGGTGAGCCTAACCCTCTGTCTCCTCTTCGAGTGAGTCTCTTGACAGGGTACACCTCGAACAGGATCGCCTGATGGTCGCTGGCGGTGTACCCCTGACCCACTCTCCAGCCCCCACCTCCCTTGTACAGGGTAGGGGAGACGAAGGTAAGGTCCACGATGGACCCCGTACCTATCCCCGTGAACGTCGGGACATTTCCCACATTCAGCAGCACCAAGTCCAATAAGGCGAAAGCCTCCAAGAGAGCCTTCCCTCTTGGGTTGGTGCCCCTGCTGCCCCACTCGACCGCCCAGGCATTGAAATCGCCTGCTATAACTAGGGGCTTGAGAAAATATATGTAATGTTGCAATTACAAGACTTTCTTATATACATATATAATATACCAACCACACTTATATGTCACTTTCTCTCTCCCGAAAGAGTGATCTGTAAGCGTGGTTCGTATAAGAAAGTATTGTAATTGTCACATCACATTTTTCTTTCTTTGATATAAAGAAAAAAAAAATAAACATTACATTTTTTTCAAAATATTTTTGTTAATCCTATTGCATGTGTTTTTATAATGCCATTCCACTTTCCCAATAAACCATTTCAGTTTACGATTTAGACGAAATTTATTAGGTGTGCCATTAGAAATGTTGAGTAGTATATATATATATGTATGTATATGGACTATAACTATAAATGGATATGTTGTTTATACTTATTGATGTAACAAATGTATTATAGATCCATTAGAGGTAATGTGAGGTGGTCATGTTACGTATAGTGGAGACTCAAGCTAAGGTGAATCTCCTGACCTCTCGCGGCCATCTTACCTAACACCACAGACCCAGGCCAACAGGTTTTAACAATTTTTCTGATTTAATATGTTTATTTATTTTTTCTCCAGGGTTACTTTTCTATTTCCTGAAGTGAAACGTACTATTTAAAAATAAGCAGTTGTGTTTTTGAAGTTAAAAAATTCAACGTAATTATTAGTTGTGTACGTTGCCTCTGAAGAACTGGTTCCATGAACTTTCATCACTTGAACGGCTACATGTGGCATTATAAGGCGCATCGTGGCTTCTCCTACATATAGCGGGACTCAGTTGATAACACTTCAAAAACATTTAGACTGCTGAAATTTAAACCTGATGTTAATGCGCGTTCTC
The DNA here is from genome assembly GCA_963662175.1 of Aradus depressus. Classification (NCBI taxonomy): domain Eukaryota; kingdom Metazoa; phylum Arthropoda; class Insecta; order Hemiptera; family Aradidae; genus Aradus; species Aradus depressus. The sequence goes on from OY759219.1 coordinate 2,872,903, forward strand.
GTTTTCATAAATTATCCATTTTTTCTAGTCTGTTTGGTAACATTAAACGAATAAATTGGATAAAATAAAATTGTATTTAAAAAAAATAAAAAATAAAAATGCCTATTTTACCAAAGATATATATATACAATATACAATACATGGGCATATTTTCGGTATTTCTATCATCTTCAGCCATGACAACAAATATTGTAATTATTACAATTTTGTTTCTTTTATTTATTGTTTTATAATATTTCTGCAAAAAATGTCAAATATAATTAAAACTTTCTTGTTTTTCTTCTTAGAAACTTTACGGTAATAATGATTACGAACAGAACAAAAAAAATATTGATAGCTATCATATTTATAAGAATATTATTAGCAATTAACCGAAGTGTTCTGGCCCCCATTACCTCGGATAATCGAGGTGTTCTGGTCCCCATTACATCGGATAATCGAGGTGTTCTGGCCCCCATTATCTCGGATAATCGAGGTGTTCTGGCCCCCATTACCTCGGATAATCGAGGTGTTCTGGCCCCCATTACCTCGGATACCTCATGGTTCTACTGTCTATGATGTAGAGTATCCATGTTGTAGGGATGCTTTAGGAAATTTTATGGATCAGGTAATCAAAATGGAAATTAAGTATCGTGAGTTGGTTTGATGGAGATCGCTCCTGGTAGCAACAACTGAAAACGAAAGGGATGGCAGACCTTGGAGCTATCTAATTGCCGATTGGGTCGCTATCACGATCTACCGTGACCTGCTACTGCTACTCTCTGCATTCTCCTTTCGATCACATCATCCCCCCCCCCCCCCCCCCCCCCCCCCCCATTCCATTTCCCACACGAGGTATACTCCTTTGTTATGCTACTTCTTTCGCAATTCCAACAGGTTGCTAACCTTTCCTAGCTAATTGAGTCAACTGCGAAGTCAGTTTTTTTTTTAATTTTGAGGGCTTCGGACCGCGCAGGCCCAAACGGAACCATCGCCCTTTCTCACTATTTTGTCTGTCACAGCCTTCTAGCTCCTGTAAGAGCTACACAAATGAAATTAAGGTATATTAGTTAGTTATTATGACTCATGCCTGGGCTTTAACTACGAGGTCATATCGCCTACTACCAGAGCGCCATTTCGTCACTCTGGTGGACATGAGCCCGACTCTACTGTGGGAGTCCTAAATTTTGCCTACCCTAAATTTTTATTCACCTAGGGCAGGGGTCTTTAACAAGTACCTGACATCATACAGGATTATCTGGGAAGTAAAATAAACTAAGGGCCTCGGCCGGGTTTCGAACCCACGCTCTTGAGCTCAGAAGTCAAGCACGCATACCACTGAGCTACCGGCTCTCTCTTAACGTATATTATATAAGTTGAAGACCTCAGTCCAGACAAACTCTAAATTTGAAGACAAGGGGGTTAAAAAATCAAAAATTGTAAAAATATTCACGAGGGGTATCTATGAAAAGATCTCATTTAATAGAATGAAACCTTTTTTTTTTTATAATTCAAAATTGCATCCTGAGGGGTCCGCGAAATGGTCAATTTCGGTATAATATTGTGTCCCCCCAGCCGGGGGATATTTTGGAAACTATATTACCTAAAAACATGAATTTTGAGATAGATATATAAAGTCTTCGAACGTTGCAAGGACATAGTCCATGACCGGATAGTGGAGAAACGGCAGCAGCGATGGTCACGATCCTCTGACGGCCGAACGACCTGCGCTTGAGTCTAGACTTATTTCCCCTCTACGGGGTGGACGGGTGGCCCCACACAGGGCTCTGGAACACCCAGAAAAAAAATAAAAAGATATAAAGTCTTCACGATTACGACTAACGACCAGTACGAGGTATGTTTAATCAAATATACTGAAAATAGTTTCTGAGATAAGCGAGGAAGGGGTGTGGGTAACATCCTGACACTGACATCTGAAAGGGAGGATACCTCGCTCCGAATTTTCGTGTTAAGCGCCCTAATTCCCCCACCCCTCTTCCTTCCGGTGCCTGAAAATCAATAGGTGTTGTCTTTATGGGATTTCAGAAATACAGTTATCATGACAGACACACAACATGAAATTCCGGAGAAAAATAAACATACAATTTCTGACATAACTTCCCCTCTACTTTGTAAAATTAGGGAAGTAAAACTTATCGGAGAAGTAATAAAAAATTTCACTAAAAAAAAAAATAAAATGATAAGAATCTCCGGGAATGGATGCAGGAATAGAGACCACTCAGCCACGACTTGCTGTACTTCCGAGTGTGCTGTTCGTGATGGACCTGGGGGCTGGAGTCGACAGATATCCGATATCTTGTTACTTTCTCGAGAGGTGAGACCTCTGGCCGCTCCCATCCCGATATGAAAGTGACCTCTCCTCCTCCTGACCTCTACTTCCTTCTAAAGGAAGAAAACCCGCAAACGTACAAATATTTAACATATTATTATGCAACCCGGCCAACTGTTGGCGGCCAAGCTCAGACTCCAGACTCCTGTAGTGATGGCCCCGACAGGACAGTGGAGTCTAAGGCGAGCGGCCACTAGAACACACACACTTTCAGATCCCATCAAACCGAAGAAAAAAAGAAAAAAACGTTGTCGGTGAATCACCAGCTAGATACTTCCCCAGAATGAATTAATCAATTAAAGTTTCGCTCTCCCCCAAAACCAATCGACTGTTTTGGCTAAAAAATCAATAGTTGATTTACCCAGGGGCTTCTGACTCCTCATACTAAATTTCGTGTTGATACATTCATTACATCGGCAGTTATAGGGGTTTTTGAGCTGAGTTTTGAATTCACACATAAAATTTCTTGAATACATTCATTATAAAGGCAGTTTTCGGAATGAGTTAAGCCCTTAGAGATAGAGAGGAGACACAAGTTGTGGTGGCTCTACTGTGGAAAGGGTTTAGTTAGTTATAAAAGTATTGTTCTAAGCTAAGATGACAACAAACTTAATCTACAAAATTTTTAAATTAGTAAGCTGCAATTACAACTTATTCCACCATTTTTCAAAAATATGAATAATAATTTTTTTTGTTTTTGAAATACCTATTAAACTAACAAGGCTTAAAAAAATGAATGCATATATCGCTTCTGCACATGCGCCGTAAAACGATATGGCTCTTCCTACCTACGTGACTAATATCCTACCAAAATTTGGTACTGATCCTTATAATCGTTCGGTCAGAATCGTGTTAAGAGACTTTGGCAAAACACTTTTTTTTTTTTCTTTTTTTTCATTCTAGAGGTTCATGAAGTGCAAATATTATGAAATTACAAAAAGAGAATTTTGACCTAAATTAGTACAATTTCCCAATTGTAAAGTTAATTGAAATGGTAAAAAAATCTGACACCATATGACAAAAGTAGAATTTCAGGTTTGAGAAATGGCAAAAGGGCTACCGAGATGACGTATTTCATTCTCCTCCAACATCTACTCAGTTGATCTCCATTTTCTCATTGTTCAAATAAATATTTTAAAAAATGATATAAAAACATTATTTCACTTAGCTTTCATTTTTATTTACTTGGCGGATTTCTTCTATAATCTCTACAGATATCCTTCTATAATCTCAAACCGAATTACTTTTGGTTTAATATTTTCGTCACTAATACTATTTTGTTATTATTATTTACTAATTTATTGTATTTCTATTTATTTAATTTTTTAAATTCTTTTCTATAGCATCCTCCTGAGGAAGGAACGTAAAAACGTCCCGAAATATATATCCATGAAAGGAGACACTTTTGGAAGAATGATAAAAAGTATTTCTCATAATTGAAAATATGATTAAAAACTGTATCTATTGTATTTATTATTGTAAACTAATTTATTTTCTGTTGTTTATTTATTTTAATTTTCACCTTTATTGCTAGTATTAATGACATGTGTGACCGAATCTGAGATTTAATAACTGTTTATGAATCTAATTTATAAGTTATCTTGATGTATACTTTTTATGAAATATAAATAAATAATATTATTATTATTATTAATTGGCGTATGCTTACTGTTGTGTTGTATGTTAGAATATTCCAATATTACACCATTCCAATATTCACCGATCTAACTCAAATATCGACCAAGATAACAACTGCCTCATCAAGTAGTTAATACCTATTTTTGTTGCTCAATTAAGTGTATAAATTGTGTCCGTTCGCGCGATAACTCCCGAACTCATGCTCCCAGTTTCAATAATAATTTCTAGAAAGAAGATCAAGTTCGAGAACCGGAAAAATCAAACAATTTAGAACTGCCACAGAAGAATCGAGCTCATGTTCATCAGAGTGCTCTGGTAGTAGGCGATATGAATCCAGTAGTAAAAGCCCAGACATAAGACACAAAAACAAATCGCATCGGTCGCTCGAAACTATAAAATGTTTGCTTCCTCTTATCTCGTAATTCAAAAATTATTAGATTTTTTGGGGAGTTTTTGGCGCATGGCAGTATGGCCATTGGCATCCTTGTATAGCTATATATACTATAGACTCACGCCATATGCCTTAAATTAGATTACATAGTATACGTTAACTTGTCGGAGAAAGAGAAAAAGTTGGTCAACACGGATGGAGCCCTCCGTAAGGACTGTCTGAAGGTTGCCAGGACTTATTATTTTAGAAATTACACAATTTCGCTCTATATGTTCGGCCGTCACAGCCGCCGTCCGCAGTACAACTGTATATGTTCGGCCGTCACAGCCGCCGTCCGCAGTACAACAGAATAAAATAAAGCTGAATAATATTATAATAAAAAGAGAATGGAAATTAAAAAAAAGTCAAGCGCGACTCTGCACTTAGAGGGTTCCGTATAAATAAGTGGATTATCCAACCAACGATCGGTTCGTTGGAAAAGTCCAGTTCTCCGTAGGAAAGAAGTCGTCTTCAAATGATCGCAACGGCAAGTTGAGGAAAATTCATACAAAACCCTCTTCGAATTGCGCTCGACCGGTTTTTTTAAATTTGTGGTTCGATAAATAAGGTTCTCACCTGACAGCTAGTCTCGGGGTCAGGTTCCATAGTTCGGCCGGGCCTCCGGCAGACAAAACTCGTCCTGGGGATCTTGGAGAGGCCCGGATAGGTCCCAGACGCCGATCTCTGAACCGGATTGATTTGTCCAGTTGGCCGACGGTTGTTATGGTACCCCTGTTCCACGTCTGGTATCCGTGACACACCTCCAGCTTGCTTCACACCCGAGATCGGTGCTTTTCGTACAGACTCCAGTTTGTTGTTCAATGCTGTCTCTGTAAACGTTGGTGATCCTTTTTTCCTTTCAAACTGCTTCGCCCTCTGCAAATTTGTTAGCAGATCCTTCTTCCCAGAGTGTCGTAAAATTCTGTTGGTTGTCTCGTGGAAAAGTGGTCCAAACCCAGTCCATAACTAAAAATGAAAACAAAATACACAAAGATGGCTGATGTAGTCAGAAGTGATTATTTCACAGGTTGTCAAATAAGATGTAATTCTGACCTCTCACAGATTTTTGTTAATATTAGTATTAGCTAGCCGGCTTTCGAGGTTGCCCTCATCATCAGGCAGTCTACAAAAGAAACAACAAAAACCACAAAAAAACAGGTTCTGTTTGTGTTTTTTGTTGCTTAAGGATGGTTTCTTTTGTAGACTGCCTGATGATGAGGGCAACCTCGAAAGCAGGCTAGCTAATACTAATAATAATAATAATAAAAATCTATGAGAGGTCAGAATTACATCTTATTTGACAATCTGTGAAACAAAAATTACTCAATATAATATTGACATGTATGGCAAGAAGAAATTTAGCAAATTCCGAGTCAGATTTCTGAAAAAGCACATTATCGTTTTAGAAAAAAAAAAAATGAAATAAAATAAGAAAAAGTTGGGAATGGAGCGATATTTTGTATAGTTGAAAATATTTAAATTTCTCTCTTCAATACATTTCTGATATAATGAAGATGGGCTATAAGAATACTGCAGGTTCCTGCAAGCTCCTAACCTCCGTTAAGTTGGAGCAATGAGGATGGCCTTTTTCTTTATTTAACTATTATTATCATTATATTAATTTATTTATATGTTTTTATATTGTTAACATTTTGTACTTATATTACTTATTATGTACATTTATTATTTTGTGTATATTCTGCACCATTTTATAGACAGTTTTATTTTTATATGTTTATTTTGTTTATTTATGATTATTTAATTTTTTTCTTATTGTATTTATTTATTTTTGTTTATATCATTTACTATTTAAATTTAGTTTACTATCCACAATTTACTTATGGTTTTATCTTAGTAATAGTAAATTTATCCAATACAAAATAAATAAATGCTTTCTAGTGTATTTGCTTCATCGCCAACTTGTTCGAAAAATCAAGAAATCGCTATGTTTTGCTTCAATTTCACGACTCTGAAACGAGAGTAGAGGGCCTTTTGCCCCGAGTTAATTTCCACAAATAAAATAAATACCGTTACCCATCATGCACAACATACGTTTCGTATTTGTGCGTTTGTGAAAAAATTCAATGTAGCTTTAGTGTTGCACATATTTAAGTTTTAATAGCCAGACGAACAAGAAGAAATAAATTGTTGATGAGGAAATGGCGATGATTGTTCCAATAAGAAGTGTTTAATTTATCTTATTTATAGTTAGTTACTATGACTCCCCAGCACAGCCCCACTCCACTGATCTCGAGCTCTCTCGGCGCCACCAAGGGGATCTAGGAACGCCAGTCTGTCCCGCTCGGTACCAAAGGCTGTCACCTCCTTCCCCGACGATAAGCGGGCCAGGTAATTTGCCGGAGCACCAGTGAGAAAAAAAAAAGATACTGAGGATGGGCTTGCAGCCCGAAACGTCTATAGACATCTAAACGTCTATAGACATCTAAACGTCTATTCTACATAGATGTAGAAAAAATAAGTTTTAAATAAAGAGCTGCAACTGAAGAATACAAATGTTTATTTATTTAACTATTTCCCAATTTCATTTAGTTTTAATTATTCTCATGACAAGAACGAGGACGCAGGGATATATTCATTACATCTCATAAGCAGTCAGCAGATCAAAGGCAGAAGACGGGAGACCTTCTAGGGAGCTGTCTATGAAAGCAGAACCATTTGAACTAGAAAGTTTTTTTTTTTACAATTTGGCAAAACAGAAGTTGACTATTAAAGCACATAGTGCCCTTGCGAGGGAACAAAAAAATATTTTGCAACTGATGGCCCTGGATGGCAAATTGATGAACAAATTCAAATTTTTCGGTCAATTGTGCAATTATTCCGGGAGAAGCATAACAATTAAAAGTTGATTGTTTTTATATCCCCGCTATAAGAATTATATGGTAAGTTATGTAATCGATGTAAGGTTTAGGTTTTATGACTCATGCCCGGCTTTTAACTACGAGGTCATATCGCCTACTACCAGAGAGCTCTTTCGTCACTCTGTTGGACATGAGCCCGACTCTAGTGTGGGAGTCCTTAATTTTGCCTACCCTAAATTTTTATTGACCTAGGGCAGGGGTCTTTAACGAGTACCTGACATCGTAGAGGCTCATCCGAAGGACGGCAAGCTTAAGTTCGTTTTACCTCCCAGATAAAACAAACTAAAGGCCTCGGCCGGGTTTCGAACCCGCGATCAGTAAGCAAGCAAGCATATCACTGAGCTACCGGCGCCTTCTCTTATTTATATTTATTAGTTGTACTAAGAGAAAAACGATGTGATGAGAGTTGTGACTGCCTACACGATGTTGTCCTTGGAATTCCAGTTAAGAAGCCCTTAGGCAGTTCTAGATGACATGAAACTGTGCTGATGTTCTTAGAAGTTCGGTTACATTATATTCTCTCAGATAAAAACTGAACACAAAAAACTACTTATCGTTCCATCTATCTGAATGCGCATTTATTTTTTTGATACTCATGTATTTAATACTAACTATTTATTCTTAAAGTTAAAAAAACAAACAAACAGGAACACCATGTCTCTGGAAAATATAACCTTACAAACAAAAAACAGTGTTGCCAGGCCATGATCTAAACTTTATTTTCCAGTAAATCAAAACATTTCAAGTTTCTTGCAGATATGTCACTTCAAAAAAACTCCTAAATTTCTCTAGGCCAGAAAAGTATATCTATATCTATATCTATATCTATAAACATATTTTATTGAATAACTATGTATTTTTAAATTGAGTTTAGTACAAAAAATGTGAATAAAAATTATTTATAATATTAATTACTAACAATAGCTAATGTGAAATGGCGACATATCTAGTGTTAGGCGCGGTGCACACTGAAACATGAAACGGAAGTTGCATTTAACCATTTGCTTCAAAAGAATCGTAAAATAAGGTAAATCGCACAGGGCCGTGCATATAGCGTTTCATGAAACTCAAGTTTCAACAGTTTCTTAAAACCCGGTTTCATGCAACTTGTAAAAACGGTTTCTTGTGACTTCAGTTTCACGTTTCGACTCGTTATTTTCATTGAATAAAGAATTTGCATGTTTGTCGCACGTTTTTCCCCAGATAGGGCGAATGTTTCCATTCCCTTTCAAGTGAAGTTAGCGGAAGCGGTTGAAAAACAGCCATGTCTGTACGATTTCCATGTGAAGGACTACAGCAACAGGGACAAAGTTCAAAGGACATGGGAAACAGTGGCACAAGAAGTGAAAAAATCTTTAAATTTGACAGGGTCAGAACTTAGTTCATGGGCTACAACGTACCTAAGTGCTGTGTTGCCGATCTCTCATCTAAGGGTGAACCCAATACTTCCGTTTTTTTCCTACTTCCGCAGCCACCACCACAAAACAAACGCATCATCTACATCGGACGATATGACGAAACTGATGAAAAACCGTTTCCTCTATGTTCATGTCCACATGAAACTAGTTTCTCCAGCGTGCACCGCGTCTTAAAGACGTAAGAAACTAATGTTTCTAAAAGGTGCAATAAATCCAAATCTGGTGAGTTTTTAGAAGAGGCTTATTATAGTTTGACATGTAGCGCTATACCTGGGTGCCTGGGAAGTCTGGACTGAGTGTATCCAACAGTTCGAGGTTGTCCAGAGTGTTGAGGCTGTTGAAAATGTCCTCCCCATCTTGGAAGAAGGGGCGTCCTGGGAGTTGAAGAGTCGTCTGATGAGGCTTGATCGGCGCCACCCCACCATAACCGTGGATGTTGATCGGAGGTCGGATCACATATGTCGACTCCACCAGATTGTTGAACGGATATCTGAAACATATACAAAATGTTATATGTAGAGAAACTACGACATATTGTGAAAACTTATAAAATATATATGTATATATGAGGAACGGGCACATAATCTCCTAGAAATATCTTCCTGAAGGAAGATTTACCATAAAAAACATAAATATATTTATATTAAATATAATTAATATATTATATTTAAGTTGAGAAACGCGGGCATATTGTGGAAACTTGTGATAAATAAAACAAACTTACTTTTCGAAATGTCAATTCCACAAAAAAAATGTGTACATAAATTACCGGTTTTTCGGCATGACGCCATCGTCTGGTTTAATTATAAGTTAAGACAAATTTGCTGAGCGCGGACTGTTCTTGTAGGCAAATCAGGTTGGTAAGGAAGGGGTTGGAATTTGAACCAGAAAATCCCGTGGCTTTATAGTTGCAACTTGTTCTGAAATATATATTTACCTTTTTTTTTCAATACCTAACAGTGGCAAAACTAAAATGAAATATAAAATTATTAAATTCTCACAAGATTAACTATATTAGATAAATTTATATGTGATATGCATTAAATAATGTTTGTTAGTTTATTATGACTCATCAGGAGGTCATATCGCGCCTACTACCAGAGCGCTCTTTCGCCACTCAGATATGAGTCCGACTCTACTATGGGAGTCCTAAATTTTGCCTACCTAGATTTATTCACCTAGGATAGAGGTCTTACATCGTAAAGTAAAGCAGTAAAAAATCAACAATTTATATTATATCCTTGTAAATAAAATAAAATGATAGATAAAACACTTTTTTGAACACTTATATTGTCTAATTCCACAAACATATATTTAAATGTGTACCGGTTTCGGCTTACGTCATCGTCAGCACAATGTTCAACAATAATTCAGATATTTGCCAGGCATACATATTTATATTAACCTAAGAGTACCTGAGGTGAAAGGGTCCCCACCCTCTGGTAAAACCAGGAGGGTGAAAGGATCTCCAACCCCCTGGTTTTACCAGACCATTAGATTCTCTAGAACAGCTAGAAATTAATAGGACTCGAAAAAATGGGAATTGTTTAAACGACCAGACACACTTCAAATTTTCTCCTTTGTTAATCCCTTTCAGCTAACAAATATCCATGCCAATATTAACCTAGGTTAAATAATTTTCTACTTAGGCATGTAGTAGCTATATATTGTACATTTGTTATATTGTTTTCTTGGAATGTTAGTTTTTAGTTTTATTTTCTTGTTCTTCAAATAAGTGCACAGTTAGCTATTACAGTTAGAATATAGACTTCCAACCCCCTGGTTTTACCAGAGGAGGGGACCCTTTCACCTCAGGTACTCTTAGGTTAATATAAATATGTATGCCTGGCAAATATCTGAATTATTGTTGAACATTGTGCTGACGATGGCGTAAGCCGAAACCGGTACACATTTAAGTATATGTTTGTGGAATTAGACAAAATAAGTGTTCACAAAAGTGTTTTATCTATCATGTTATTTGATTTATTAGTATTTCCACTATATCAACACAGAACGCAAAAAAAAAAAATGTATTCGGACATTTATATCCTTGTTTTCACAAAACTTTTCCTAATTTGCTAGGAGTGGGGGTATGGGTGACTGGAACGTTAAATTACTGCTGGCGTATTAACACTTGATCAGATTTTCATAACATTTCGTAATATCCTTATAACCCCTACGACAGTTATTAACCAGGCAGATAATGTTACTAACCCGTTTAAAGCAACTAACCGGGCAACGCCGGATAACCCGCTAGTGTATAGATAACTTGCCTTCCCTCAGGCGGTGCATATCTGCCGTCCGGACGCTGAACCAGTCTGATGATGGATGACTCAATGTCCGGATCATGCCGATGAGAACTGTGATGTGACTCCCGATGTCTCGTCTCGAACAGCACTCCGTCTGGGATAGCAATACCCTCTTTGTTCAGGCGGTTCAGGGCCAGTCGGTCTGTCCTGAACGCGTCTTCAGGGATCTTCCCCCCTGTGTGAGGCAGCACCTGCTCCCTGAAGATCTGACGTTTTTCCTGAAACACAAGAACACATTGAAAAAATATGAAGGTCTGATCACAAATTAGTAGTTCGGTGTACGAAAGTAGTTCATTCTGATAATTAAAGTTAAAAACAATAAAAAATATGTCGGTGAATCACCGGCAATGCACTTCAGTAGTCAAATATGTCGGTGAATCACCGGAAATGCACTTCAGTAGTCAAATATGCTTTCACTCTCCCTCTACACCCTCTTTGGCTGAAAATCAATAGATGTCTTAAAGATTTCATAACATCCCCTAAACTACTGTGATAATTAAAATGAAGTACATATATGTAAAATTATAATAAATAGAAATATTTGTTATTAAATAAAACTAATAAATATAAATAGATAAATAATAATTAATAATTTAATTATGAAATAATAATACAAAAAAGAATAAACAATAATAATTAAATAAACAATTAATTACATTTCCTGTAGACATTTGATCTCTTTTCTTTTACTAACTTTTGATTTCTACAGTAGTTTTTCGAAAAAGGCCCTGAAAAGTATCAAAAGTTCAAGACGCAATTTTGAAGAAAGTGTACGTATATTTAAAAAAAAAATCAATAAACAAACTTTTCAATTGGATTTCTAAAGAGATGCCATCTTGTCTTCTAAATTTTGCAAAAATATAAAATCTAATCCAAAGGTTTTCAAATAATCTTACTGGGCCAACAGGGAAAATGAATAGAATAGAATTTTCGAGAACAAATATTGGGTTTATTTTCTTAAATCTACATTATTAAAATTAATAAACTAAACATGGAAACAAACAAAAATCAAAAGAAAAATCTTAAAAACTTAATTCTTAAAACTAATTCAATCTTTTCTTTGTTTTATATTTTGGCCATTTTTTAAAATTTAAGTTATATATTTCTGGGCATATATCTTGTACATATAAACAAATAAAAATAAAAGTATCTTCTTTTTGGATTAATTTCACCGTCAATTCACTTCTATTTAGTTCATTACAACATAAGCCTAAACACCACTCTACACATACCAACTCACCTCCAACCAGGCCTCGACCCGTCTAGACACACTAAAAAAACAGCTGATGGCCGTGTTTTGTTTTTTTACTCATTTGTTTTAAAATAAATTTGCTTTTTATATAAAAATAAATATAATTAATTTTTTAATGTTTAAAATTTAATCATTTTAATTTGTGTATTATTTTTATACATCACACTACATATAGTTGGGGAAATAATAATTGAACCTTTTTTTTTTTTTTCTCTCTCTGAAAAGAGACCATTAATTATAAATAATTATGTAAAATAATAATCGAGTTACGATTGTGAATCATGCCCGGGCTTTTAACTTCTAGGTCATATCGCCTACTACCAGAGCGCTCTTTTGTCGCTCAAGAAAGGCATGCTCAAGGTTTTTTCACAACCGACATAAAAAAAACCTAAGATCCTCGGCTGTGTTGCGAACCCACGATCTTGAGCTCTGTAAGCAAGAACGCAGACCATTGAGCTACCGGCGCCCTCAAAAAAGTCTATAATCATAAACATAAAAAATAATACTCGATATCCATCATTAACAGATGTATAAAAGACGAGATAAAAATAAATATTATCTATAGAATTTGATGAACTACTCTGAAATATAATGAATCGGCGTTGTTCGGTTAGATCCTACGAGAAATAAGTTTTTTATTTTTAAAAATAATATTCAACTTTGTGGAAATTTCTCCCTTTGATCCCGACTTGTTTACAAACAGCCATGGACCCGGGACAGACATTTTATCTATGAAATAAAATTCTTCCCCGGACGGGATTCGAACTCGCACCCATGGTAAGTCCATGCAACCGAAGCCCTACGCTCCATCCCACGTGGGCTCCCTACGAGAAAGAAATTGACTAATTCAATGATTTTGCACACGTATGAGCGGTATGTCACATAGGGGCGCCTAAAAGTTAAAATCAATTGGTTTCTCTTTTCTCCGATAACTGCATTGTATGACCAGTATAGGAAAAATTACAGTGCAAATCATTGTGCTGCATCGGAGCGGTGAGACGAGGAGTCATTCATATAATTTTTACGGAGAATCAACATGTAATTTTTACTGTAGGTACAGGTTAAGAAAATATACTAAACCAATTAATGATATATACGATAGAAAGATATATTTTATTTTAAATTACCTTGAATGAGTTACATCTCAATTTCTCAAGATTTAAGTGCATTTATTGTTTGTATGTTTACTTAAAACGTCCATCGGAGCACAGTTGCTGCAACAAATTGATTATGATAACATCATTGATGTTTTCGCACGAGCCAAAGCAACAAGAAAAAAATTATTTAATTGATTATACAAATATAGTTTATTTTTTTATTTGAGTATTCTATTAATTGTTATATTAAAAAATCAAAGAATAAAATATCTTACTCATACTTTTATTATCATATTTTTCATTGTAACGTATACCATCACAAAACAAGCAGGCCGCTAAATCGGAATGGGCCTAGGGCGCAATCTAACTTAAATCCGCCTCTAACCATACTTAATACAGTAGAACCTCTATAAGTCGAACATCAAGGGAGACGCCAAAAAATTCGAGTTATAGTTTTCAACTTATGGAGGATTTCGACTTGTAGAGGTTAAGATTCATTCTAATTTTGAGTTAGAGAGGTGAAATAAATAAAAATTCAAGTTACAGAGGTAACAAACATATTTATATTTATTATAAATCAACATTATTTCAAAACATCCTTAAAATAAAAAATACGTAGTTGATACCTATATGTAGGTATTAAAAAAAGTCAGTAATTTTTTTTTGCTTTAGATAATTGGTAATCCTATTATTGTATACTCCTAAATTGTTTTCTAAGAAACAATGGTGTACATTGTCGGCAAATTCTTAAAGTCGGTAACTTATTTTTCTTCGAGCTATAGAGGTAATAAGTTTCAAATAATCGAGTTGTAAAATAAAACATTGCTATGTCCGAGATACAGAGGTCCAATTTATTTTTTCGAGTTATAGAGGGAAAATATGTACCAAAATGGCTTGTAGGGACTCACTGATTATTTCGACTAATAGAGGGTTGAGATTTCGAGTAATGGAGGTTTTGGGGCTTGAATGGAAAGGAACAAAACTTTTTTTCGAGTTTTGGAGGTTCGACTTAAAGAGGTTCTACTGTATTTCAAAATTATTTCAGAACAATAAAGACAGGGGTTTTTCCTAGTTGAAAGTGCAACACATATACATATGTATGATTGCACTCAAGAAAGTTGTCTTATTGTTAGTTTATAAATAAACATGACGATGACGTAATCCCAAAACCGGTAGTTTATGTTTAAATTTCTTGTGGGATAACAATTAGTTATAAAAAAAACTATGTTTGTTTATTCATTTATTATAAGTTTCCACAATAATATAATTATCGTATTTACATCCATTCTTTTCAGAGATTAAATAATGTTTAATTACTTACAGTTATATATTATACCACCTCTCCTCCTTGCGTGAGTGCATTTTTACGTAAATAGTGAATATAAAATTAAATCGGAAAAATTATTAAAATTGAGTATTTTTACATCGCGACTTTAATAAAAAACAATACCTGGATAGCCAAATGCACTCCCACGAGAAGGACGGGTACAAGTTCCTAACTGTGGGTTGACATCAGTAATTAACAATAATTAATTATTGCTGTCAACCAGAAGAAGAATGGAAAGGGGGAAATAGAATGGACAACTCAAACCCTAGAACAGTAACATATTTATTTTAGAAGAACGTATAATATTTATAAAAGAAAAAACAATTGAATATAAATTGGCCATATGTCTGAAGGACTTTCTACGTTAATTACGAGATACCTCGATACTGATCCCTGGATGTGGCGATGTGATCATCCTTGATGTACATCCCTCAGACCCCATCTATTCACCTAGTCCTTGTAGGTCTGCCTGGAGGCCACAATATAATTTAGATTGTTCACTGAGTTTATGTGCGTCCGAAATCAAAATGTATCTCACTCGCCTGAATGGCCCCAAACATGAACGAACACTGCTCAATTCACATATTCAAACTCACTGTCAAATATAAACTATACGTGTTGATCATCCGAGACGTGAACCAAGAATCTACAATCACATACTGAGCTAATGGCAAAATATAAAAGGAACGTGGTGAACTGTTGGCACAAGAGCGATCAGTTGAAGAATAATGTAAATTCACATACTGAACTCACTCACTGTCAAATATAATATTAACGTGGTGAACTGTTGGCACCAGAGCGAAGAGGAGAAGAATTGTTGGCACCAGAGCGAAGAGGAGAAGAATTGTTGGCACCAGAGCGAAGAGAAGAATAAGCGAAGAGGTTGAGCGAAGGACTAAGAGTGAAGAGTGGGGGATGATTCCTGATGTCTCATTGGTCGTCAGTCTCCGCCCACCCCATCCTCAGCCAATCACCGGTGACCACTTAAGAGTTCTGTGATAGCCTGCGGATATTAAGCTGTGAATCCCAGCAGATATTAATTAGAGTTATGTGAAAAACTGTTTAACAAAAAAATGATGCCGACAATACAATTACCACACAGGATGCCGACAATTATCCTGGCTTCCTTTTTATTTCCTATCTCTATTGTCCTTTGTTTCTGCTCCCAGCGATTGCGATTTCCTCGCAGCAATCGCTGGTTTCGAGCATGTTCTTCCGAATGCAATTCTCTTTCGTTCAACACCTCACAAGCCATATTTTACTCCTAGCGATCGCAATTCTCTGCAGCATCGCTAGTTCTGAGCATTATATATTGTCTATAAGGTAGGCATGCTACAATATACGTTACCTATTTTACTAATATGTTAATAATTATAATTAACATATTCAGTATTTTAGGTATAAGTATTCATTGTTAACTTCTACCTACTTATTAGTGTTTATTTTATTGTTTTCAGTCATTTTTAATTTGACGTCAACATAAAAACAAGGGCTCACCAACTCTATTTTTGGTCAAATTGATTTATAATTTGAATTTTATAGATTTTGACACACTGAAACTAATGGTGCTTATATTCTTTATAAAAATCCACTAATTCTATTTCGTTTACGTGATATGGATGAAAATATGTTGTTTTTTTTCAAAGTTTATATTAGGTCAATCTAAGCTTTGATGACTTAATTTTTAATTCAAAACTCGCGTTTTACTTTGCAAACCAAAACTCACAATTTCCCCAGTGTACGAATAGCATTCTAGCATAAGTTCTGCAGCGAAAAGCGGATATCTGGAACGATACTGACTTGGATCATAAGAAGGAGGTTATGTATGATCACTGTTTTCTTACTGAACCTCAGTGTTCTCACTTCATTGTTTATAGTCAGCACTATTAGGCCTTTCTGTGGTGAGCAGAGAGTTGACGTTACTTGAACTGACACTTAGCCAGAACGAGGACAAAAAAAAAAAAAAAATTGGTAAATCATCGGCAATGGAACTTCCACAGAATTAATCAATGACTTTTCGCCCCCCTCTCCAAACCGTTTCCTATAATATTCAATAGTTGATTTACACAGGAGCTCCTAAATCCTCAAACTAAATTCATTACATTTGCAGTTATTAGGCTATTTTATTTGAGCCCCTTCCCTTCAGCCGATAACGCTGAAATTTGACAGGTCATGTCCTCATTGGGTTATGACTTTAAATATGAAATTTCATGAAGATACATTCAATACATCGGAAGTTATTGAGTTGAGCTCCACCTCTGATCCTCCCCTTCTCTTGTGCCGATCCCACGGAAAATTAATAAGTGTCATCCTTACGGAATTTTGGTCACAAATATAATATTTCAAGTCAATATATTCATTATATTGGCAGTTACTTGAGTTTTTATGTTACGCCTTCCTTCACTCCTATAATAATAATTTTAGCAAAGTGAAATTCAGGATTATAATCAATCATAATTAAAGAAAAAAAGTGTATTTTGGTTCGTCCTAACTTCAAAAGTCGAAGAGGAAATATGGAATATAGGTCGACCTAGTATGAAAACCGATTTTTTGAAAACCACTTTTATACAGAAATGTCAGTTGATAGGCTTCACTCAGATTATTTCTGTCGAGAACCAAAAATGTTGACCCGATTGCGTATCTAGAACAGTGGACCCGAGTCTGGGTCTGGAAGTCGGAAACTTGTGTGTGGGCTGGAGAGTAGAGTCAAAGTCAGAGATCGAAGAAAACTCAAAATAAACAAAAACAGAAGCTAAGCATCCAACAAAGAAGGAGGCCGTAGATTTAGAGGGAGAGGAGAAACTCATGTCTGAGTCAGAGTTTAGACTCAAATTTGGAGATCGATGGACCCCTATAGAGCAAAAAGACCCCTAAAGATAAGTGTACACCAAATAAAGATGTAGGTTTGGAAGGAGAGCAGAAACTTACTTTTGAGTTTGTGAATAACCTCAAATTCAGAGATCGAAAAAACCTCAAAAAACAGAAAGTAGGAATCAAGCAAATAAAGAGATCGAATGTTTAGAGTGAGAGTAGAAACTCACGTTCGTGAACCTCCATGCTTATTCAGGAAGGTTGTGAAAATCTGGAAACGGGGATCCTGGGATCGGATTCTCAACTTTACTTTTACGCCTTACAGATATGTTTTAATCTCACTTTTAATACTATTAAGAATTTCTTATATTCATTCTTTAGTTATTTTGTTACGAGGTACATTTTGCATTTTTCTATTTCTTTTCACATTTGTTAGTTCAATTTACGGTTTTAGCAAATAGTTAAAATCTTTCCTCGGCTATATTTCACTAACTATTAAGTTCATATTTATATGTTATTCCATGACTAGCTATAAGATAATTCTATTTACAAATAATAGTTTCATTTTGTATAGACTAGCCTTATTTCAAAATAAGCGGCCGCGCCTCACCACTGCGCCGACTTCTTATATACGATTTTTACTACAGTGTTTCCTGGCGGTGAGTGGTCCTGTTGCCTAGGGAAAGCCCTCTGTCCGTCTCCACTTCTTCTTCTTCTCGAGATGTTTCTTTCTCCAGTCTCCTGTCTAGTGGCTCCGGTTACGTGGCCCCCCCTTCCTGTCCTCATACTTCCCCCATCTTCCCCAATTCAGCTAATATCCCACAAGTATGAGTATCTCTCCTATCTTCCCTTCATTTTATAGAAATGGCCTGCACAGTTTATATAATCATACTCCGGGTTGGATCCATCATTATATTTCTAAACATTCCCCTAACCCCCCTCGACATTAAAAAAAAAAACTTTCAGGACCTTCTCTTTTAAATTAAACCAATTGAGGGATTGTTGAAAGCCAAAAAACCGGATTAGAACAAACATTTAATTCTTCAGTGACGGTATATACGGACAGGCTGTTCCGTAAGAGAAGACTCAAATTCGCCGAAGCCTTGCCAACTGATGCTCTCTCTATATGAAAAGATAAGACAAAAAGCAGAAACGATAGGCCGATTATTTCACTATCGGATAATTGATCAAGCAAGCGTTATTTTTCCTTTTGAGACCGAAGGCTTTCGAAGTTTCGCATCTGGTCTCAGATATACACAGAAATTTCCATAAATGTTAATTACGTCACTTCCGGGTTGTCATAAGTATATATTTTTTCTGAACAAATTCCGAAGAATTGAAAAGGTTTTCTTGAAACGAATAGAAAATTACATTTCTTTCAAATAAGAAAAACATTATTAGAATGGAATTCACTACCCTATTTGTTTATTTAAAAAAACTATTTGAATATTTAGTTATTATGACTCATGCCCGGGCTTTAACTACAAGGTCATATCGCCTACAACCGGAGCGCTGTTTTGTCACTATGGTCTACGTGAGTCAGACTCTACTATGGGGGTTCTAAATTTTGCCTACTCTAAATTTGTATCACCTAGGGTAGAGGTCTTTAACGAGTACCTGACATCGTACAGGACCACAACTATCGCTTAAACCTCCCATCTCGAAAGACAGCGTTTTTTTTTTTTTTTTTACCTCCAACATAAAATTAACTAAGGACCTCGGCCCAGTATCGAACCCGCGATCTTGAGCTCAGTAAGCAAGCACGCTTACCACTGAGCTACCGGCGCCCTCTATTTGGATACTTAAAAAGAAACGCTAACGTAGCAACCATATATTTGTTATCATTATTATAAAAAGCAGTTTCATTATAAAATGGACATAATTTAAGTAAGTCTAATTATTTTTTAATTTATTATTAATGCTTAACTGAATAAAAAAATAAAATAAGACTTGAAAATACATTGTTGGGTTTCTTTATTATTCATTTCCCAACTATACGAAGCATTAGGGGATGTTATGCTATCGGTCAAGTTTTTAACGGAATTTCAAGTTTTCCGACCTCCAGAATCCAAATATGAAAAAAAAAAGTGTGTGCGTCTGTGAACATCAAAACTATCGATAAAATGAATGTATCGACACGAAATGTTATATGTAAATCCAGAACCCTCTAGCGACGACTATCTATTGTTTTTCAGCGTTTTCCATTGGGGAAGGGGGATTAGATTAATAGAATGAATGTATTGACATGAAATGTAATATGTGTATCTTAAACCCCATTTTCAGTCAAATCGGCCAAAGGAAAGTAGAGATTAAGGGAGAGGCTTAATACAAAAAACTATAATAATTGGCGTTGAAGTATTGACACAAAATTTCTTATATGAATTCACAACCTCATAAGGACGACATTTATTAATTTTCGGCGGAATCGGCAGGGATCAGAGGGGGACTCAGCTCGAAAACCACTATAATTGCCCATGTAATAATTGTATCGACAAGAAATTTCATATTTATATCAAAACCTAATGAGGACATAACCTGTCAAATTTCAGCGATATGGACTCTAGGGAAGGAGTTTCTGGGGAGGGAGATCAATTCAAAACGAATTTATAGACACAAAATTAGTAAGAGGATTTAGGAGCCCCTATGTAGGTCAACTATTGAATATTAGCGCAAATAGTCGACTGGTTTTGGAGGGGAAGCGAAAAGTTAATTGATGAATTTGTTCTGGAGAAGTGCATTGCCAGTGATTCATCGACCACTTTCTTTAACTTCACTTTAATAAGATATGCATTCGTTTAGCTATTTGTTCACTAAGCTTTTTTTTTTACTTGTTAGCTTTATTTACGGTTTTAGCAAATATTTAGAATCTTTTTACTACATTTCACTAGCTATTGTAGTAATCGTGTAGTAAGTCCCTATTTAAGTCTTATTCCATTGCTTGCTATAAAAAAATCTATTTAAAAGGAATAAAGTATATATATATATTTCGTATATAGTAGGCTTATTTTCAAAATAGACGTTTAAATGTATTTACAACTTCATTCTCAGCCGCATTAAAGTTTATACATACTTTATTTATTTGTTTTTCAATTTGTATGTAAATTTCTGATATTTCACTGAATTTTGTGAATTGTATGAGTAAAATCTATATGAAAGAAATGTTAAAATAGGGCTAGCTAATAAACGGCTGGGGGAGAAATGTATTTATTTACAATCTCATCCACAAAAAAGTTGTTTATGACCACTTAAACTTCTATATATATGAATCCTTTATTTTAAATCAGAAATATTTGCGATTTAATGTTTAATTTTTTTTTTTCAATTTTTTATTTTAAAAATCCCAACTGAGTTAATTATTCTTGCCATACATACTTACTTCAATATATGATGAAACCGCATTGTGTAACAATAAATAATATAATAGGATCATTTCTTCGTTGTTCCATTTTTGAGGAAACAAATATACACCACTATGCACCAACATACTTAGCAAGAGTATATGAAATACTGAGAATGGAGATGTGTTGTTCATGAAGGAACTAATTCAATTGAACTATGAATAGTGCTTGGTATGCTTGAGCCGGTATCCGTTATTACATTCAAACTGATCCTTGAAAGAAACCTATGTTCGCCTTTAAAATAACCATAAAAATGAATTTATGTACGTACCTAATGTTACCCTTGAAATTGTGATGAACGATGTGATGTGAATTGTGTAAGTGAACTTCAGTGAACGTGTCTCAACTAGTTCATTTTTGAAAAGAACGATATCTCCCGTGTTCTCAACAGATAAAGAAATACCATCTTTACAAAGAGATATTTGCAAGTGTATAAAAAATATAAACAAGAAGCAAATGTGCTAAGGTAGAAAAAAAATGGCAATGTCAAAATGTCAAGAAAGGAGAAATTACCCAGTGCTGACGCTCCCAAGGCACTGAGTTACATTCATTTATGGCTAATCACTGTCTGATCTGAGAAGGTCTCTAGGCCATTGTGGGCAAGTGTGGCAGAAGGGAAGGCACGGACTAGAGGATTAATGTGGCTACTGAATGAGGGAAATAATCTTTTGTACCTGGATTTAGCTAATTCGATGATAAAATGAATATTGAAATCAGGGTGTAATCTTTCTTATGTTGACAAGTTCAATACTAAAGATGGATTGGACAAAACTAATTAAGCGAGAAAATAAGGAAATCAATTTTTTTCAAAATTAATTTATTAAAACACTAAATTTCTCTTTCGTCCAAATATGCCATTCTTTCATCGGATACTTGCACTTCTTCCTCAGTATTATCATAATCAGGATTAGATATTTCGTCTTAAATCCGAAGTTTACGGCAGGGTATGAAAAAAATTAAGCGACCTATAAATGTTTTTATATTTAATATATTAGTCTCATTTTTAATTAATTTTTTTTAAAGATTTACGAAAAAATAAAAATAATTAATTATTTAAATAACTATTTCAAAAATAACATTGAGGACTTGGTGCCCCCGAGACGTGATGCCCTAAACAATTGTTTAGTTTGCTTAAAGGTTAATCCGGTACTGATGCTGCGCCAATTTCGAAACTTGGGTTATGCGTGAAAAATTACCTGGGACAGGGCTACGAAAAAGGCTGTGGAATACTGTGTGAATCCTGATTAATCCCTAGTCCTGGATCGTTCCTCAGATATAAGAAACATTGGCCCTTTTTACAATCGACCGTTGGCAATGGACCAAGCAGGCTGCGAATAGGCGGAAATTCTGTGTACTAGTCAAAGTAAGGAAGTGTTGTTGAGCTGTCAGAGGTCAGAGGACACGAAGAAGCGAAAGGCATCTCTGGTACAAGTTGCATAAAAGTTTAAGATAAGTCACTTTATCAGTTAGGGGTCTCTAGGTCCAACGTCCTTCAACGAAACCTTTTTAACGAAGGGATACTTTCTGCCCGATTGCCTGTTTCATAGGAATATCTGACTAAGGGACATTGTATCATTATTTTGGTATCACTGCCGAGACTTTTGCCCAAAAAACTACAAGTGGTGGGGGTTACCCTGCTGGATAGACCTATACCATTTTTATCCGATACCCAATTCCAGATAAAATTTCACCGATACTGAAACGAAGTACCCGATCTGATACTGAATATTCACGAATATAAGCCGATATTAAAAGTTATCGATACTATCGGCTTTCAAATCCGATATTGGTTTTTTTTCTAGTAATTATTTTTATTTCTCAATACCTAAATACAATGATCTTAACAAAAGTGTACATAATTTTCCGTAAACAAAACCAGAACATCTACTTTTTTTTATTATTATTTTATGCCAAACTTGTTAATTGAACCTATTCGGTTTCAACGTTCCTAACTTCTGCAAAATTATCCTGTCTTTAGGTTGAACCCCAAATGACGTCAACCGAACGAAGAAATCCGATAACGTCTTTCTGATAAGGGACTGTTTTTAATAACTGTTTCAGCAGTGCTACTTTTTTGTTTTCTCTCTTTTGAAGCCCTTTTTCAGTAGTGATATTATTATTATTATTAAATACTAGCAGTAATACCCGGCGTTGCCCGGGGAACTTTGACTTTTCTCAATGCTTCAACAGTACATTCATGATGTTATAATTTTCAATTATTTATACGGAATACCGCTTATAGTTCTTCAACGGCAGACATCCCAGCTAGTAAGTTTTTAGGACCCCTGGGCACCATAGCTAGTACGCGTCATTCAACGGTGGAAACCACAGCTAGTGAATAGTTAGCATCACTGGACGTCCTAGCCAGTGCGTACTTAAGAACGCTTGGGACCACAGCTAGTACGTAGTTAGAAACGCTGGGCACCTCAGCTAGTATGTACCTTGCAACGGCGGACCCCACAGCTAGTACGTAGTTAGGAACGCTGGGCACCACAGCTAGTACGTAGTTACTACTACTACTTGTGAAATTTCATGAGAATCCGATTACCTTTAATGAATCAGTATTATTTTTATGCTTAGCCCCTCCCCCCCTCCCGTTCAAATTTTTGAGATCTCACATAGTGTATTTTTCTATTTCGCCTTTAAAAATACTACATGTGAAATGAATGTATCAACATCAAATTTCGCGTTTAAAATTAACATCCGCTGAGGACATAACCAGTCAAATTTCAGCGATATCGGCTGAGGGGAGGGGGGAGTTCCGGGGAGGGGGGTCAATTCAAAAATCCCAATAACTGCCGATGTAATGAATGTATCAACATCAAATGAGGACATAACCACTCAAATTTCAGCGATATCGGCTGAGGGGAGGGGGGAGTTCCGGGGAGGGGGGTCAATTCAAAAATCCCAATAACTGCCCATGTAATGAATGTATCAACATCAAATTTCGTATTTAAAATGTAAAATCCAATGAGGACTTAACCCGTCAAATTTCAGCGATATCGGCTGAGGGGAGGAGCCAATACCCTCCCTCCCGTTCAAAATTTTGAGCCCTCGCATACCCTATTTTTTAATTTAGGTTTTAAGAATACTACATGTGAAATTTCATGAATATCCGACCATTAGTTAATGAGCAAGCACTATATTTATACTTAGGCCCCTCCCGATCAAGATTTTGGGACGCGACATAGCCTATTTTTCAATCTGGCTAAGTAGGATGGTACATCAGAAGTTTCATGAAAATCCGTTCAGCGGTTCGAGCGTGATGTTGGAACAAACCCACAAACAAACAAACCCCGTTTCAGCTTTATCAGTGTAGGTAATAAGAATTGCTCTATGCAATTGTCGCTATTCATAGTAATAGAACCTAGTGCTTTATACCACTACTAGCAGTAATACCCGGCGTTGCCCGGTGAACTTTGACTTTTCTCCTAATATCTCCTATAAGGCTATTCAGTTCCTCGACAGTACATTCATGATGTTATAATTTTCAATTATTCATACGGAATAAGGCTTATAGTCCTTCAACTGTAGTAACGCTAGCTTTGGAGCTAAAACTAATTTATTCAAAAAGATTTCTCATTAATCGTTGCAATGGTTTTCGAGTTACAAAGATTGCGTGAGTGGATGCTGGGATGGACCAGGGGTTGATTAAAAAATAGACCTTAACCTTCCGGTAGATAAAACTTATCTATTCAAAAGGATTCCTCATTAATCATTGCAGTGGTTTTTGAGTTACAAAGATAGCGTGGGTGGATGCTGGGATGGACCAGATATTGAGGTACTAATACGCCTATAAACTTCCACAGACGATGACGAACACATTTAAAAAAAAATTAATCAAATGCATGAAGCCGTTCGTGAGTTATAGCGGTACAACGCACAGACATTTTCAGCTTCATACATATGATATAGAGCGAAAAATCGACATCGCAAACATAGTGCCAACTACATTTCATAAGAAAATGGACATAGTGTCCTTTACCTCCGAGGTACAGAAATATACTTTTGAGAGGAAACAATTTCATTTTTTTGTGATTTCCCGGTTATAAGGCGTTTCCCTAGGAGCGTTACCTCCCGGTTATAAGGCGCTTCCCTAGAGGAGCGTTACCTCCCGGTTATAAGGCGCTTCCCTAGAGGAGCGTTACCTCCCGGTTATAAGGCGCTTCTCTAGAGGAGCGTTACCTCCCGGTTATAAGGCGCTTCTCTAGAGGAGCGTTACCTCCCAGTTATAAGGCGCTTCCCTAGAGGAGCATTACTTCCCGGTTATAAGGCGCTTCCCTAGAGGAGCGTTACCTCCCGGTTATAAGGCGCTTCCCTAGAGGAGCGTTACCTCCCGGTTATAAGGCGCTTCTCTAGAGGAGCGTTACCTCCCGGTTATAAGGCGCTTCTCTAGAGGAGCGTTACCTCCCGGTTATAAGGCGCTTCCCTAGAGGAGCATTACTTCCCGGTTATAAGGCGCTTCCCTAGAGGAGCGTTACCTCCCGGTTATAAGGCGCTTCCCTAGAGGAGCGTTACCTCCCGGTTATAAGGCGCTTCCCTAGAGGAGCGTTAGCTCCCGGTTATAAGGCGCTTCCCTAGAGGAGCGTTACCTCCCGGTTATAAGGCGGTTCCTTAGAGAAGCGTTACCTCCCCTCCAAAGATAATGGTGGTTGGTTTCGCTCCAAAGATCTCATGAACACGGCCAACAATTCTTTCTCTCTTTTCTCTTACCACTTCACTATCACTTTCAAACTTCTCCTTACCTACCGTCTCTCATTACGATATTAAAGAGAAATTGATGTTTTTTTATTTTTGAGCAATCATTTCAAAAACGATAAAAAAAAAATTGTACATGATCGGCTCAATCATCAAAATTAAATAAAAAAAACAAAAAAAAATCTAAATGTACTTCCCCAGTTCGAATTATTTGTAATCAAGTAAGGTTTTGCTTTCCCTCCAAACCCATCTTCATTTCACTGGAAATCAGCAGATGTCATATTTATCATTTTTTTAATACCTTTATGAGTTCATACATTTCATTAGCAGTTATAAGTTTTCTTAAACGAAGACCCTCCCCTGCTCTTCGATCAAAAAACAATTTACTCAAAATCAATGTGTCATCCTAGTGGGGTTCTTATGAAGCTTTTTGATCCTCGATATCAAAATTTTCTCCACATTTTTGAGTTTCGGTCATCGTTGTTCCGGGTTTGTCTGGTCACTCAATCCTTTTCTTATGCCTAAATCAAGAATCACTGAATGAATTTTTATGAAACTTGGTATATAAGTACGGTTCCAAATTAAAATTTAGCAAAATCTGGTAATAATGAAGGGTAGTTACACTAAACATTAATGTACTACAGTACAAACATTTTGTTTTTCCCCACTTCTGGACTCAGGGGGTCAGTAAACATACTTTTAGTTTAACAAAAAAAAATGAGTTAAAATCATTGCAGGTTATCATGACTCAATTATTACCCGATTTTGCAAAATTGTAAGTTAGATCATATAGATGCCAAACTGAATTTATAAACCAACTTTTATGAAATTCCGTTCATTGGTTTTTGAGTTAGGCATGTGAAAAGGTTTCAGGGGACCAACAGAAAAGAAAAGTGTATTAATTTTGACCTGAAATGCAAAGGTAAAAAGAAGGTAAGGAAATATCGAAATCCAACAGCAAATATTATTTCGCTCCCAGAAACTATCGGAAAGGTTTCACTATCCTTCAGGTACGCGAGGAAGCAAAAATAAAAATTAGAAAGTTTTCATGTATCGTTTATTTTTTTTAAATGTCTAACTTTTAAATGTGTATCGCAAGAAAAAGTAGGTATGAATGGTTGGTGAAATCTAGAAGCTGGAGAAGAAATGTGAATGAAAATCGTAGAAGCATGTTCTATTCACGTATATATATGTATTTTTTTTTTTTTTTGTAGATTCTGTTTTATGTGAAAGGTGAAATAAAAACAGAAGTGTTACTGGAGTACTGACAATGGGTGTTAGTATCTCACGGAAGGGGGAAAGACGCGACCTAGAGAAAGTAGGGAATATAGCCAGGACTGAGAGAACTGTGAGATCACACATTGAAGGGGTCCTTATGGGGGGAAACAGGCGACCTAGTGAATATAGCCAGGGCTGAGAGAACTGTGAGATCACACATTGAAGGGGTCCTTATGGGGGAAACAGGCGACCTAGTGAATATAGCCTGGGCTGAGAGAACTGTGAGATCACACACTGAAGGGGTCCTTATGGGGGAAATAGGCGACCTAGTGAATATAGTCAGGGCAGAGAGAACTGTGAGATCACACACTGAAGGAGTCCTTATGGGGGGGGGGGGGGGGGGGGGGGGGGGAAACAGGCGACCTAGTGAATATAGCCAGGGCTAAGAGAACTGTGAGATCACACACTGAAGGGATCCTTATGGGGGAAACAGGCGACCTAGTGAATATAGCCAGGGCAGAGAGAACTGTGAGATCACACATTGAAGGGGCCCTTATGGGGGAAACAGGCGACCTAGTGAATATAGCCAGGGCAGAGAGAACTGTGAGATCACACATTGAAGGGGTCCTTATGGGGGAAACAGGCGACCTAGGGATGGCTATATTCCATATATTATAGTGATCTTCCATATATTATAGTGATCATCTTAGAGTATATAGTTGGTAGCAGGTAAACAAAAATATCACTTTTACCCCATGACCACTAAGAAGGAAGTGTGCGGTGAACGACCTGCTCTCTGTGACTCTTGTGACGTCCTTGACCGCTGAAGATACCATCTAACCAGGCACCTGCCTTTCTAATATACCTTAGTTTCTACAGCTTACTTCTCTAGTGATTTTCAGTCAAATCTGTCAAAGGTAAGGAGAGGGGGAGGCTTAACTCAAAAACTGTAGTAACTACTGCCTTCAGCGTTAGACTAGTGGAGAGGGGGAGGTTCAACTCAAAAACTGTAGTAACTACTGCCTTCAGCGTTAGACTAGTGGGGAGGGGGGACATGGATGTATCCTCTAAACTAGGAGCCGGCTACCTTACTACATTGGCGGGCAATATCAATCACCGGTTATGTACTTCCCCAGCAAGAATTAATCAATTACGTTTTCACTCTCCCTCCAAAACTCAATATTTGACTTACATGGTTACTTCTGAATCCTCATGCTAAATTTTGTGTCATACATTCGTTACATAGGCAGTTATTAGGGTATTTAAGCCCCTCTTCTCTAGTTTTTGTGTTAGCCTCCCCCCCTAATCCCCCTCCCCTTTGACCGATTTGGCTGAACATGGGAGTGGTCTTTAAAGGGTTTTGGATACACATATAAAATTTCGTGTCGAAGTATTCATTCTATCGGGAGTTATCGTCTTCACAGTCACACAGACGTTTTTTTTTGTCATTTTTTGGAATCATGAGATCGGAAAACATGAAATTCCGTTGAAAACTCAGCATCGAATTTTTGACCGATGACATAACTTCCCCTATACTTTACACAGCTAAGGAAGTAAAAATATTGCAACTGCATGTAGACGATAACTTCCGTTGGAATGAATATGTCTACACGACATTCTATAGGTGCATTCAGAACCCCATGAGGACAACGCCTTTTGTTGTTCAACCAAATTTGCCCAGAGGGGGGGGGGGGGGGGGGGAGAAGGGGCTTAATTAAAAAACCCGAATATATGTATCGACACGAAATTTTATACTAGGATTGAATAGACCCTGAATAAGACACCAATCAACTTTCTACCAAATTGACCAGAGAAAAAAAGAGTTTAGAAGGAGGCTGAAATCATTACATATAATGTGAGCAGGGGCGTAGCCAGGATTTTGAGCAGGGGGAGAGGGGGGGGGGGGCAAAGTTAGGCTAAGGGGGGGGGGGGGGAGGGGGGTGTTGACTCCCGGGGGCACATCCCTTAGTTTCCGTGGTTAGCACTGCAGACTTTTTGTTATTTGGGAGACTGGGGCCTCTAGAAGCTCCCCCTGAGGTAACCTCTGACTATAATACTTAAGTTGACTTTACATGAGCAGCAAATGGTGGTTTCTGTGCTTTTAGAATTAAATTACTCACAGCCAATAGCGTGCATTTGCTGCTGCTTTAATGTAAAATCAGCTTTAAGAGTATAAAGAATAACATAAATGAAGATTTTGAGCAAGAAAATGAAATGATGGCATTCATGTAATTTGAATAAATGTAATATGACATTTATGTAACAGCTGATTGCTGTTTTAGGAATCAGACGCACGGGAAATTTGAAGATCCTATTGGTAACTTGTAAGCAATCCATTTTTAATAAAAACTATTTTTTTTTAGTTTATATAATTTTTATCTTGGTTTTTTGCTCTGGCCAGGGGGGGCACGCCCCCCCTCCCCCTGGCTACTCCCCTGAATGTTAGCCGGGGAAGTGCACTACTGGTGATTCACCGACTATTTTACACATCGTAGGGGATATCAATTGTGTTTTCTGTCCATTCTCATGGTCAGTCCTGTATAATTTAATAATAATATAATGAAATAATA
Source organism: Aradus depressus (assembly GCA_963662175.1). Classification (NCBI taxonomy): domain Eukaryota; kingdom Metazoa; phylum Arthropoda; class Insecta; order Hemiptera; family Aradidae; genus Aradus; species Aradus depressus. Next base: position 2,902,277 of record OY759219.1, read on the forward strand.
AAATAGACGGTGGAGCCATCTTCCTCATTTGGAATTGGTTCTGGGAGTGAGTGTGGGAGATGAAGTAGCTATTATGTTGAAGACGGTTGGTTAGGACATCACGGAACTGGGTACTTCACGTAACCACCCACTCAATACAGAAGAGAACAGAACCAGAGGCTGGAGTGCATTATTTGACACTTAGCAACAATGCAAGCCCATACTGCACACAATTCACACAGCAATTTGTACAATATTGCCGCTCAAGATTAATGATTTGAGAGAATTAACAAGTAAAATTAAATTAAGAATTGCGCCGGATCACCGGCTAAGTACTTCCCCACCACAAAGTAATCAATTACGTGTTCGCTCTCCCTCCATAACAAATCAATTTTCAAAATAGTTGACTTACATAGGCGACTTTTGAACCCTGATGCAAAATTGCATGATACATTCATTACATGAGCAGTTATTGAGATGTTTGGAGCTATCCCCCCTCTCATTTCGGCCGATTCCGCTCAAAATCAATAGGTGTTATCTTTAAGGGTTTCTGGATACACATATAAAATTTCATGTCGATACATTCATTCTATTGGTTAGATATTCGAAGTTGAATTTTCAACGGATTTTCATGTTTCACGTGATGTTGATTCCAAAAATGAAAAAAATAAGTCGTTTTGAGTGTGAGAATATGTATGGTCGACTGGTTTTGGAGGAGCAAAGAGATAATTGTTTATTTCGTTATCGTTGATACACTGAAAAGTTTTTTTTTTAAAGAGATCTTTGGTTCTACTGACATTTTGTAACTCATAGGTTAGGTTAGGTTTTATGACTCATGCCCGGGCTTTAACTACGAGGTCATATCGCCTACTACCAGAGCACTCTTTCGTCACTCCGGTGGACGTGAGCCCGACTCTACTGTGGGAGTCCTAAATTTTGCCTACCCTAAATTCTTATTCACCTAGGGTAGGGGTCTTTAACGAGTTACCTGACATCGTGCAGGCTCGGGTCCATCGCTTAACGTCCCATCCGAAGGTCGGCGTGCTTAAGTTTATTTTACCTCCCAGATAAAATAAACTAAGGGCCTCGGTCGGGTTTCGAACCCACGATCTTGAGCTCAGAAGACAAGCACGCATACCACTGAGCTTCCGGCGCCCTCTTGTAACTCATAGTGAAATGAGAAAGTGCATTTCACAAACTAAATATACATAGCCGTCAATTAGTTTGGCAGGTTTTGGTTTTGGTCATTATTTCTTCACGTTTTCCGCCTTTCATCCGACGATGCTGTCTTTCACATTTTCTTAATTTATCTTTCAAACTTTAACTTTCTAAATATGTTTTTCGTGCTTCCGGAAAAAAAACAAAAAAAAAACAATAAATAAAATGATCTCATTACATAAAATGAAAAATAGTAAGAAATTAATGTGTTTTTACCAACTGAATTCAAACCGGAATTCTATTCAAAAAGAATATTTTCTTTATGAATAGAGTGAATAGAGAGACCATTGGACTGAATTAGACTGATATCTATTTCAACTTAGGGGGGGAAAAGAAAAGTAAACAGATTAAAGATAAAAAGATGAAATAGAAATGTTTTTGTGTTGGTTAGGTAAGAAGGGTTCTCTGTCACCTTAGCAATGGACCGGCTTCACTCCGCTCTGGGGCAGAAACAGCGAATTACAGTAAATCTAAAGGGTTTTATCCAACCAAAAACATTGTTTGTCTGAAAACATAATAAACAATATAATGACAGTGAATCGCCAGCTATGTACTTCCCCAACTTGAATTTATCAACTCCATTTTTGCTCTCCCTCCAAAGCCTACTGTCCGCTTTGGCTGAAACTCAATGTTTGACATACATAGTGGCTTATAGGTTAGGTTAGGTTTTATGACTCGTGCCCGGGCTTTAACTACGAGGTCATATCGCCTACTACCAGAGCGCTCTTTCGTCACTCTGGTGGACATGAGTCCGACTCTACTGTGGGAGTCCTAAATTTTGCCTACCCTAAATTTTTATTCATCTAGGGTAGGGGTCTTTAACGAGTACCTGAGATCGTACAGGCTCGGGACCATCGCTTAACGTCCAATCCGAAGGACGGCGTGCTTAAGTTTATTTCACCTCCCAGATAAAATAAACTAAGGGCCTCGGTCGGGCTACGAACCCACGACTTTGAGCTCAGAAGTCAAGCACGCATACCACTGAGCTACCGGCGCCCTCTAGTGGCTTATAAATCTTCATACTAAATTTTGTGTCGATGCATTCTTTACATCGATAGTAAGTCGAACACCCTTCTCTAATCCCCCCTCTTCCCTTGAAACGATTTCGCGGAAAATTAATAGATGCTATCCTTTTAGTGTGTCTATACATTCCCTCCATCGGGAGTTTTTTTTTTTTTTTTTTTTTTACAAATAGCTTTTTACAACTGTATACAATTAAATACAACAAGCAAATGTGCTAATAAAGAGATAATGGCAATGTCAAAATGTCATGAGGGGAGAAATCACCCAGTGGTGACACTCCCTAGTCACTGTTTTTCTCTCGTTTATAACTAATCACTGTCACTGTCACTGCTTCTGCTCAGGAGGTCTCTAGGCCATTGACGCTTAAGCCGTCGTTGGCCCATACAATATGGGCATCGCAAGAAGCCCTCTGTGTAGGAAATGTGGCGAGGAAAATGAGACTCCGGTTCATATTCTAAGCCGGTGCGGGGCACTAGAAAGCAGACGTTTTCACTGCTTCGGATCTGCCATAACAGAACGGAAGCAGGTAATGGAAGGAACCTGCAGAAGAATCCTGGACTATATCAAAGATACAGGGCTGCTGTAGGGACCAACACACACAGGGCACACAATAGGCCTACTCTGGCCGCGGTGACACGAATCAGCCCTCGGAAAAAAAAAAAAAAAAAAAAGGCGTTGTTGGGGAAGAATCGGGAGTTAAATTGTGTTACCAGGGCCGGGCGAAGCGGGCAAAAGTCCGAGGCGCCAAATTGCCGGAGAGCCGATTATGTATAAAAAAAATAGATAATTTGTAAAAGTGAGAAGTGGTATTGACATAAAATCATTTCATAAAATAGTGGATGTTTTCATTCAAATCATGCTACTAAAGATTGTTATTTTACTCTCCTCTTGTTTAAAATAATTAAATAATTGTTCAAAAAGTTATAAAATGTATATTAAGTTAAAATGAAATAAAATTACATTTTATGTAAAATTTAGTACTTGAAAAAATGTTACTCTGAAAAAAGTAACTTTGAGGGCGCCGGCGCCATTTTCATGTTCCACCGGCCCTGTCTGACACTCAAATAGAATTAACTTTTTTTCATAGACCAACATTAAACCTAATAAATGAATTTTATTGTAGTAAATGTTGGAACTGATGTCCTGCAACTTCAATACATTTATTAATTCTATTTAGAAATGAGTCGTGACAATTTAACAAAGTTTCTCTGTTGATCTGGTTGCAAGCATTTCTAATACGTTCCTTCATGTCCCCTGGAGTCGTTGGTTTTTCAACGTAGACTTTTTCTTTAAGAAAACGCAATAAAAAAAATCTGTTGCTGTGAGGTCTGGCGATCTAGCCGGCCAATTTACTGGGCCACCTCTAGCAATCCAGCCGACCGTTGTAATATCTGTCTAATATTTCTCTAGCCAATCTTGTATAATGAGAAGGGCAGCTATCTTGCTGGAATCACATATTCTGTCAAACTATTAAAGATAAATCCTCCAAAAGTATTGCTAATTGTCTATTAAGAAAGTATCGATATTTCAGACCATTTAAACCGTCGATAAAAGGGGGACCAACTACTTCGTCATTGATGATTCCAGCCCATACATTAACCGACCATGGAAGTTGTTTATCCATTTGACGAAACCAGCGAGGATTTTCTGCACTCCAGTAATGCATATTATGCCTATTTACTAATCCAATATTGGTGAAAGTTGATTCGTCTGAAAACATTGTGAACCGAAAAAAATCACAATTAACGTGAACTCATTCAAGCGCCCACTGACAGAATATAATACGGTTATTAAAATCTTCACCAGATAGAGCTTGATGAAGACAAATATGTTAAGGGTGAAATTTATGGTTCTTCAATATTTTATGAACACTACCAACAGAAATCCTAGAACCTTGAGCAATTTTCCGGATGCTAATATTAGGATTAGCTTGAACTGCAGCTTAGAACAATGTTTTTTTTTTTTTCAAAAAACCCCAACGGAAACTCCACAAAGCAGGGAAGTCCTACTGTTCTAAAGAAATAACTAATTGTGAATACATATATATATATACAGGGTGTCCCAGATAAACGGGCCACAATCCAAATAATTTGGAAACGATTAGTGCTAGCAAAATTTTACAAAGAATAAAAGTTGTACGTCTCAACGAGTGGTATGCAGTGGTGTGAAAAAAAAATGAAAAATTTAATGTAATAGGGCTTAAATGGCCAACGGAAGGAAAGGGTTTCCTTTTAAGCCCATTAACAATTAACACAATTTAAAAGTACCTAAAAAATTGGGAAGAACCCTGCGAAAAAAAGCTTTATACCTCTAAAACTACCGGAGATATGTTGGTTCAAAATCTGAAAAGTGTTAAACCCAGTGTTTTGCCCATAATAATGCCTTTACCAACATTTGCAAGAGTCCATATTACCTAAAATACTGTTCAAAATATGGCCCAAATTATGCCCTTTTATTATTATAATTATTACAATCTGAGTATTTTTATATGAAAGTAAAGAAAAAAATACATTAAGAACCATTCTTAACTTCAGTTACAATACCCACTCTTTTCAAATGTTTAACACGTCACACACTGGGTTTAACACTTTTCAGATTTTGAACCAACATATCTCCGGTAGTTTTACAGGTATAAAGATTTTTTTTGCGGGGTTCTTCCCAACTTTTTAAGTACTTTTAAATTGTAATAATTGTTAATGGGCTTAAAAGGAAACCCTTTCCTTCCGTTGGCCATTTAAGCCCTATTACATTAAATTTTTCATTTTTTTTTCACACCACTGCATACCACTCGTTGAGACGTACAACTTTCATTCTTTGTAAAATTTTGCTAGCACTAATCTTTTCCAAATTATTTGGATTGTGGCCCGTTTATCTGGGACACCCTATATATACATATATACAATCAGTAACAAAAATTTTCGGACAATTTATAATTTTGTTTTTCTTTTGCAGTTACACATAGTTATATGGCAAAATATTTAATTCAAGCAAAGTTTTAAATTTCGAGATCATCAATCATTTCAAAACTCCGTAAAACAATTAATTAAACATTTACAGCTAATAGGAACTTTTGCATTAATAATTGAAGACAAGAAATTCACGTAACAAAATTTTCTGGACACCTGTTGTTTGTTTTGTAAACAAATGCGACTCTGATCATGATCTTTAATCCCTTCTCAACCAACCGCTAATACCGAACAAATGAAATGTGTTTATATCCTTCTATTACTGCATTCAGTAGTTATTTGTATTTCCTGCTGTCAAGATGGGTCGAACATCTTTTGAAGTTCAACAGATAATAATTTTTAATTATGAAAAAGGATTAAGTGTCCGCAAAATCGGTGGTATGGTAGGCCGGAGTAAAAGCACCGTAGCCGATGTAATTCGAAGGTATAAGCACGAGCATCGGATAGATTTGAAATCTTCCTCTGGCCGTCCAAGAGTATTAAACGACCGAGAAAGGTGTAGCGTTGTCCGGAAAATTAAAAACAAGCCCTCGAGGAGTGCACCTCAGATCGTCGCCGAGGTATACAGAGAAACGGGAAAGAAAGTTCACCCACAAAATGTTCGAAGAATTCTAAAAGAAGCAGGATATAATGGGAGAGTACCAAAAACCGTTTGTGAGTGAAAAAAATATAAAAAAAAGATTGAGCTTCGCAAAAGAGTTCCAGAATCATTCAGAAATTTTTTGGAGTAATGTCATTCATCTGCGAGGTAAAATAAACTTAAGCACTCCGTCCTTCGGATGGGATGTTAAGCGATGGTCCCGAGCCTGTACGATGTCAGGTCAAAGCGTTTGAGCTCTCACATAAACACACGCATGCAATTGATCTCTGATGTTCACACGATTACAAAATTTTTAGTACATATTATTATGTATACATATATTATATGTATAGGGAAGTAAACAAAAGTAAAGTAATAGTATATGTATACATATATTACATGGAAGTAAACGGACATGATCTGGAAACATTTATTTGTCGAAATATCGGAGAAAAAACGTTTAAATTAGAAAATTTGGGTACTTAGTTTCTTTAGAGGGAAGGTGGAGGGGATACAGTAGGGAGAAGGGACGGTTTCTGCCGAGGGTCAGCGCTGCTGTCGCTCTCTTCCAACGTCATATCACAAAAATCTAGTTTTCTGACATTACATGACCTGAGATTTCTGAGGACACATGACGCTCGGGTGTATACTGTATTGCAAAATAGAGGCTGAAGGCTTCGAAAAATACAGTACACAAAATATTTTAATAGTATATTGAATAAGAACATGTACATTATGTAATTTAGATCAGTAACTCTACAATACTTTTTGGGAAAAAAAACCAAGAATCTACAGTAATTAATGGAAACTTACTGGGTAAAAATGTCCTTAATTGTTTTTGTACAAGAGTTTTTTTTATTTATTTTTTTTGTTGGCTTTATGTACGGTGCTTATTAGCCATATCAATGTGTTATATATAATTATTTAAGACATCCATGGCCCCGGGAGGGAGTTCTATCTACGAAATAAAACTCACTCCCGGACGGGATTCGAACCCGCAAACCATGGTGAGACCATGCGACCAAAGCCCTACGCTCTAGCCCGCACGGCCACCATGGCCCCCGTGTACAAGAGTTAACGTACGTTTCTTTGCAGCCATATCTCTCAGTCTTTTAAGAAGTACGAGTTGTGTCGTCGTCCCCTCAGGTTGCCTCTCTAACCACACACCTCCCACATCCCACCTGCTTTCACCGCCGAGCCGATCCGGATTTGCGACGCTCCGGATTTCCGACGCTCTACTGTATTAACATTTAGCCTCCTTTTTAGGATATATTTTTCGTCAACAATATAAATCTCCTGTCTCGATATTTACGTACCTACCTACTTTGTCAAAACTGTATATTTTTTACCTGTAGCAGTATATTATATACATACATATTTTATTTCAATCAGCACTGATACTATTTCAATTTTTTTCTTTTATTATTAAGATTTCAATTTGAGACGAAATTTTATTTTTAATGTTTTCATGATTTTAAGAGTTTACTGTACAGGAGAAAGGGTCTGGGGAAGCCCCCTTGGAGGCTGGAGAGGGGACACTTCGGAATGTAAACTTGATAAACTTCCATTTTGTATTTGTTAAGTCGTGGGTGAACATGGTAGCAATACCGAAAGTACTCCCATATTATACATATGAATATTTTGTGAAATAGACAATATTTTTAAAAAAACATTCAAACAAAAAGTTGTCGGTGAATCACCGGCAATGTACTTCCCCGGCACGAAATAATCAATTAAGTTTTCGCTCCCCCTCCTAAAGCACTCGACCGTTTGGGCTACACATCAATAATTGTCTTACTCTGACTGTTACTTCCGACAAATAACTGTCGATATATAAAATAAATTCTCAGTTATTGGGGTGGGGTGGTGTCGAGCCCCCTTCTCTGCTCCCCCCTCCCCCCCCCCCCCCCCCCTTCACACTTTCCCCCCCTCCCTTTCCTTAGGCCAATTCCCCTAGAATATGATGTGATGTATAAAATATACATACATTCAAATTATTAATAAGTATTATTAAATTAACTATATTTATTAGTATAAAATCAAATCCAAGAAGCAACTAAATTAGTGAATAATAATGTGAATGCATTTTGTTTTAAAACAACCCATGAATAAAAAACAAAACACGACGATCAGCTGTTTTTAATTAATGTAGAGGAGTCCAATGGTGTGTGGTCTGGGTTGAGATGGAGTGAGAGTTTAGGCTTAAGGTGTGGAGAACTAAGTTGTAGTGAATTAATTGTGATTAATTGAAATAGATGCACGAAGAAGGTACTTTAATTTATTTATATGATTTATATGCCCTAAAATAACTTAAATTTGAATAATGGCCAATATTTAGAAAGGAAAGAGACTAAAACATGAATGTTAGGTTTAGGTTTTACGACTCATGCCCGGGCTTTAACTACGAGGTCATATCGCCAACTACCAGAGCGCTCTTTCGTCACTCTGGTGGACATGAGCCCGACTCTACTGTCGGAGTCCTAAATTTTGCCTACCCTAAATTTTTATTCACCTAGGGCAGGGGTCTTTAACGAGTACCTGACATCGTACAGGCTCGGGACCATCGCTTAACGTACCATCCGAAGGACGGCGTGCTTAAGTTTATTTTACCTCCCAGATAAAATAAACTAAGGGCCTCGGTCGGGTTTTGAACCCACGTTCTTGAGCTCAGAAGTCAAGCACGCTGACCACTGAGCTACCGGCGCCCTCAAAAAACATAAATGTAAAAACTAGCTTGCAAGATTTCTTTTTGTAGATAATTTAATTTTTTTTTTGTTTGTATCACTTAGTTATTAATTTTATTACGTAGTTTTAGTAAATAAACCCAATTATTTGTTCTCGTAAATTCTATTCTATTCATTTTCCCTGTTGCCCCAGTAAGATAATTTGAAAACCTTTGGATTAAATTTAATTGTTTTTGAAAAATTTATAAAACATATACCAAATGAAAAGTTTGCTAATTGAAATTTTTTTAAACTTTGAACTTTGTTAAAAATTGCACGTCTTGAATTTTTTTTGATATTTTTCAGGGCCCTTTTCGGAAAGTACTGTAGAAATCAAAATATAGTAAAATACCAGTTATAAAATTTCTACAGGAAATGTGGTAATTCTAATTGATTTTTATTTGTTTATTTGATTATTATTTGATTATTATTAATTAAATTACTATTTATATATATATTTAATTATTTTTATTTAACAAAATGATTTATTTACTACAATGATGGATATTGTTCTTATGAGCGTTTGAATTTACGCATGAAATTTCGAGTCAATTTATTCATAAAACGGCAGTTATTAGAGTTCTGTCTTAGCAACATTTCAAGTTCATTGCGACAATTGTTTCTTAGTTAAAGCGCTCACAATGAACCAATCATATACATAAAGACATCATGGTCAAAACTCGATCTCGGATTTTCGCACGATTACAATAATTCCAATTATACTATAGATATAAGAAAGTAAAACTTTAAAAGTGCATGTGCAGTACCTTCAGTTGGACACAATACTAGCGTTCAGCTTTTACCTCAGTCAGTACAATGCAACCGACATCTCAAGGTCGAGAAAGTGGGCGGCTCGCATCTTCGTGTTTTCTCCTTCCAAGTCCTATCATTCGGTACTAGAAATTATTTTTTATTTGTTGTTATTTCGGAAGTTATGTAATCGGCCAAAAATTCGATGCGGAGTCTCAACGGAATTTCCTATTTTCCGACCTCCACATTCCAAAATTTGAAAAAAAAAATCTTTCTGTGAACATGATAACTCCCGATATAATTAATGTATCAGCAAGACATTTTATATGTGAATCCACAACCCTCTAAAGATGACACAATTGATTTTCAGTCAAATTGACCAAAGGGAAGGGGGGATTGGGGGGGGGGGGACTTTCAGTCAAATTGACCAAAGGGAAATGGAGGGATTAGGGGGGGGCTTTCAGTCAAATTGACCAAAGGGAAATGGAGGGATTAGGGGGGGGACTTTCAGTCAAATTGACCAAAGGGAAATGGAGGGATTAGGGGGGGGGACTTTCAGTCAAATTGACCAAGGGAAATGCAGGGATTAGGGGGGGGGGGGGACTTTCAGTCAAATTGACCAAAGGGAAATGGAGGGATTATAGGGGGGGAGGGGGACTTTCAGCCAAATTGATCGAAGAGGAAGAATGAAAACTTAGTACATTGACGTGATACGCTATTTGTTTGTTAATATTTTCATCATATTTCACTTTATCTTCGGCTTGGTAAACATAAAATTTCAGCGAAAACTGAAGATAGCATTTTTTACAGCTGGGGAAATACATATATATATATATATACATAGGGGCTGGTAGCTCAGTGGTAAGCGTGCTTGCCTTCTGAGCTCAAGATCGTGGGTTCGAAACCCGATCGAGGCCCTCAATTTATTATAGTAGGAGGTAAAACAAACTTAACCGTTAAGACGCATGTACGTTGTCAGGTACTCGTTAAAGAACCCTGCCCTAGGTGAATGAAAATTTAGGGTAGGCAAAATTTAGAATTCCCACAGTAGAGTCGGGCTCATGTCCACCAGAGTGACGAAAGAGCGCTCTGGTAGTAGGCGACATAACCTCGTAGTAAAAGCCCGAGCATGAGTCATAATAACTAACTAAATATATATATACATATATTGTGATGTATAAAAATAATACACACATTGAAAAGATTAAATTATAAACATTAAAAAATTAATTATATTTATTTTCATATAAAAAAACATTTCTTTTAAAACAAATGCATGTAGAAAACAAGACACGGCCATCAGCTGTTTTAATTAGTGTGTGTAGAGAGAGTCGAGGCCTGGTTGCTATGACGGCGGTCTGAGTGAAAATGTAGAGTGGTGTTTAAGCTTAAGATGTAATGAATAGGAGTGTATTGACGGTGAAATTGATCCGCAAAGAAGTTACTTTTATTTGTTTATATGTGCAGGATATATGCCCAGATATATATAACTTAACTAGCAGTAGCGTTGCTCGGGGAACTTTGACTTTTCACCTAATATCTCTCATTCGAATCCAATTCAATTCTTCGACAGTACATTCATGATGTTATAATTTTCAATTATTCATATAGAATAAGCCGTATAGTACTTCAACGGCAGACACCACAGCTAGTATCTGCTTAATACCGGTGTACAGAAGAAGAGAAAGCTACATGTGAATTCCTTCAGCTTAATGCACCCCACCCCTCAGGTTGAAAAAGTTGAAACGTCACAACGAATTTTCAAATTTTGTTTTGAAATTACTACATGTGAAATTCCATGACAATCGGACCATTAGTTAATGAGCTACCACTATGTATATACTTAAGTCTACCCCCACTATCCTCCCTTTCGTTCAATATCTTGAGAGGTTACAAACCCTATTTTTCTATTTGGCCTTTAAGAATACTACATGTGAAATTTCATGATAATCCGACCATTAGTTAAAGAGCTACCACTATTTATATACTTAAGTCTACCCCCACCACTATCCTCCCTTTCGTTCAATATCTTGAGAGGTCACAAACCCTATTTTTCTATTTGGCCTTTAAGAATACTACATGTGAAATTTCATGATAATCCGACCATTAGTTAATGAGCTACCGGTATCTTTATATTTAGGCCTATCCCCACCACCCCCCTTCCCGTTCAAAATTTTGGGACGCCACATAGCCTATTATTCAACTGGGGTCATAAGAATGCTACATGTGAAGTTTCATAAAAACCCGTCGAGCCGTTTGGGCGTGATGCTGGAACAAACAAACAAATAAACCCCGTTTCAGCTTTATTAATATAGATTTCTTCCTTGATAATTTTAGTTGGAGCCAAACGGAAACGTATTTTTTCTATATATTTGGTGTCAACTGAGCTCAGGATCTCAAGTTGGAAATCTAGACGGAGCTCTTAGTTGTTTTAACTGACTTATATTATTTATTTTTTTAAATATCCTTGAGCACTTCGTCCTTCGGTTGGGACTTTCCCGATACATCTGAATTTGTCTTTGGTTGACCATCTTCATTTATGGTCGCTGCCTATCTACCAACATTGCTGTATTATTTGTTTTTCAGAAAATATGTCAAAACGGTACCTCAAAGCCCACTTACATAATATGTATATATTATATTCCACATTTCTTCCTTGATAATTTTAGTTGGAACCAAACGGTAACTTAATTTTATCTTACATATGGAGTCTATCGAGCTCAGGATCGCCACTTAGAAATCTAGCAAAGGCATTTAGGTCAAATGTTTTAATCGAGAAGATAAAAATAAATTTGAGCACGTCGTCCTTCGGATTGGACTTTAGGCTATGATCGAGGGCCTTTTTGTATGTCAGGTGCTCGATAATGAGTCGTATGTTATGTAACTAAACCTGGGTAGCTGAAATTTCACTTAGGTTGAAAATACCTTGAGCACGTCGTCCTTCGGATGGGACTTCCCGGATATATCTGAATCTGTCTATCAGTTTTAACAAATATTAAATCTAAAAACCGTTTAAAAGCGAGAACTTTGAAGAATGGAGTCTACCGAACTTTGGATCGCCATTTAGAAATCTAGCCAAGTCACTTAAGTCCGATGTTTTAATCGGGAAGATAAAAATAATTTTGAGCACGTCGTCCTTCGGATTGGACATTAAGCGTTGATCGAGGGCCTTTGCCTATGTCAGATACTCGAAAATGAGTCGTATGTTACGTATCTAAACCTGGGTAGCTGAAATTTCACTTAGGTTAAAAATACCTTGAGCACGTCGTCCTTCGGATGGGACTTCCCCGATATATCTGAATCTATCTATCAGTTTTAACAAATATTAAATCTAAAAACTGTTAAAAAGCGAGAAATTTGAAGAATGGGATTTCGCCCGACTTATTCGAAAAACATTTTTATTTCAATTTTTGTGTAGGATTCAGATATCCCGGTTCTTCATCAGTTTTAACAAATATTAAAACTAAAAACCGTTTAAAAGCGAGAAATTTGAAAAATGGAGTTTACCGAGCTCAGGATCGCCGTTTAGAAATCTAGCCAAGTCTATTAGGTCAGATGTTTTAATCGGGAAGATAAAAATAAATTTGAGCACGTCGTCCTTCGGATTGGGCTTTAAGCTATGATCGAGGGCCTTTTCGTATGTCAGGTACTGGATAATGAGTCGTATGTTATGTATCTAAACCTGGGTAGTTGAAATTTCATTTAGGTTAAAAATAACTGGAGCACGTCGTCCTTCGGATTGGACTTCAAGCTATGATCGAGGGCCTTTTCTTATGTCAGGTACTGGATAATGAGTCGTATGTTATGTATCTAAACCTGGGTAGCTGAAATTTCACTTAGGTTAAAAAAACCTTGAGCACGTCGTCCTTCGGATGGGACTTTCCCGATATATCTGAATCTGTCTATCAGTTTTAACTAATATTAAGCCTATAAACCGTTAAAAAGCAAGAAATTTGAAGAATGGGATTTAGCCCGACTTTTTTCGAAAAACATTTTTATTTCGATTTTTGTGTAGGATTCAGATACCCCGGTTGTTCATCAGTTTTAACAAAGATTAAATCTAAAAACCGGTAAAATGGGAGAAATTTGAAGAATGGAGTCTATCGAGCTCAGGATCGCCACTTAGAAATCTAGCCAAGGCACTTAGGTCAGATGTTTTAATCGAGAAGACAAAATAAATTTGAGCACGTCGTCCTTCGGATTGGACTTTAGGCTATGATCGAGGGCCTTTTTGTATGTCAGGTGCTCGATAATGAGTCGTATGTTATGTAACTAAACCTGGGTAGCTAAAATTTCACTTAGGTTAAAAAAACCTTGAGCACGTCGTCCTTCGGATGGGACTTTCCCAATATATCTGAATCTGTCTATCAGTTTTAAAAAATATCAAATCTATAAACCGTTAAAAAGCAGAAAATTGGAAGAATGGTATTTAGCCCGACTTTTTTCGAAAAACATTTTTATTTCGATTTTTGTGTAGGATTCAGATAACCCGGTTGTTCATCAGTTTTAACAAATATTAAAACTAAAAACCGTTTAAAAGCGAGAAATTTGAAGAATGGAGTTTACCGAGCTCAGGATCGCCATTTCGAAATCTAGCCAAGTCACTTAGGTCAGATGTTTTAATCGAGAAAATAAAAATAAATTTGAGCACGTCGTCCTTCGGATGGGACTTTCCCGATACTTGGTTGACCATCTTCGTTTCTGGATGCTGCGTAAGTTCTTAGGAACGCTGGGCAACACAGATAGTATGTATGTAGTTAGGAATGCTGGGCACCGCTGCTAGTATGTGCCTTGCAACAGCGGATGCCCCAGGTATTTTGTGCTTAACAACGCTGGTGATAGCTATTATTTATCGTGCAACGGTGGACCTCCTAGGTAATACATGCTTAGGAAACCCACCATATTAAAATTAGAGCTATATCCCATCTTTAAGAAAGCTCCATGTGAGATTCATTCTGCATTAATGCACCCCCTCCCCTCCCGTCCAAAGGGTCACAGCCAATTTTTAAATATTGCTTTTGAAACTACCATTTAGGTATATGCTTGCCCCCCCGATACCCCCCTCTCGTTGACAATTTTGAGACGTCACATATCCTTTTTTTGTTTTTGTCTATTATGAATACTACATGTGAAATTCCATGACATTCCGATCATCCGTTAAAGACCTATCACTACCTTTATATGTAGGCCTACCCCCACAACCCCCCCTCCCGTTCAAAATTTTGAGATATCACGTTGCGTATTTTTCAATTTGGCCTTTAAGAATACTACATGTCAAATTTCATGACTATCCGATCATCCGTTAATAACAGCACTATCTTTATATTTAGGCCTACCCCCACAACCCCTCCTCACGTTCACTATTTTGTGACGTCACACACCCTATTTTTTTATTTGGCCATTAAAAAAACTACATATGAAATTCCATGCCGATCATCCGTTAATGACAGCACTACCTTTATATTTAGGCCCCCCTTACAACCCCCCCACCGTTCAAAATTTATGGACGCCACATAGCCTATTTTTTAACTTGGCTTTTAAGAATACTACAAAATTTTGAGATGTCACAAAGAATACTCTCAAAATTTTGAGATGTCACATAGCGCATTTTTCAATTTTCCCTCTAGGAATACTACATATGAAATTCCATGACAATCCGATCATTCGTTAAAGACTTAGCACTATCTTTATATTTAGGCCTACCCCCACAACCCCCCCCCCCCCCCCTCCCGTTCAAAATTTTGAGATGTCACATAGCGCATTTTTCAATTTGCCCTCTAGGAATACTACATGTGAAATTCCATGACAATCCGAGACTTAGCACTATCTTTATAATTAGGCCTACCCCCCCCCCCCCCCCCCTCACGTTCACTATTTTGTGACGTCACACACCCTATTTTTTATTTGGCCTTTATAAATACTACATATGAAATTCCATGAACATCCGATCATCCGTTAAAGACATAGCACTATCTTTATATTTAGGCCTACCCCCTTACAACCCCCCCTACCGTTCAAAATTTATGGACGCCACATAGCCTATTTTTTTACTTGGCTTTTAAGAATACTACATGTGAAATTTCATGATAATCCGTCCATCCGTTAATGCGCTAGAGCAATTTTTGTGCTTAGCCCCCCCCCCCCCCCCCTCCTGTTGACCGCTAGGAACTCTCTTCATAAGAACCTTCCTCGGACTTCAACGAATATTTGAAAAAAAAAATTAGCCGAATTGGTCCAGCAGTTCTCGAGTTTTGCGCTTAGCAAAATTAGCCAGTCATTTTTATTATATAGATTGGGGTGTCAGAAGTGTCAACAGAATGGTCATGGATATGAAGTTCAAGTCAGCCTGTCGCCAGGAACCATCTAAGATCAGGGAAGTCTTGATGTACCTTGTTAAGGAGATATACGCCTTTACGTGAACAATGGGATACGGCGCGGCGCCTTCATCTAAAGAAGAGATGTCTTAGTCAGCGGAAAGAATTCAAGTCATGGTTCAGACGGAATATCCCCCATCAACAACACAATAACATTTGTTTTCTCACCATTTTAATATAGCATCTGGGTTGTCTAGGTACATCCTGAATTTAAAGTTATACTAACTCATGCCCGGGCAGTTAACATAAGTTAACATATAGAACAAATAAATGTAGCTGTGATAAATAGATTATATTTTGATATTTATTATGGGGGGCGCCGATGACTCAGAGGTAGCGTGGTAGCCTACTGAGCTGAAGATCGCAGGTTCGAAACCCGGCCGAGACCATTCGTTTATTTATCTGGGAGGTCAAACCTCCTTGAGG
Source organism: Aradus depressus (assembly GCA_963662175.1). Classification (NCBI taxonomy): domain Eukaryota; kingdom Metazoa; phylum Arthropoda; class Insecta; order Hemiptera; family Aradidae; genus Aradus; species Aradus depressus. Next base: position 2,918,316 of record OY759219.1, read on the forward strand.
CGGAACGTTAAACGACGGTCCCGTGCCCGAGTGATGTCAATACTCGTTAAAGACCCCTACCCTAGGTGAATCAAAATGTAGGGTAGGCAACAGTTAGGACCCTCATAGTAGCGCTCTGATAGTAGGCGATATGACCTTGTAGTTAAACCCCGGGCTTGAGTCATAATAACCAACTAAAAGGGATTGAGAGAGTCCCTCGGTCACCTGTTTTATGAATTGTCTCAATTTGCAGATATGAGTTAATAAATTAAGATGTAAATACATAGTTGTAAAATAATTATTATAAGGCAATAATTGCTTTCATTGTTTGTTTTTAGTTTTCTAACATTTGGTTGAGAATTAACTTTAAAAAAATATTGTTACCTACTTGTGAATTAAGTTGATTTTTGTTGGTTAATATAGACAGTTCTGTGTGTTATCCTCAAATTTTGAGTTATATTATACGTTATGGACCAAGTGATTAGTAGGTCATTATTTATAATGCCCAGAAAAATGCCCAAAATGAGCAGACAATATGATAATAACTATTGAAAATATAAAATTATGTATGTTTTTAATAATATAATCGCATCTTATTCGATTAGATGTAGTTGTTTCCTATATATTATTATAGAGGCATATATATTATACATATAAAATTAATTATAACGAAGTACTCGATTCAATCGATACATTTTATTCGATACTACTCGTGAGTAAAAGTATCGATACTTTGTGGTATCGATTGAACCCTACATCCAAGACAGTGGCAGTGGCTGCAGTCTACAACCGACTCGACTTTAATGCTTCCCACAACCACCTCATCAGACGTGTGGGCTAGAGCGTAATGCTTTGGTTTGCATGGGTCCACTACGGTTGAATGTTCGAATCCAGTCCGGCTGAGAATTTTATTTCATATATAAAATTGTTATTGCTAACAATTCCTCTGTACATAATTTTAATATATCTTCAACGGTTTAGGAACCGTATACAATTAATAAGAGCCCAGACGGTCGTGTCTCCTCCGACTTGCTTCATTTCTACCATCACTGCTTAGCTCCCTGTTGATAAAGCATGAATCGGTAATACAATAGCTTAAGTCCACCGGAAAGAAACAATGATACTCAACATTTTCTGCAGAAGTAGTTTTTAATGCTGTCTATTTCACAAAATACATACAATATATGGGAGTACATTCTGTACTGCCACCATCATCAGCCATGACGTATTTGTTAATATATATTTTGTGAAATAGACAATATTTAAAAGAAACACCCATTTTTGCTTTATTTTGTAAAAAAATAAGTTTCCCAAAGGGTGAAAGAATTATCCAAATCTGTTCAGTAGTTTTCGAGATTACCTCAAATATACGAACGAGCTTTCTCTCTTTATATATTAGTATAGATGAAACGGATTTCCGATCAAACAAAAAAGTCAATCCGACTCTCTAAATACAAAACTTTAGTGATATATGTATACAATTTGTTTTTAAATTATTAATTTAATAATTTTTTTTGGGCTACCGACCTTTTAGAACGTGAAGCCATTAACGACAAAGAAGTTGATATAGACCCGCCCCAGAGTTGAGTAGTATTCAAGGCAGAAGGCAGACGAGATCCACTCGTTACAAGGGTTTCGTCAGCGTTTCAACCCGACCCGAAAAAAAAAAAAATAATAATAAGATAAATGTGGATTTAATACTGTTGGCTGTTTGTAATGAAGGACTTAACATATTTTGTAACTTAATAGGATAGAGAAAGTTCAAAATAACTGGATGGACCTGTCTGGGTTTCCTCCAGCGTCAGAGCTGGAGGCTGGGGGGGTGGCTGTGGGATTAACTCCAAACTGCAGTTAGGACTGATGTTGGCATCGTCTTTCTCTTGAGGACCCGAGGCAGGCCTGGAGCCCCTCCCCCTCTTTCCAAGGCACTCATGCCATCTCAAATACCAACTGCGTCATGTAGAAGATAAATATAACGAATAGCGAATCACCGGCAATGTACAAGTGTTTATCATCCTCCTGAAACAAATCCACCGATTTTGTTGAAAATCAATAGGTGTCTTATTTCAGGACTTCTCAATCGTGTCAACAAATTCGATAGATAGACATTTATCAAACAGTAAAGAAAAAACATTTGTTTTTTTAAAAAATATTGAAAAGAGAAGAAGAAGAGTTTATTATAACAGTCGCATTTACAGAAGTACAATTATACAATAAGGTTCCTTAACCATTACCCTTATACACTAAATAGAAATCAAAAATAATCAGTTAATTTAAAAACAATGCTACTGCTTAAGAGTAGATTTTAAAAAAAACTCTTAAAGAAAAAAAGAAAAACAAACAAATACAAAGTAACTGAAATTAATAGAAAATAGATTAATAAACATTCAAAAACAGAGATTATAATTTAAAATCGTGAACGGATATTTTTGTGTTTCCCTCCCTGAGTTTTCCCTATTTTCTTTACCAAAACGTTTTGATTAGAGTCACAGTTAAAAGTAAAAAATGATTAGGTACTGAAATTTATTATGTAGTCCAGTAGGAGCTCAACATTTAGGTGATCATGGATTTGGAGGATGGAGGTGTCCCTCGAGTAGCTGTCAACCAATCTAAGGCATTTGTTTTGGGCCTCTTGAAGAGTTCTCAAGTTGGTATTGCTTGCAAGACCGGCCCACACTGGGCATGCATACGTTATCACTGGCCGCAACAGAAGCTTGTAGATGAGGAGTCTATTGGTTAGATTAAGGGCTGCCTTTCAGTGGAGTAAAAAAAATATTGTCTATTTCACAAAATATATATAATATGAGAGTAGTTGCAGTATTGCTACCATCTTCAGCCACGACTTAACAAATACTAAATGGAAGTTCAACCAGTTGACAATCCAAACTGTGGACAGGACTGATTACTTGGAGACATTTATTAGGTTTTGAGCCATGAATCCTGTCCTCTGATCTACCTCTTTCCTTCGGCCGATTTGGTTAGAAAACAACAGGTTTTCTAATTGATCCTGGATCCATAAATAAATGTCGTGTTGATATATATAGGCTGTTATTACGGTTGTTCAGAACGCTCCTTTCTCCCCTTCTTTTCGCCAATTTGGCTGAAAATCATGAAATTTTCGATTTACATACACAATTTCGTTTCGATACATTCGTTACTTCGTCAATTATTGGGGTTTTTGTGTTAAGTCCATCCCCTAATTCCCTCCTACCCTTCCATCGATTTAGCTGAAAACCAATAATTATCGTCTTTATGGGATTCTGGATAATCATACAAAATTTCGTGTCAATATATGCATTCTTTAGGGAGCGATCGTGTTCACACACACACTCATACATCGTGTTCACACACACACTCATACAAACGGATTGACAGGATTTTTTTTTTAATCAGGGGGTCACACTTTAGGGTGATTTCTGACCGATTACATAACTTGTCCTATACGCCGCATAGCTGGTGAAGTTTAGAATTCCCCATCATCATGCCACTTATATAGAAACACAACATATCGTGAATTTACAAAATTAACTTGGGTTTCTTGGTAGGCGGCCTGATGATGGCGGAAACCTCGAAAGTTGGGTAGCCTCCAATAATTAAAAAAAACTATAATAAGTCAGCCCACATCTTTATTTTTTACTTATTTTTTTTTTACTTTATTTTTTGCACCCTGTTGACACCCCTAAAGGGGCTAAAGTTCGAACATATTTCAACATTTGAGTTTGTAATACTTTATTAGCCTTCTGAATTAAAATGTAATGTCGCGGATTCGCCATTTTTCATGTCAATAGTTAATAACTGTCACTTAAGTTCAAAACCAGTACAACTCACCAAAGAATGAATATAGCATTCTTTCAAATTTAACAAATGGATTAGGAAGCTTTATTTTTATCCAAATCAGCCAATGGGATGTTTATAAGGAGAGCGGAAACATAATTTAACAAGAGTAATTATGGGAAAGCACAAAGCCGCTGATTCACCGACACCTTTTTTTGTTTTTTGTATCGCACGGTACCCCAGGCTGAGACTAAACCTTTTCGAATTCATTCGATAATGCATGAATATTCATTAGAAGAAAACCCCTGGTGTGAAATGGGCTATGGGAAGAGAATACGGAAATATGACGTTTTGTGCATTTGTGTCCCAGCCCACCGCTGCAGTGTTGCATAGTGGGCCAGATTGAATAAACAGCTGGGCCTAGGTTGAAAATCGACAGTCAAATATTGTTATTGACATTAATATAAATGTTGTGTCAACTGAAAACAAACTTCCTCATCTCAGAGATCATTTGCTCATTACCGGAAGAGAAAGAAGTCGAGATGTTTTTAAATAATTAAATTTCGAATTAGAGAAGATTCGGCGAGATGGCAAGGCAGGTTAGTGTCTTTCTGAGATAAGAGATGGCACCACTTCCGGGTATGTCCCCCCCCCCCCCCCCCCCCCCATTTTTATAAATTTATTTTAAATTAACAAATCACCAAATTTGTCAATTCGATTTTTATAAATATTTCTTGAATTAAATATGTTTATTCAAAGAAAAAAAGTTAATTTATCATCAGAAAAAAAGCACAGGCTCTATCGGGGACGCAGCCGCAGCGCGGTGTACGTGAAACGTCTTATGCGTGCTGCAGGGGGTGTATGGGCACTAGAGTACAGAAATGACATAACCAAATACACAACTTGTCGAACGTGGGGGCGCCGTAGCCGAACAACCGTCAAATTTCTACAACAAATTACACACTTGTAAGCCTTATAATTCCAGAAGAGCACCGGTTTGAGTTCGATGGATTATACTTGCTACGGCAGAGTGAGATCTCTCACGTACTGCCGAACTACGCCTCTTTGAACGCCGCGCGCGAGGCTAAACTTAGATCCGATTGCGTCGTGCGCGACAACGGACGTGATCGATTAAGGCTTCTTTCCTCTACACAACGATACCAAAGTAAGACGCGCGGGTAGTACGGTTGCAAAAACATAAGCGATATTAGTGTTTCATGTTTTCGTTACATGCGGTTTTAGGAAGTGACCCCCTACTGAACGAAATGAAAGACGTTTCTCATCAATAATTAAAATATATATAAATAAATAAAATAAACTTTAGTCTCTTAAAATATTGTCTATTCCGCAAGAAATTTCACAACGAATGTTTCGGTATTATTCTATCCGATATCCTCAAATTTAGTTATAAACTAAAAGGATTTAGTTTATAACTGAAGTTCAACTCAGCCGAAACTTTGTCTTGCATGGTGATTTGGTAGCAGTCATAAGAAATCAGCTGTCTGTCAGGATATAAACACCATATGAAAATCTAAATATAATCCCTTCTACCGATTCGTCAGTGCGTTAGCGTCTCAATTATCTTTCAATAATTTGCCATATTGAAAAACTCCGACTGCTAGCACAAATATGACTCCACAATAGGAATAGAAAATCTAGGATAATACTTGGAGGATTTAAATATAAGTTTTGCCCTGAAAATGTCTGCAGGCTGGAATGCAAAAATCAGGATTTACCATTTAACATAAGCTGTTCGTTTCGGTTGACAAACCCGCGGCCCCCCGCTTCATGTCATGAAATATTTGTTTTTAGGTTTTATGACTCATGCCCGGGCTTTAACTACGAGGTCATATCGCCTACTACCAGAGCGCTCTTTCCTCACTCTGGTGGACATGAGCCAGACGTTATTATGGGAGTCCTAAATTTTGCCTACCCTAAATTTTTATTCACCTGGGACAGGGGTCTTTAACGAGTACCTGACATCGTACAGGCTCGGGACCATCTCTTAACGTCCCATCCGAAGGACGGCGTGCTTCAGTTTACTTTACCTCCCAGGTAAAATAAACTAAGGGCCTCGGTCGGGTTTCGAACCCACGTTCTTGAGCTCAGAAGTCAAGCACGCATACCACTGAGCTACCGGCGCCCTCTTATTTGTTTTTATATTTAAAAGAATTTATATTTTATATGCTTCCCCATCTCAGTATCTATATTAGATATGTATGCTTGCTGAGCTACTGTTCGTTATTATTTTTTTATTATTACAGTTTTATTTCGTTATAAATTTCGTTATTAAGACTCAATATAGCGTTTTCCTGAATGTACTCGTATTTTCCATTGCATTGGGGATTGTTAATATAAAAATTAAACTGTTTAAAAATATTTATATTCAGGAAATCTGTTAATGTTTAGTTTAAGATTTAAGTTTTAACCTTAATATAAATATTTTTGTTTGCTTTGAAGCTTTGTTAGGTTGATCATAACTTACTTGGTAACTTTAAATAGATAGAGAAGAGTTAAGACCCCAAATCAGGTGTATTCTTATAAATATTCTTTACATATGGCTGATATATGTTTGAGGTTCAGGTTGGAGACTTACGGTTGCCAACGTATGCGGCCCCCTCATTGCAGCTGTCATCAATGTGGCCCCACACAGATTTCAGTTTGACAAGTCTGGTGCAAGGCGCTACTATTCTAAACGACATATCTTGGCTTCTAAAGAACAGCAACGAACTTTTTATGACTCAATTTAAAGAAAATACTCCATAATCTGTTTATGAGCTAGAATTACCATTTATAGCCTTTAGAGTAAAATTAGGATTTTATAATATAAATAAAACTGTTAGCCGGTGGTTAGTCTGTACGTTTTTTTTTTTTTTTTTTTTTTTTTTTTTTTTTACAGGTTGTCAAATAAGATGTATTCTGATCTCTCACAGATTTTTATTAGTATTAGCTAGCCGGCTTTCGAGGTTGCCCTCATCATCTGCCTGAATATATATAAAAATGAAAATATTTTAGAAAATAAAATTTAAAATTTTTTTATAATAAAAATAAATAAACAAAACCATCTAAAAACTTTAACAATTTAAAATTTAATGGATGTGGACAGATCAGTTATTCCTGTCCTCCATCTGAGTCACAAGTGGTTTAGCTATTGTGTCTGTCTGTCTGTAAGTTCCATGCTCATGGTAAAAAGGCTGAACATAATTCAACCAAACTTCATTTTGTGAATCTGTACATTTAGTAGTAGGTAATCGTAAGATACATATGACTTCTAAGTTATTGAACTTAGGGGGGATCACAGTTCGAGTTTTCAATGGATTTTCACGTTTCAAAGTTCTCTGAATATGTTTTGAGTATTTTCGCGAGGAACTCTCTGTGTATGTGTATGTGATTAGAACTTCATGAGCACTCCAGAACGATTTTAGCTATGAACTTAAAATTTTAAATTAAGAAATCAAATGTGCTAACTCAGATCTGATTACATTTTGACTGAAATCGAACGAAAATTGAGACCACTTTACTTTGAGGCTCCTGTATTTTACAAGATACCGCGTATATTTATGATCTAATCAAAACTCTTTCCAAATAAAAGTTGTAGAAAAACCTAAAAGGTATGTTTTATATAAAATATGATTTTTTACAGGTTGCCCAGGTTACAAGATACAAGAGGAAAACCTTAATAAAATGTCGCTTTGAAATTCATTTTTTTAGACTTTTGTTAGATTTACGCGATAAGGGTTAGTCCTATCGAAAAAGACGTTCTTACCAAAACTGTTCTTTATTAATTAATGTGCCGTAATGTGTCCTTCGATTTGAGGGGGGGGGGGGGGGGCGGGTTACTGGGAGACAGAAGCAGTTATTTCATGTTTTCTTGATCTGTTATTGCTCCTGCGTGAAAAAGTAACTGAACAATATAAAATAAATTCTCATTTTAAACATTTTTTGTATGTATACATTTTTTCGCCAAAATCAGAAATAACGAGTAGGTCAATAATATAAGGCAAAGTTAACCTGATGGTGTAATATAAATGTATTATAGACTGGTTGTGGTGTTTACCAAATGTCGGGAGGCTGCCGGGATGGCGACGGTGGCTACACAGAGCAGACAGGATGTGAGAAGTGCCATGACGAGAGTTGCCGGATGGACTGGCCTGGCTGCCACTTCTCTGCTTGTCCCCACCGTCACACAACCTCCAACCTCCCCCTCAGCGCTCATCCAATCAGACCATCGAATTGTCTGTCCACCCAGAAGCTAAGTATTCCTCATGGCAAGTCCTATTCTTGATATAATGAAAAATCGCCGGTGAATCACCGGCTATGTACTTCCCCAACACGAATTAATCAAGTGCGTTTTCGCTCTCCCTCCAAAGTCAATCGATCGTTTTGTTTGAAGCTTAATATTTGATTAAGCCACTATTTCTGAATCCTAATAATAAATTTTGTAGATACATTAATTACATTGGAGGGCGCCGGTAGCTCAGTGGTATGCGTGCTTGCCTTCTGAGCTCAAGATCGTGTCTTCGAAACCCGACCGAGGCCCTTACTTTATTTTATCTGGGAGGTAAAATAAACTTAAGCACGCCTTCCTTCGGATGGGACGTTAAGCGATGGTCCCGAGTCTGTACGATGTCAGGTACTCGTTAAAGATCCCTGTCCTAGATGAATACAAATTTAGGGTAGGCAAAATTTAGGACTCCCACAATAGAGTCGGGCTCATGTCCACCAGAGTGACGAAAGAGCGCTCTGGTAGTAGGCGATATGACCTCGTAGTTAAAGCCCGGGCATGACTCATAAAAAAAAAAATTACATTGGCAGTAATTAGGGGAATTTAAGTTTGCGGAAAATCCTTATGGGCTTTTAAATTTATATATATAATTTCATGTCGATACATTCGTTAGATCGGCAGTTATTGGGATTTTTAAGTTGAGCCCCGTTTGATCCCCACCCCCCTTTGGCTGATTTGGATGAAAATCAATAGGTGTCGTCTTTAGAAGACTTTGAATTCCCATATGAAATTGAGTGTCAGTACATTCATTCTATCGGGAGTTAACGTGTTCATACAGACACAAGGACATTTTTATTTCCCCTGTATAGGGAAAGTTATGTAATCGGCCATTAATTCGATGCGAAATTTTCAACGGAATTTTATGTTTTCCAAATTCCAAATATGAAAAAAAAATCTGTGTCTGTGTTCCCCTATGAAATGAATATATCGAGAAAAATTTTTTTATGGGAATTCAAAACGTTTGAATGACGACACCTATTGATTTTCAGCCAAATTGATGAAAGGGTAGGGGGGATTAGGGGGCACCTAAAACGAATATATCGACATAAAATTCAATATGTGAATTCAAAACCCCATAAGAAAGACACTTATTAATTTTCAGCGGAATCTGCAGAAAGAAAGGGGGGATCCTATCGAAAATCACAATAACTGTCGATGTGATGAATGTATCGACATGAATTTTTATATTTAAATTCAAAATCTCATAAGGATGGCATCTATTAATTTTTCGCGAAATCGGTCAAGCGGAAGATCGGGGGATCAGAGATAGGCTCGACTTTAGACTAAATGGGAAGACAAGTGTGCGAGAGAGACAGAAGATACAGACATTTATCCCCCTTCTTAAAACCACAGAAATTACCCCATATTGGTTTTGAAAAATGCTTTCATTTACATGCATAAACAGAATTAAAGAGACCATTGTATTTTGTTTTTTTACAATGCCCCTTTATTTAAAATGTTGTATATTATATTTACCTATCGAAAAACCAAGGGGCAGATAATATAAGCGGCCCAAGGGCGGATCCAGGATGTTCATTAGGGGGGGGTAAAATTTCGTTGACAGGTTGAGTAACAGTCTGAGTCTGAACTAATTTTCATATTTATTTATTTTACCTTAACAGGAAGCTTGTGAAAATCTGAAACCATGAAGCCGGGTCCGGTTTCGGAACCTTGGACACTATTCCGGATCAGGAACCGAGAACCGGGTGCTTGAAAATTCAAATACCCGGTTTTCCTCTCGCCAGGAACCTGCCTCGGTTCATCCAGAACCGTCTACCAGCTCTACAAATATCTCATCTGGCTGTAGCCTATCTACTGACATTGATGTTTTGATGTTTTTTCAGAAAATATGCATATTCGGTGCCACAAGGACGACCTGAATTCTATATTTCTTCTTCGGATATTTTCGTCAGAATCTAAACAATTTTTCATCTTTGCTTAACTCCCTGCAAACCTTCATTCTCTTTATTTGGTGAACTCCTAACTTTTGATCTTGTTTGTTTTTAGGGTCGTCTGATCTTTGAAATTGACTTTGACTCTACACCCTGCCTCATACCTATGTTTCCGCTCTCCCTCTAAACCTTCAACCTCTTTATTGGATCATTACTTGAGGTAGTCTATCATGCTATCTGGTTCATGTCTATCTACCGACAATGCCATATTAATGTGTTATTGTAGACTACACCCATCTTAAACGTAAGTTTCTGCTCTCCTTCTAAACTATCTTATTTCGGATTATCTAATTGTAATTATATAGCTACTATCGGTAAGTATCACCAAACAATCAATTGTAATAAAATAATTATAAATAAATCCTCGATTTGGTGCCATATTCATGTTTAACAGAACACAAAATTACACAACCTAATAGATATGAAGGATTGATAGCCATAGTGGTGTAAGTCACTTGACTTACATCTTTTACGAAATCTTTATAGGCATAACTGTTGAGAGGAAGAGTGAAGTAAGTCCTAGTTTACTTAACTAGCCGACAGAATGCAACATTTTCGAGACATGTGAACGGAACAGCTGTTTTTATACCAGTAATAGTGGTGTGAGCCTTTGGTTTCTCATAATGAACCTAAAGTGACTTGCACCACTATTCAACCCTTCATATTATCACATAGATATGTGAATACATACGGGGGTGTACAATAAAATATTGTTCATGAAAAATGTTACTGAAACTGCATTCTTTCCTTATTTTTTAACGCAACAAACACGATGTTTACAGGTAATTATAAAGGATCTAATTGGTCTCAGAGGTTTATTTTGTAAACGTGTTTGAATTATAAGTATGAAGCAGGGGTAAAAATGTTAATTATTTTACGTGTTCTTGATACGATTCTTGAGATAAACTATAGAAGAAATAATTAAAAATTTATTTTTAATTATGTATACGTCATTAGCAAGAGATAACGGATAATCTTGTAAATTTCATTATTGTCAGAGAGTTGTAAATCGGAAGTGTTTCGATCCTTCGATCAAGATCGACAATGATTTGACCGGTTCCGCATGGGAACGCAGCTGAGCCAATCAACGATCCTTAAACCTTACTAGTACTTACTACGTGGGATCTCAAACGACCCCTCATCAAAGTCTGTGTGTCTATGAACACGATAACTCCCGATAAAATTCAGTCTGTGTGTCTATGAACACGATAACTCCCGATAAAATTCAGTCTGTGTGTCTATGAACACGATAATTCCCGATAAAATTCAGTCTGTGTGTCTATGAACACGATAATTCTCGATAAAATGAATGTCTATACACGAAATTTTATGAGTGTATCCACAATTTCTAAGTTGAGAAACGCGGACATATTGTGGAAACTTGTAATAAATAGATAAAACAAACTTATTTTTGAAATATTGTCTATTCCACTAAAGATATATATACATATATAACTACCGGTTTCGGCTTTATACCATCGTCAGGTCTAGTTATGAACTAAGTCAGTTTGCAGAGAGCGACCCTTCAAATACATCTCAGGTCAAAGGCTATTAAAACTTGGGAGTCCCCCGGCTGTACCGTTAGCTAACTCATGAAATATTTCTTAACAAAACCTAGTTCTAAATTTACATAAAACAATGTCACTAGACTAATACGTGGAAAAATAACAAATAAATAAGTACAAATACAAGTAAATAATAAAAATAGAAATACAATTAATAATAATGTTAAGATTTAGATAACTTGAAACATATATGTGGAACCAAATATTAATAACAGATAATACAAACATATATGTGGAAACAGAACTGGTTTAGGCTGTTAACAAAGGGGAATAGTTGAAATAAATTTGGTCATTCATACAAATGTTCCTTTTATTAGCTTTATTTATTTCTAATTGCTCTAAGCTATTAAGTAGCCTGCTTTTTGGGCAATAATGGAGATATTTGATGCCTGTAGATGGGTCGAAAGTGTGGCTATTGTCAATTATATGGGTCGCGAATGTAGAACGGTTTCCTCGGTTCTTTATTTCGGCCGTGTGTTCTTTAATTCTTTCCCTAAAACGACGTCCTGTCTGTCCAATGTATAATTGACTGCACGTCGCACACTCTAGACTATAAACACCGCTTTTATTTTCAATATCTGTTTTGTCCCTACCTCTCTAGGCACTGGCTTATGGGATTGATAGTTTTAAACCCGATATTGAAACCTTCTTTTTTCAACTCTTTACCTATTTTTTCTGAAATTTTTCCGTGGTAAGTTAAGCTGACCCATTTATTATAAACTTTATTTTGTGTTTCTAATTTGGTCAGTTTGTTCCTAAAATTATGATTTTTGACCTTCTTTTCAATTTTATTTATTGTTTTTTGTGGACCAAATTAGAAACACAAAATAAAGTTTATAATAAATGGGTCAGCTTAACTTACCACGGAAAAATTTCAGAAAAAATAGGTAAAGAGTTGAAAAAAGAAGGTTTCAATATCGGGTTTAAAACTATCAATCCCATAAGCCAGTGCCTAGAGAGAGGTAGGGACAAAACAGATATTGAAAATAAAAGCGGTGTTTATAGTCTAGAGTGTGCGACGTGCAGTCAATTATACATTGGACAGACAGGACGTCGTTTTAGGGAAAGAATTAAAGAACACACGGCCGAAATAAAGAACCGAGGAAACCGTTCTACATTCGCGACCCATATAATTGACAATAGCCACACTTTCGACCCATCTACAGGCATCAAATATCTCCATTATTGCCCAAAAAGCAGGCTACTTAATAGCTTAGAGCAATTAGAAATAAATAAAGCTAATAAAAGGAACATTTGTATGAATGACCAAATTTATTCAACTATTCCCCTTTGTTAACAGCCTAAACCAGTTCTGTTTCCACATATATGTTTGTATTATCTGTTATTAATATTTGGTTCCACATATATGTTTCAAGTTATCTAAATCTTAACATTATTATTAATTGTATTTCTATTTTTATTATTTACTTGTATTTGTACTTATTTATTTGTTATTTTTCCACGATTAGTCTAGTGACATTGTTTTATGTAAATTTAGAACTAGGTTTTGTTAAGAAATATTTCATGAGTTAGCTAACGGTACAGCCGGGGGACTCCCAAGTTTTAATAGCCTTTGACCTGAGATGTATTTGAAGGGTCGCTCTCTGCAAACTGACTTAGTTCATAACTAGACCTGACGATGGTATAAAGCCGAAACCGGTAGTTATATATGTATATATATCTTTAGTGGAATAGACAATATTTCAAAAAAAAAATAAGTTTGTTTTATCTATGTATCCACAATCTCATAAGGACGTCACATATTGATTTTTAGCCAAATCGACCGAAGGCAAGGGGGATTAAGGGAAGTTAAGTAACTCAAAAACTCTAATAACTGCAGTTGTAATGAATGTATCGACAGAAAATTGCATATGTGAATTAAAAGCCCCATGAGAACGACACTTAATAATTTTCAGCCGGATCGGCCAAAGGGATAAGGAGGGGAGGACTTAACCCTGATAACTGCTCATGTAATGAATGTATCGATACGGAATTTTATATGAGGGCGCTGGTAGTTCAGAGTGCTTACTGAGCTCAAGATCGTGGGTTCGAAACCCGGCCGAGGCCTCAAAATTTAGGACTACCATAGTAGAATCCATCTTATGTCCACCAAAGCGTCGAAATAGCACTCTGGTAGTAGGCGATGTATTCTCGTAGTTGTAGCCCGGGACATGAGTCGCAATAACTAATTAACGGAATATTTTATGGAGAAAAAAACCATAAGAGGTTGGAATAACGGAGGAGGCACTCTGGTCCTTCTCTGCAGATATCAGGTTTCCTTGCGACTGTCCTAGGAGGCAACCAATCCTTCGCAAAGGTCGTTAGATGGCGGTACTCAGCCTGTGCGATGTCAGGTACTCGTTAAAGAGGCCTACCCAAACTAAACCTGGGTAGGCAACATTTAGGAGTCTCAGAATGGAGCTACCAGGAAAGGGATAAGAGGATTGGATGATTAGGTCCCTAGGTGTACACATCATCCCATCCACTATATCTATAGTTGGAGAAGTCATTAGAAAAACAATTAACAGAGTGAGCGGAGATATGAGAATGTTAGCTTATTAAGAGCTAAAAGGTCATGTTGTGTGGATCCAAGAAATAGGAAGAGCAGACGGCTATCCTTTCACTGTCCAGGTCGGAGGTTGGGAGAAAGTTGGGATGAAGGAGTACCACACGATCTGGGAGATTGGGGTAACAACTGGAGTGGATGAGAACACCGGAGCAAGCTTAATGTCGCAAGGTCAATGTATTGTTATTTTCTGTATCCGGATAAACGAGATGTTGCATTATCCGCTCAGAAAGGAAAATATCGGTATAGAGAACTTACATGACTTTCGTGTTCCACAATTATATGTAGAAATAAAGGAGCTGCGTTTCCTTTGTCATCAGAATTAACAGAAGTTGGAGTCTTTGGAACACCGTCATGTGAAGAACGACCTTCTCATCAGTAGTGATACGGAACCTTTCGATTCTCTCAAGATGCTGTCTAACCCGACTTTTGTTTACATGCATTGCTCCACTGAACCCTGTGCATCACAGTTCGATGTTACAAAGCCTGTGCATCACAGCTCGATGTTACAAAGCCTGCAACGATGTCGTCTTGCCACAATATAATATATTATGGCCTTTCTGTACTGTGGGAAGGTCACTAAGACTCTCTTAAAACGCTGATGACGGACATTTCAAAGTCAGAGAATTTAATCGACAGTTATTAGTTTAACTCGATATAACAACTCTCGATAGAATGAGTGTATCGACACGACTTTGAAGGCATATTCACCACGAAGGACGAGACCTATTGATTTTCACACAAATCGGCCAAAGGGAAGGGGAGGGGGGGGGGGTTAGGGGTAGCTTAACACAAAAATTGTAATAACTGTCGATATAATGAATTTATTATTTAGGAGGTGAAAAAAAATTAATTGATTAATTCGTTCTGGGGCAGTACATTGCCGGTGATTCACTGACGATTTTTTTTTTTTTTTGAGAGAGAAAAATATTTTATTTATTTACAAAGATTGAGGACATAAACACAGGGTTAATACTCCAAGGTAAATACTTAACGAGAAACAGGCTTCTTATCTTTACATACCTCTCAATATTACCTAATATGTTTTCACAGGCAAAGTAAATTATTATATTATTACGTATTATAAATCTACATAGAAAGAATTTTAACTTTTACAGTAAATAACACATCTTATGATAATTATGGACTTAGTTCAGTTTGGTTCTGATCCTTCCTTCCATATGTGTGTGTTTGTTTACACAATGACTACACACAACAGTCGTTCTTACAAAATAGGTCATCAGTTAACCTGAGGGGGGAAAGGAGGGAGAGGGGGGGGGGCGCAAAAAAAAATCTAAATTTCCAGAATGCTCAGGAAATTAAATAATCACTCGACTGTCTGGAAAATGATTATAACAACAGTAATTTTTATATTTGGATCCAGAAAAAACCTCCCTACTAATCCCCCTTTTCAATTTTTCAATTCCCCCCCCCCTTCCTCCAGCTAACCCCGGGAACATGGGAAGAAAACTTTTTTATTCGGCTTGTTAATATTTTCCGAAAAATTTAAAAATAATTAGCACGACAAATATTCATTTTCAGCCAATTTAGTCAAAAATAAATGGAAAATTGTGCTGACTTAAGTCGAAAATCGAGTATTGAGAAGTCACCTATTGACTTTCAGATAAAATGACCGAAGAAGAAGGGTTCAGTGGGAGAGAGAAAACTTATTTGAATACAATTTCAGTTAAGTGAAATACTTTGCTGGTGATTCATCGAGAGTTAAGGCTGCCTAAACTGCGGAATCAACATTATTCTAGGAAATAGGTATATACATATATCCCCCACTCCCTGCGAGGAGTGTTGTATTGTATTCTATTGTAGTTCTTAGTGTAAGCAACATATCTTTGTACATTTATAAATAGGTATATACATATATCCCCCACTCCCTGCGAGGAGTGTTGTATTGTATTCTATTGTAGTTCTTAGTGTAAGCAACATATCTTTGTAACATTTATAAATAGGTATATACATATATCCCCCACTCCCTGCGAGGAGTGTTGTATTGTATTCTATTGTAGTTCTTAGTGTAAGCAACATATCTTTGTAACATTTATAAATAGGTATATACATATATCCCCCACTCCCTGCGAGGAGTGTTGTATTGTATTCTATTGTAGTTCTTAGTGTAAGCAACATATCTTTGTAACATTTATAAATAATTTATTTTTTTTATAAGTTTTGAGGTGTAGTGGATTTAAGTGACGACTTTTTAAAATTCAAAATGGCTGCAAAAATAATTAACATATCTTTTTGGCAAAACTCACGAAAGAGTACATTTCTGGGTAACTCTGGACAGTAACAGATGTTGGCTCCTCCTGGTACACACCCTTGGGGCGCCCAGTCCCCGCAGTAGTACACATATCGAAATATCACCAACACATCACGCCAAGCATAGATAATTTAAAAAAAATAAATAATAATTTAAAATAAGATATAATTTATTCACTTGTTGAGGTGAGATTGCGTAAGGACTCCGTTCCACCATATCCACTTAAAGTGTTTCCGTCATGAACCTTTTTATTTCAATTTACATACCGGTACGTAAAGAGCCAGAGAAAGTAAAAAGAAATTCGTCGACGAATCTCCGGCAATGTACTTCCCCAGTGCGAACTAATCAACAAAGTACCAGAATAATTGATATTTTAATGAACTAGCAGTAATACCCGGCGTTGCCCGGGGAACTTTGACTTTTCTCCCAATATCTCCTATAAGGCTATTCAGTTCCTCGACAGTACATTCATGATGTTATAATTTTCAATTATTCATACAGAATAAGGCTTATAGTCCTTCAACTGTAGTAACGCTAGCTTTGGAGCTAAAACTAATTTATTCAAAAAGATTTCTCATTAATCGTTGCAATGGTTTTCGAGTTACAAAGATTGCGTGAGTGGATGCTGGGATGGACCAGGGGTTGATTAAAAAATAGACCTTAACCTTCCGGTAGATAAAACTTATCTATTCAAAAAGATTCCTCATTAATCATTGCAGTGGTTTTTGAGTTACAAAGATTGCGTGGGTGGATGCTGGGATGGACCACATATTGAGGTACTAATACGCCTATAACATTCCACAGACGATGACGAACAAATTAAAAAAAAAATTAATCAAATCCATGAAGCCGTTCGTGAGTTATAGCGGTACAACGCACAGACATTTTCAGCTTTAGATATATGATATATCGACACGAAGTTTTATATGAAGGTCTAGTTGCCCCTAAATCACAAGGTACGGGTCAGATCCGACCCAAGCCATGATGACGAAGTTCCCCCCCCCCCATTACTTCCGAGTCCCTGGGCCTCCAGTACGCTTCCTATCAGTCCTTGGAAGAGGCTGTGGGGGCCATCTCCTTCATGTAAACGGAACCCTCACTCTCAGATCCCTTCTTGTCACGCGTTACCAGGAGTGGGTCGGATCTGACCCTACTTTGTTGTTGATGTTCTCATTTTTTCTCTCACTCCTGACTTTTATTTTCAGATATACATATAAGGATTTTTCTCTTTGTTTATTAATGTGGCCTTTAACAAATTATTTTCAACACCTGATGAAATATTGACAGAGCTTTGAAGGCAAATAGAAGATTCCGAGGGAGAAGAAGAGGCCGCTTCTGAAGATGAAATATCTGATTGCGAGCATGGAGTTATTACTTAAAGCAGGGACAATAATTTTGAATGAGGGAAAGATAACGAGACAATTTGGACTAACATTCCTGTGGCGTCAACATTTTCACGAACGCAAACCAGCAACATAACTACTCATCTTCCTGGGTCTAAGAAGGGTGTTACACGTTCAATCTGGCATCAGTTCAGTCCGTGACCTTGGTCAGACTGACGGGAAACTGATCGTTTATTGCGTTGACTGATGGACTGAACTGATGGATTTTTAAATATTTTGATAATTTCCATCAGTCTTGACTGAACTGATGCAAGACTGATCGTGTAGCTACTTTCTTATCAGTCTGGCTTCAGTCACAGCTGAGACAGCGATGGAGACGGACGGTTCCGGTATGTTCCACTCTCCCAGCTCCGAAATTAATCCTGCCACGACACCTCCTCCATCATTGGAACCGGAGAAAGAGTTTATATTAAATCTTGAATCGTTGCCTCTCTTATGGGATAAAACCCATAGGTTTTATGTAAATAAATATAAGAGACATGAATCTCTACAAAAGTTGCTTGTTATTTTAAAAAAGTCAAACCGGCATCCACGGTAGAGGATGTAAAAAAAAAATAAATACTCTACGCTCCAATTATCGTCGGGATCTGAAAAAAATAGAACAGTCTAGAAGATCTGGTGTTGGGGCAGATGATGACATCATCATCGAAGATATTCGAACTTTGCACATTGTGTACACGCCGAAGAGTTGGACCTTCGAATATCTTCATTTTTTGAACAAGTTTGAGAAACCCCAGGTAAGAATCTATACACTTATACATATATTTTTACTAAGATAAGGTACACAAATTAATTTAAAGCTATGTTATTATAAATATTTCATAATTTTTCTAATGAACTCAAACTCATAAAATAAAAAAGTAATTATGGTTTTATTTTTGGTTACTTCTTATAGGTTACTAAAACAACATTGTTTTTTATTTTAGTCATTTTTACGTATCTGCAGTTTTCCTTCGTTATTGAAGTAGTTACAAAATTTTTCCCTGACACTTTTTGCATCCTTTGATGAATTTCTATTTCCACTGGGCTGCAAATCAGAGAAATCAATAACTTCATCCGGTGCTGTGATTCTCCAATTTGATGCCATATAAAGCCGCGGCTGAGTTTTAAGCAAATAATTATGTAAATAACAGCAAGTTGCCACTATGGTTGCTTTTTTTTTAGGCTCAAAACATATAGCTTTTTGGAAGATTCCAAATTTAGATCTTAATATACCAAAAGCGCCTTCAACAACTGACCTAGCTCTTGACAATCGATAGTTAAATGTAGATTGGTTAGCAGTACACGCACTTTGCGGGAATGGTTTCATTAAATTTATGCCTAGTGCAAAAGCTTCGTCAGATATGAAAACATAAGGAAATGTTTCATTTGTATTTGGCAATGGTGACCAATCTGGTATATTCAATTCGCCTTTTGTAAACTTTTCCCAGAATTTAGTGTAGAATAATACACCGCCATCAGATGTACGTCCATTAGCTCCAACATCTATCATTATAAATTCCTTGTTCGAATTTCCTAATGCCATAAGAACTATGCTGAAATAACCCTTATAATTGTGGTATAATGCTCCTGAATGTGCCGGTTTTTGAATAGCAACATGTTTTCCATCTAAGGCTCCTATCGCGTTCCAGAACTGGTATTTTTCTCCAAAATCGGAAGAACTTTTTTCCCATTCTTCCTCCGTTGTTGGCATCTGAAACACAAAAAGAAATTACAAATCTAATATTTTTAACCAAATTATTATTTTGTTATAATAATAACCAAATATTATGTTTACAGATTATTGGAAGCGATAATGAAGAAGATGCTGAAGCACAGACAGAAGTAACAAAATCTCGAGAAAGCACTTCTTTAAAAGCATGTACCTCAATTTCCTCAGTAAAGGCAGTTCTTCCTCCACCACGACCTTCGACCAGAGTTAGGAAAAGTCTAATCAACAAGCAAAACGAGTTGTTGGATAAAGCTGTCGCATATTTATCAAAATCTGAACCAAAAGGAAATACTAGCAACTCAATGCAACTGGGCACAAACTTTGGATCGACTCGACCCGACTCAAAAACTGTTTGCCAAAAAAGCAATAAATGATGTATTATTTGAGGCAGAGTTGGGCAATTTGAATAGACATTCAGTTCAAATAAACGTAGATGTGCCATCTCCTAATGAGCAAGGTGAATCGCCTAGATCTGCGCCGTCTCTCTACTCAAATGACGTTACATCTCCATGTGGAGATGTAAGAAGTGGCTCCTCTTCGGAGCCGCCTCCTACCATGATACAAGTCACAACACCGGACGAACCGGTTTATTTCGCTTTGAGACCTGAAAGTAGTGAACCTGAGTACACTACCGGTACATTATTTGCTCACTTTATGCAAAATAAATAAGTGCTTAATTTTTTTATTTTACAACTATTCACATATATTGTTTACTTACTTCTTTTAATTTATATGTTTATATTATTTTAATAAATACTTTCGTTTAAAAAAAATATGTTAAATTCACTTACCTGAATATGAGACTGAAGGGAATAAAGTAGCGCTTCACAAGTGTCCATTATAGCCTGGCCAATAGCAGCTGTGGACATTATAGCCGAAAATCTCAGGTCTTTCATGTTCCTCCCAGTAGCAAGAAATCGTAAGGTTACAGCCAGCTTCTCTTCTGCACTTATCGCCTTTCTCATGCATGTATCTTGTTTTGTCAAAAATGGTTTGACCATTACGAGCAAGCTATCAAAACAAGCATCTTTCATACGATAATAATTTTCATAATCCTCATCTTCAGTGCCTCTTATTTCTCTCACTAAGTTTAAATGCGTATAAATATCTCTTTTCAGTAACCATTCTTTAGCCCATCGTTTTCTTTTTAATCGTCTTTTTGCAGACAATGCAGCAATTATTGCAATACACGCTTTTTTTTTTATTGCAGTCCATAATAATATTAATATTAAAGAAGCAAGAGGTGTTACTTGACCGAGTCTTGGAGATAGACTGATGTCAGTCTGGACTGATCGTGTAACCTCTAACCACATTCCATCAGTATACCATCAGTCAGTTCATGATCAAGGTCACGGACTGAACTGATGCCAGATTGAACGTGTAACACCCCTCTATGGGATGCAAGAGGCGTGACTGATGAATTCGTGTTATTCAAACTGTTTATTACGAATATCATTGCCAAAATTGTTTGCCACGCAAATGAACTAATTACAAAATACATTTTTTTTTTCATCCCGAGGTATCAAATTACTTCAAATTTGTCGGATCCGACCCAACCTTAGTGTTTGCGCCGAGGATATTCACGTTGTGGATTGAAAGTTAATAATTTTCAGTCAAATCTTCCTGAGGAGAAAGGTTTAGAGGGAGAATGAAATATTAATTGTTAAGACTGTTAACAACTGAAGGGGACGAGAAACAATGGAGCAAGCTGACTGTCCCAAGGTCAACGTATTGTTATTTTCTGTATCCGGATAAACGAGACGTTGCATTATCCACTCAGAACCTTACATCCAAAATCATTTGTAGAAATGAAGGAGCTTCAGAAAAAGTTGCTGTTTCCTGCGTTTCCTTTATCCTCAGAATTAACAGAAGTTGGAGTCTTTGGAAAACCGCCGTTGAAGAACAAACTTCTTATCAGTAGAGGTATAATAATAATAATAGTTTTATTGCATAGGAAGATACATGGATCTTATTGCAAGAGATTGGAGGCTTATATACAATAGTGACCTTATAGATATAGAGCAAAATAAATAAAAAACAAAGTAAATAATTGAGAACATAAAAAGCAGACTCAGGAGAAGAAAATGAAGATCTTTCATGCGTATAAATAATAGAAATGGAAATGGGGGGCCGTACGTTAATACGCCTATGGTTGAGGATAACATACAGAATAAATGACTAGCTTGGGACTAATAAAAGAAAAAGGAAAATAAATAACATACTTGGAAATTAACATAAGTAAAAACAATAATAATGACTAAAGTATAATAAACTAAATCAGTACAATCCAATGATATTTATGTGCTAGCCAGTGTTGTTTTCCTATGTTGGAGAGCCTTAGGTAGGTAGAGATATGGAACCTTTCGATTCTCTCAGGTTACAATCTAACCCGACTTTTGTTTACATGCATTGCTCCACTGAACACGGTGCATTACAACTCGATGATACAAAGCCTAAAATTAAAATTAAAAACGACCTCTGGAGAGTTTCAGCTGTTTTTGCTACAAAAAACTCATACTGTTGGAGATGTTTTCGCCAGAGATCTTGTGGAAGTTCATTGTAAATACCACTGAATAAAACACTTAGAACGAGTCAAAAATTCCACTATATTTGTAAACATACATTGATATACAATCAGTAACAAAAATTTTCGGACAATTTATAATTTTGTTTTTCTTTTGCAGTTACACATAGTTATATGGCAAAATTTTTAATTCAAGCAAAGTTTTAAATTTCGAGATCATCAATCATTTCAAAACTCCGTAAAACAATTAATTAAACATTTACAGCTAATAGGAACTTTTGCATTAATAATTGAAGACAAGAAATTCACGTAACAAAATTTTCTGGACACCTGTTGTTTGTTTTGTAAACAAATGCGACTCTGATCATGATCTTTAATCCCTTCTCAACCAACCGCTAATACCGAACAAATAAAATGTGTTTATATCCTTCTATTACTGCATTCAGTAGTTATTTGTATTTCCTGCTGTCAAGATAAGTCGAACATCTTTTGAAGTTCAACAGATAATAATTTTTAATTATGAAAAAGGATTAAGTGTCCGCAAAATCGGTGGTATGGTAGGCCGAAGTAAAAGCACCGTAGCCGATGTAATTCGAAGGTATAAGCACGAGCATCGGATAGATTTGAAATCTTCCTCTGGCCGTCCAAGAGTATTAAACGAGCGAGAAAGGTGTAGCGTTGTCCGGAAAATTAAAAACAAGCCCTCGAGGAGTGCACCTCAGATCGTCGCCGAGGTATACAGAGAAACGGGAAAGAAAGTTCACCCACAAAATGTTCGAAGAATTCTAAAAGAAGCAGGATATAATGGGAGAGTACCAAAAACCGTTTGTGAGTGAAAAAAATATAAAAAAAAGATTGAGCTTCGCAAAAGAGTTCCAGAATCATTCAGACATTTTTTGGAGTAATGTCATTCATCTGCGAGGTAAAATAAACTTAAGCACTCCGTCCTTCGGATGGGATGTTAAGCGATGGTCCCGAGCCTGTACGATGTCAGGTCAAAGCGTTTGAGCTCTCACATAAACACACGCATGCAATTGATCTCTGATGTTCACACGATTACAAAATTTTTAGTACATATTATTATGTATACATATATTATATGTATAGGGAAGTAAACAAAAGTAAAGTAATAGTATATGTATACATATATTACATGGAAGTAAACGGACATGATCTGGAAACATTTATTTGTCGAAATATCGGAGAAAAAACGTTTAAATTAGAAAAATTGGGTACTTAGTTTCTTTAGAGGGAAGGTGGAGGGGATATAGTAGGGAGAAGGGACGGTTTCTGCCGAGGGTCAGCGCTGCTGTCGCTCTCTTCCAACGTCATATCACAAAAATCTAGTTTTCTGACATTACATGACCTGAGATTTCTTTTTATGTTGTGAAGAGTTACAAGATACAAGAATATTTTATTATTGCGGTTTGTTCTATTGCAAGCAAATACTTTTGAATGTAAGTTTAATATATTTAGTCCCGACAGTCGCGACAAAATTTGGAGAAGACGTAATGAGGAGCTGAATCCAAAAAATTTAAAACCAATAGTAAAACATGGGGGTGGCTCAGTGATGGTGTGGGGGTGTATGGCGTCTAGTGGAATTGGTGAACTGGTTTTCATTGAAACCACCATGACTGGAAAAGTTTATGCCGAATTACTAAGGAGCAATTTGAAAAAGAGTGCTGAAAAACTTGGGATTTTACGGACTTTTCATTTTTACCAAGACAACGATCCGAAACACACCTGTGAATTGGTACGTACTTGGCTTTTGTATAACTGCCCTAAAGTTATGAAACCCCCCCCAATCGCCCGATCTCAACCCAATTGAACACGCATGGGGTGAGCTCGACAGGAAAATTCGATTAACACCCATTGCTTCAAAAAACGAATTGAAACAAAAGTTATTAGAAGAGTGGGGTAAAATATCTCCAAATTTCACCAAAAAATTAGTTTCATCATCAATGCCGAATCGAATGAAAGATGTTATTACACAAAAAGGGTACCCAACCAAATATTAATTAACATTATGGTTTTTGAATTTGTGAAATCGTAAAAAAAACATTGAATTTATTTATAGTTGTTTACATTTTTGTCCGAAAATGTTTGTTACCTACATTACTTGTTATAAAATTTATTAAATTAAAATATTTATTTTTTTTTTTTTTCTTCTTTTGGCTTTATGTACGGTGCATATTAGCCATGTCAATGTGTTGTATATAATTATTTAAGACATCCATGGCCCCGGGAGGGAGTTCTATCTACGAAATAAAACTCACTCCCGGACGGGATTCGAACCCGCAAACCATGGTGAAACCATGCGACCAAAGCCCTACGCTCTAGCCCGCACGGCCACCATGGCCCACAATAGTGTTTTTATTTGTTCTAATCAAAGCTGTTTTTCCTTTATCCTAACCCACTTTTGAATTCTTATTCTTGATTGAAAAATGGCTTTAATTATTTTTTTAAATTATTTTTTATTACTTGTGCATTTAATTATTATAATTTTTTATTGAAAAATCAAACCGTCCGAACATTTTTGTTACTGGCTGTATGTAGGATGTTTACCTGTAATAAAAGAATTAAATTTCACGTTTCTTCAACGTAGTAGAAAACCAAAAACAATAATCAATTAGAACACAACCTATAACAATTATGTAGGGTTCCAGCTGTGCAGCCAGCCTTTACATATTTATATAAAAGACACAATATATTTTGCAGGTTAGAGCATTGTCAAGTGTACAGGATACAGACTTATATTGTGTCTTTTATATAGTGGAATTTTTGACTCGTTCTAAGTGTATTATTCAGTAGTCATACTGTTGATTGGAGAACGGACTGCGCAATCTTTCTCTAAAGATTTAACGTGGAAATAGGTTTTTTGTTATTACTTAGAATGTTTAGTAACATATTCCGGAGAGAGTTGTGTAAATCTATTTGTTGAGGAAGAAGGCGACAATTAAAACAGGGCCGCTTTGTAATTTAGGAACCTATGGTGAATAAATGGTTAAATAGAACCATGTACTTACCATTAATTTAGAAAAATACTTACACAAGAGTAAATATAGTAGGAAGTGTTTAAAAAATAAATAAATAATTAGTTAATTTTCCAGTAAATACTTTAAAAGTTTCCAGGAAATTACTTAAAATAGTCTTTGTAGTAAAAATAAGTTAATACCATTCCTTTTTGGCGTGACGATTTTTAAAGAGACATTATCCAGGAAAATTTACAAAATTACATGGTATTGGGGCCTTGTGGGCTAGAACGGCTTGGTTCCAATATGGTTGCGGGTTCGAATCTCGTCCGGGAGAGAGTTTTATTTTATTTCCCCAGTGAAACGAAGTATAGGGGAAGTAATGTAATCAATCAGAAAAGGTTTGCGACCTCCTCATTCCAAAAAAGAAAAAAAATAAATAATTGTGTGTGTGAACATGATAACTCCAGATAGAATGAATGTGTTGACACATTTGGATGAAATATTCAGTTTTACCCCAAACGGCAGATTGGCTTTGGGGTAAAGCGAAAAGGTAATTGATTATTTCGTGCTGGGGAAGTACATGGACTGTGATTTACTATTATATTATATATTAGTAAAAAGAGAACTTGATCCGGGGCCATAAGGTTCATAAGGCGGTCATTGGAGGGCGCCGGTAGCTCAGTGGTATGCGTGCTCGCTTACTGAGCTCAAAATATAAGCGGGATAGAAACGAAAGGCTGATGCCCTTAGTTTATTTTATCTGGGAGGTAAAATAAACTTAAGTACGCCGTCCTTCGGAGAGATGGTCCCGAGCCTGTACGATGTCAGGTACTCGTTAAAAACCCCTCCAGAGGAGAATAAAAATTTCGGGTTGCCAAAATTTAGAACTCTCATAGTAGAGTCCAGCTCATGTCCACTAGAGTGACGAAAGAGCGTTCAGTTAGTGGAGAGAGTGATTTGGTTGTGCCGTCGCTTGTTCTCTGAATCTCTGGGTCCCCGTGGTTCCTGGGCTGGTCCGTCACTAGTTCTTCTTGGCTCTCATCGACCGAGGAAAGGAAATTATTTATTCCATATTTCATTTTAGGACCAAACGAGAGAAAAAGAAACAAAGGGTAGAAAACTATACTAGACGCTCACAGTCCAGTGCTCTCTCTATTCTGAAAATATACATGATAAGGGTTGTTCAGAAACAAACCGGTAAAGTGTAAGAAGACCAGTTGCTGTCTCGCCTCTTGATGTTCACAGGGTCCTGGATATTGGCATTTTTTCGCAAGGAATCCCAACCTAACTCTTCAAAGCGATATAAAATACAATCTCCAAATTTTTTATTTTTCTTATAATACGATATTGAACTTCACACATAACAATTTAATTTTTATTATTAATTTTCAGTTAAGTCAATTCCAGACTTTCACATCTTAAATTCAAATTTCCCGCCGTGGTTTCAATGATGTCATTGATGGGAATATTGAAATGTACTTCTTGGGCCACCTCTCTTTCTTTCGTTGGACGTTGATGATTCTTGTAATTATTATTTGTATTATTTGCTAATGTACTATCATACATGCATTCTGCAAATGTTTATCACGATCTTTTAGTTTCAAATAATTGTATTATCAAGTTTTGAGAAATAGTTTAGTATCTATTTAGGCTTAACTTTCTTCGGTTTTAACATTATAAAAAATGTCACTACCGAGAAATAGGAGTTTCACCCAGAAAATTATAGTTTTCTTCAACTGTAAGTTAGTTCTTTTTATATTAAATTGTTCGTTGTTACTTTGTGTTTCTGTTGAGTCTACATTTTGGACCAAGCAAGAGTAATTTCACCCATTCAATTAAATGTTGGGGTTTTGATGTTGATTCTGTCGAACCTCTGTTATCGCTTTTATATGTACATAAAGTTTTTACCTATTTCTGCGTCACTTCTGATTTGACATTCTTACCGAACTGAATTACAGTGTGTTTAGGCTTAAACATTGCAAGATAAAGCTTTTAGGATTTGTTATTATCCTTACATGTTTTGTTATTATCTCTGCAATATGAGCTACAAACTGCATTACCAGGTTAGTGATACATTATTTTTGTATATTTTTATATTTCCTACACATAAGCTAGTATCTTTCCTTTCTTTTTGGTTTTTGTATTATTTTTTTTTTGATGCTTCCTTTATCCAAGACTTCTTTTTGGCTAATATAATTGTTTTCCACTGTGTTAATCTTAGAAATATACAATACTATATTTTCTAATTATTCCTAGTTTTATTTTGTTATTTATTTTAAAACATTTTAATTTAATTAATCCTTTTTCTGTCATTTTTCAACAAAGTAAAAAGAACTTGGAAATGTTCCCTGTTGGATTCAAAATGATTAAATAAAAAATTCTTATTCATTATATAAAATAATTTACACACATTTTCTATCATCATGTAATTGCTTTTTTATAATAAATTTAAAATCTTATTTGACCATTTTTTAACTCGAATAAGAATACTTATGAAGTAAATACTGGATAAAGGTTACTAATGAATAAAAAACTTAGAACTAGTCAACAAATTCCACTTTATTTATATGAACACAATATATTTCACTCGTTAGAGCATTCTCAAGTGTCACACCCTTGAGAATGCTCCAACGAGTGAAATATATTGTGTTCATATAAATAAAGTGGAATTTTTTGACTAGTTCTAAGTTTTTTATTCATCAGTATTCACAATGAATTCCCACAAGATCTCTGGCGAAAACATCTCTAGGATAAAGGTTAGCTTTGGAAGAAAATCAACAGTAATATTTTGTCTTAGTTATCTATTCTAAGTATTGCTTATTATATTTAATACGGAATAGACTAGTGTGGGAACTTATATCAATTTTGAAATCAAGAAGGTTTTATTTTTTTTAACAAAGTATCAATCAGTTGAATTTGCCTCAGATTTATATTCAGAATGGGCTAGAAACCATCTCATTTACTGATTTTTATGGATAAGACAGGTTTTGGAACTACAAGATCCCTTGATAAGCAGTAAGCCTACATACTTATAAGAAATCTGATTTTCATAAATTTCTGCTTTATAACAAATTCATTCTTTTGTGTATAGGCATTACAAATTAATGATTTTTTGTCATTCCAGGTTCGTCATTCTTTGCTGCACGTCAATAAGTGATGAGCATGGGTGTGTCCTTATTGCGGATTAAAGGTAAGTATCTGATAATCTGAACAATATTTTTGTATATCGGATATTGAATTTTTGTGTATATAAATAAAAACACAGGCTGTATCGGGGACGCAGCCGCAGTGGGGTTTGTGGAACGTATTGTGCGTGCTGTAGAGGGTGTATGGGCACTAGGGTACAGAAATGACGTAACCAAATACATAACGTGTCCAACGTGGGGGCGCCATAGCCGAGCAACCGTCAAATTTCTACAACAAATTGCACACTTGTAAGTGTTATAACTCCTGAAGAGCACCGGTTTGAGTTCGATGGATTACACCTACTATGGAAGAGTGAGATCTCTCAAACGCGACCACTCCCGCTCGGATCGACAAACGTACTGCCGAGCTATGAGGCTAAATTTAGTTCCGATTGTGTCATGCGTGGCGCGACAACGGTGCCATCTGCGCATTAGGCACATGCGCGATCGAGTAATGGTTTCTTTCCTCGGTTGCATGCGGTTTTAGCAAGCGACCCCCTACTCACCGAAATGAAAGACGTTTCACGTCACAAAAGAAAAGGAAGGAAATTCTAAAGGTTGCTTCATGAACGAGGCGCAGATACTTGAAATGATCTGCCTGAATTTTTGAGTTCACATTGGCTTAAGACCAATTCAATTTGGCGCGAATTTGATCAGCCGTTTTGAAAAAATGTGCAATTCACCTACCTATAACAATATCGTCTAAAAATCGTATGCGTTTGTTACTGCGACTCAAGTCCAGGTTATAACTTCGCGGTCATATCGCCTACAATCAGAGCGCTCTTTCGTCACTGCTGGACATGAGCCCGATTCTACTGTGGGAGTAGTAAATTTTGTCTATCCAGGTTTATTCACTTAGGGTAACGAGTACCTGACATCACTCGGGTTCGGAACCATCGCTCAACGTCCTACCCGAAGGACGGAGTGCTCAATGTTTTTTCATCTCCCAGATGACTACCTGAGGACTAGGTTTCAATCCTGCGATCTTGAGCTCAGTAGACTAGTACGCTATGTCTGAGCTACTGGTGTCCTCTAACAATGAAGTAAATAATATATCACTGAATCAATGAACTCAACAGTTAGGGTTGTTGTTTGTCTCTTCTTATAAATTTTTATAAATTGCATGTATCTTACAAATCTGATAATTAATATTTCCATGCTCTAGTTGAAAATAAATAAACCAAACAAAATCAAGTATTTTTTCCACATTTTGTATCATAACTTTGTTATTTCTTGACCAATTAAAAATCGGATTACGACATTGATTTCAGCATGAAAAAGCCTTTTAAGAAATGGTGAGTCAGAAAGTATAGGGCCCTATTTTAAATAAATAATATATCCTGAAAGTCATGTTTGGTTCTCCATACAGATATTTGGAAAAAATATTTCATCTTATTTACACTAATATTAATTTCTATATTTGGCTTATAAATAACACGTATCTTACTAACTTGTTGATTTACTATTTCCATGTTGATCTGACTGTTTTAATGTGTTGCTCTTATATTTTCAGGCTGACAAGACTCGAAGGTCCAGTACCAGAGACGACCTCCGACTGCACATTGAATACATCCCGTGGTCTCTATAGGTAACTGTTATTTTCATATATACTTTTTTTTCGATATAGTTCTCAATCCTTGGGAACCGGATAGTAAATAAATACCAATTTTTTTCGTTTTAATACTGAAATGACGCAATTAGCTCATAAATAAGTTTTTAAATTTCTGTCTTTGGTGAATTGTTATTTTTTAAATACATTACAAGATTCGGAAATATTTCAGGGGCTGTTGGACTTCGGTGCTCTTCGGATCAGCTTTTGGAAATATGTGCAATTTAAAACTTATTTGATACCTACACCAATATCGTCTAAGTATCGTAGAAATTCCACTGAAGTAGCAGAACAATGACAATGTCTTACTTTAATTAATGCATTTTGTCAGATGTTCTGAAAGAAACTTTGATTACATTAATTAAAAAAAATGATTTGGAACATGGAACTCATGCTTTGTTCTTCATGCCGATATTTTGGAAAATATATTTCAATGTATAACATTAATTTATAGATTTGGCTGAGATTGGCTGCTGACGCCTTTAAGGAAGGAAGGAGGAAGAAAACGAAGTAATTATATGTCATAATTATCTCAATAGATTTATTAATATTATTGCACAGACATGATTATCATATGGACATTTTATCGTTGAGGCCATCCCATATTGTTCAACATTTGTGGGCAGATTGCACAAAGTCCTACTTCGTGCACAGAACGATCAATAAGCAAAGGATCACTTCACATTTGTTCCATAAAAATGTTAGTAGTGAACAAAACGAAATAATGATTAATAGAGTCGACAGTATCTTTTCAATGTAGAAGGAATTCGACAGAACCTCGAATTCCTTCTACAATGATTATTATGTTCAGAGGTCATACTATGCCAGACCATAAACCTCAACCTCTCAGATTTTGATGAAAATATTTGGTCCAACGCAAAACAAAGAAGTTATAAAAATGTGTGACCGTTCTCCCCGAGCTATGGCTCATTATTTACTACGTTTTCATGGGTGGATTCAACCCGGATTGAGTCCTCGATACGGGATCCAAACACATGAAAACCCCTCAAGTCAATCCGGATCGAGTCCAAGGTCGACCTAGCTTTTTCTGGGATCGTAACGAGATCCAAATACATGAAAACACTTAGCACGAACGGAACGGGGTTGAGGCATGCGCAGTGCCAGTTTGTGAGGCATCTGTCATTTACATGGAGGTAACAATATTTTGTGCAGTTAAATAATGCAAAATTTGTGCAAAATGTTAGCAAATTTCTCCTTTTTCTGGCCGCAATTGCTGAATCATTTATTTGTCAGAGTCTAAAAATTGTGTACTTGCACAAAAGCAAAGTAAAAAGCAATAACTTTGCTTCAATATTAACCATAATTATTCTACAACAAAAATACACATACACACGCAAAAAAAAAAAAAATACAAATTTTTAACCTTACTTCAACATTACAAGGAAGTTGCAAATTTATTTAATCTGTGA
Source organism: Aradus depressus (assembly GCA_963662175.1). Classification (NCBI taxonomy): domain Eukaryota; kingdom Metazoa; phylum Arthropoda; class Insecta; order Hemiptera; family Aradidae; genus Aradus; species Aradus depressus. The sequence continues at coordinate 2,949,546 of OY759219.1, forward strand.
AGCCATCACTAGCTCCATGGTTCAAACATAACCTGCCAAGTATAACCTAAAGAGAGGTAGGATTTTTGATATTTTCAGATGTGGATTCAATCCGAACTGAATCCAGTCTCATGAAAACCCTCGATCTGGATCTCGGTTCAAGTCAGTTTGAATCCCATGAAAACGTAGTAATTTACGGTTCACACGAAAATCTTCTTTACGAAAGTTCCAACTATCGAAACGTACTCAGAGAACAAAATTATAGCGAGAAAGTTATTGCTCTCTCATATTCTATCTATTAAATTGCTATAGAAAATATTTCAAAGTAATGATGAAATTGTAATGAATGTAAACATGTTTAAAGATCTTAGGACTCATAGTTTTCGTTGAAAATCGTTTTGTATTTTATTCAGTTGAGGATTAATTGTAAAGAAAGGTAATGTAGGTTGTGGCCAAAATGTTTCTTTCTTATGCCAAACATGTTTTTACAAATCACTCCCTCTTTCGTTCTACATTTACACGAGGCTTTTAGCTCTTTTAATCTTTGCCAGGACATCACAAGTACTTCACTTAATGTAATATATCAAAGTCACTACAGCAAAGTGCTGTTCCCCTACGGAATCTTCCTTTGTGTCACCATCGTCATGTTTACGACTAACCTTATGATTTACTATTTCCATGTTGATCCGACTGTTTTTAATGTGTTGTTGTTATATTTTCAGGCTTACAAGACTGGAAGGTCCGGTACCAGAGACGACCTCTGACTGCACATTGAATACATCCCGTGATCTTTATAGGTAACTGTTATTTTTAGTTAGTTACTATGACTCATCCCCAGGCTTTAACTACTAGGTCATACCGCCTACCAGAGCGCTCTTTCGTCACTCTGGTGGACATGAGCCCGACTCTACTCTGAGAGACCGACATTTTTCCTACCGAAGTTTATTCAACAAGGGTCGTTAACGAGTACCTGAGATCGCACAGGATCGGGACCGTCGCTTAACATCCTATCCGAAGGACGGCATGCTCATGGTATTTTCATCTTCCTGATAAAAATTCTAAAGGCCTCCGCCGGGTTTTGAACCCGCGATTTTGAGCTCAGTAAGCAAGCACGTATACCACTGTGCTACAAGCGCCCTCCTGTTATTTTTGTATTATACAGTCCCGGACAAAGTTAAAGTATCACTCATTTTTTTGCAATTTTAATGGGTTTGTGACATCGGAAAATTACGTTAAGATGTTAAGACATGATAAAGGAAATTAGAAATTAACAGGAAAAGTTAAATTCTTTTTTTTTTTTTGAAATATGGTAAAGTTGAACAAAAAACAGAAAAGTTAACAAAGACTAATTTCATAAAAACACATGAAATTTCCAAAAAATTTAGTAACTGATGTTCCTTCTCCTAGCTTGAATGACAGCATCTATTCTTCTGGGCCCTTCCTGATTAAATTTTGAATTGCTTCTTCCGGTATGTTTTCCCACTCTTGAAGCAAGAAGTTCCGCAAATCCTCTAAATTCTATGGCTGTCGTGTTCTGATGCGTCTTGCAAGTATGTCCCAGACCTGTTTTATGGGGTTCATGTCTTGACTTCTTGCAGGCTAGTCCATTGCCACCATTTGAACTTTTCGAAGGTATTGTTGAACAGCACCCACGGGGTCGGGCACGGTCGTGCATTAAAAGAAATCGAAGGCCGTCGAACGGGGCGAAGGACATCACATGAGGTTCTAGGATCTTTCTGATATACCTGGCAGCAGTTAGTGAGCCATGGCCACTCCGTAGAGACGTTTAAATTTACGGCTCCCCACACCATCACAGAACCTCCGCCAAAACTGATTTGGGGTGCAAAATTACAGGGATTAAACCTCTCGCCCGGACTCCTCTACACTCGTTCACGTTCATCTGGAGACCTTAGGCAGAATCTCGCTCCCAATCATCAGTAGTCCAATTCAGGTGTTCCTTCCCGGGCGAATCTCAACCTCTGGAGACAGTGTTCTCTGGTGAGCCTGGGTCCAGTGGCTATGGCATGAGATGTTAATCTGTACTGTACGTTCAGAAAGTCGGACTGAAAGAGGTGACTGAAGGCCGGTAGACTGCCGATCCCGAAGCGCATGTAACTGCAAAAAGCGGTCATCCCTCTTGGAGGTTGCCCTCGGTCGGCCTTGCCCTCTTCTGCGGGAGTACCTGTCCGTCTCCTGATGTCGCCTCACCGCTTTTGACACCACGGATTGTGACTGTTGGAGCCGATTTGCGATTTCCCTCTAGCTGAACCCCTCCTCACTCATCACCGCCCTCATCTTCCTCTTCACATCACTCCCCTCCTTTGGGCCATGGAACATTTATTTACTTTCACTTATTCTCAAATAAACAGATTTCAACAAAAAAAAATAATACAGAAACGAAAGGCGCTGTAAGAACTGCAAGGATAGACTGGACCACTGGAGTAAAGAAAAGTCCATTTCTTTAATCCATAATGGTAAATAAACATTAAAGAAAGATAGAGGATTATAGCAAACATACTCGTGAGAGAAATAAACACAACAAACCCATTAAAATTGCAAAAAGTGAAGTGAACATTTAATTTTGTCCGGGTTTGTATATCTGTTTTCGGAATAGTTCTCAATCCCGGGAAGAGGATATTGAATAAATGCCAATTGTGTCTGTCCTATGAAATCATGTCACAATTAGGAAAATATATTTTTTTCTGTTTATAATTGCGTTCGTTTTAATACTGCTTCAGGTCGTAAATAGATTTTTTAAACTCCTGTCTTTGGTGTATTGTTTTTTTTATGGTTTTTTTTTTATGTATATAACAGTCGTGGGAATTAATAAGGGATTTTCATGTTTTCCAACCTCTAGATTCCAAGTATGAAGAAAAAATATATATGTGTAGACACGATAACTCGCGATAGAATGAATGTATTGACAAGAAACTTATGTAAATCCAGAATTTATGTTATTATATTAATCCAGAACACTCAAATGACGACACCTAATCGACCAAAGCATAAAAAACTCTAATTAACAAACAGGAACTGGATATACTAGAGGGAGAGGTAGAACATGAAATAGGGAGGCTAAAACGAGGCAAGGCTCCTGGCAAAGATGGTATCACAAATGACATGTTAATTGACGGAAAAGAATATCTCACAAAGCCCCTGCGTATTTTGTTCAACAAGTTGTTATATGGGGAAGAAACCCCAGAAGACTGGAAGTGCAATAAAATAATAATACTATTCAAGAAAGGTAACAGGGAAGAAATAAATAACTACCGTCCAATCTGCCTTTCATCCTGCGTATATAAAAGTTTCCCATCTATCAAAAGTAGAATCACAAATACCATATGAAGACCCCCCCCCCCCCTCCCCCCCACTCCCCCATTTTGAAAAAGCTACGCAACAACAGATCACTTACAGGCTATGAATCAGCTCTTTATTTTTATAAAATTGTTCCAGGTTAGGAGTGCATACTATCTCGATTTCCTCTGCTAACGATTTGGTCCTTCAGTGCTAACCTTGCTTCCTTCGCTATTCACATCTTTGTCGTAGGTATGCTGAGCCTTCCAGCAGCGGGAACTAATTTTCATTTCAGGTATAACTTTGAACTCAAGGCACTGAAAGTTTAGGTTTTTAATAAATGTTCAAAGTAGGTCTGATGACTTTTAGAGAGTCTTTCAATTTTCAACCTTCTAGATCGATCTGCAAAAAGAAACATCACAGGGAGGCCTTGTTTTATGGATACTTCAAGATCTACCTAGCGGCAAACTGTGAAACTCCTGTTTTAGTGGTTGTGGATACTGCCTAGGCTTCTACTTAATTGGGAGGCTGCCCAACAGAGTTCTCTGTAGTCGAATGTCGTTGAGTGCACTCTAGTGGTAACTGGGTGTACTACCTAGGCTAGTCCTAGTTTTCGTGCTGTCCAAAAGAGTGCTCTATAGTCAACTGTCGAGTGCACTCTATTGGTGGTTTCGTGTACTACTACTTAATGTAATGATTTGATTTTCTAGCATAGTGCTCTGTTAGACAAATGTACACGAGTACACTCTAGTGGATATGTCCATGAGCCTAGCCTAAGATTACTTTTGGATGAATCAGTACTCGTTAAGGTAAATTTTCGAAGACATTCTACAAATATAGTAATACTTTGTCATAAGTTAGTTATTTGAAAAAAAACTGAATAAGTTTCATATTTTTATTGAAAAGTGCAAGATCTTAAGAAAATTTAAATTCATGCACCTACACTTCATTATTAATAAGTTCTGAGTAAAAATGAAAAATACAAAGAAAGCTGGTAGGGTAAGGTAAGTTTCGGAATAATCTGGAGGAGGCCAGTTTTGGAACTGATATCATGGAAGAGATTTTTTTTTATATACAAGAAATTTAATTGTTAATCTGATATTACATGTAGAATGAGTCAGTAACCAACTCATTTTCTGATTTTTCTGGATAACACTGGTTTCGTAACTAGAAGATCAGCCTAATCTGATTTTCATACATTTCTGTTGTATATCAAATTCCTTCTTTTGTGTTTTGGCATTACAAATTAATGGTTTTCTTATTGTTTTCATTGCAGGTTTGTCATTCTTTGCTGCACGTCAGGAAGTGCTGAATATGATGGAATCGTTGACTCTTATTACAGATTGGTAAGTATAATGAACTATCGATAATCCGAACACTATTTGTGTGTATCGGATATTGAATTTTTGTATATAAAAATAAAAAAGAAAAGGAAATCCTGAATATTGGCTCATGAACGGGGCGCAGATACGATGTTCTATCTATCTGTAGAGTCAGCGATTGTGTCACCTGGCTTCTTCAGGAAAGCTCTACAGGAACACAGATATCAGCGGAAATTATATATGTGAAAGATTTTATGTATATTTATGGGAAAATTGGCTTTAAATAATGATTAACCCTGTTTAGGTTAATAAACTTTCATTGATGCAGTTGACGTTTCTCAATATTGCCGCTAATCCGAGCTTACGTTGCATTACTTAGTTGGGATTATCGCAACTCCTTAACTATTTTATATTTCAAACTCTTATTTACTGTAAGTTGGTGCAAATTGTACCATCTGGGTCTCTGTGATCTTGATTAGTATGATGATGAGAGAAATCTAGTGATGACACTGCCAGATTGACATTCCGCCGCAAAGAAGGGACGTTTGCGGTGCTAAAGAGAACACGTCTCGAATATTTACTCTTCTATATCTTTAGTTTAGTGTAAGGAATTACAGTGATGGAGGACGGGTTATAAAATAAGTCTAGCTGTTGGTAAATTGATGAAACACGGAGTGAACTTGAAGGATGGTCTAACTTAGGATATAGTGCTATATGACATCCAGGGGCGTAACCAACATTTTGAGCGGGGGAGTGGGGGGGGGGGGGGGCAAATTTAGGTTACAGGGGGAGGGGGGGGGGGTATAGACAGTTTCCGTAGTTAGCGCTGCAGACTTTTTGTTGTTAATTTGGGAGACTCGGACCTCTAGAAGCTCCCCCTGAGGTAACCACTGACTGTAATACTTAAGCTGACTTTACATGAGCAGCAAAAAAAAACCACGCTGTGGTTTCTGTGCTTTTAGAATTCTATTACTCACATCGAATAGCGTGCATTTGCTCTTGCTGCGCTTTGCATTTTTATTGCTCATGTAAAATCAGCTATAAGAGTATAAAGTATAACATTAATGACGTTTTTGAGCGAGGAAATAAAATGATCGAATTCATGTATATTTAAATAAATGTAATATGACTTGTTTTGTACATGTACATTTATGTAACAGCTGATTGCTGATTTAGGAATCAGACGCACGGGTAATTTGAAGATCCTATTGGTAACATGTAAGCATTCCATTTTTAATAAAAACAATTTTTTTTAGTTTATTTAATTTTTATCTTGGTTTTTTGCTCTGGCTCTGGCCCCCTGGCTACGCCCATGATGACATCTCCAAATGTTGACATCTCCAAAACGGGAGAGGGGGGACCGAAACAATCTTTATTGCTTCATAACATTTCACACATAGCATCCTTATAAGCCCTGAGACAGTGGTTAATCGGGCAGATAACCTTTCATTATTTATCCGCTTATCACAAGTAGTTTATGCAAAGTGGTATAACACACAGTTACTCCCAGTTTGTTAATACATCAAAGTGTTATTTACATACGGAACCCTTCCTTGTGTCACCATTGTGATATTTTCAATTTCCATGTTGATCTGACTGTTGTTGTTCTTATATTTTCAGGCTGACAAGACTGGAAGGTCCATTACCAGGGACGAGCTCCGACTCCACATTTAATATTCCCCATGATCCTTCATAGGTAATCGAAAAATTAATAAATGCCAGTAGGATATTGTATTTTGTTCTGTACATTCAGTTGTGTTCCTTGTAATACAATTTTTCTATTTATTTTATTGGACAACTTCTAAGTTGAGGAACTCGGACATATTGTGGAAACTTGTAATAAATAAATAAAACAAACTTATTTTTCAAATATTGTCTATTCCACTAAAGATATATATATACATATATAACTACCGGTTTCGGCTTTATACCATCGTCAGGTCTAGTTATGAACTTCAGGTTACTAGTTCATAACTAGACCTGACGATGGTGTAAGGCCGAAACCGGTTATTATATATGTATATATCTTTAGTGGAATAGACAATATTTCAAAAATAAATTTGTTTTATTTATTTATTTTATTGGAGATTATAGGAGTTAAATTTCTCGTAGTAACTCACATATTAATACTGTGAACTGTTATTTTTATATTGTATATCTGTTTTCGGAATAGTATAAATGTCAATTGTGATCTCTCACAAGTAGGAATATATATTTTTTCTGTGTAGTATTATTTAATACTAACCTGAAACATTTAGGTCATATATTTCATTTTTAAACGTCTGTTTTTGGTGTATGCTTATTTTGTAAAACAGACGTTATAGTTTGTTAAGAAGGGGTTAATACATTAGGGAGCTCTAGTATTAATATTTTAGATTTCAAAAAGAGACACTAAGAATAATAAACAGTATATTTCAATAAATAAAAAACTAAGATGGGCTCTGAACATGGTTCTGTTGTCGGGAAGAAACTGAGTTTCATTAGCTTCGTATTTTTAAAAAGGTCTTCGGCCGAGGCCCTTAGGTATTTTATCTAGGAGTAGAAACGTTGCACTCGCCGTCCTTCGGATGGGCCATTAAGCGGTGGTCCGGGGCCTGTACGAGACCCCTAACTTACCTGAATAAACCTGGGTTGGGGAAATTTAGGACTCCCACAGTGGAGTCGGGCTCATGTCCACCAGAGCGACGAAAGAGCTCTCTGGTAGTAGGCGATATGACCTCGTTGTTAAAGCCCAGGCATGATTCACAATAACTAACTAAAAATGTCTTGAAAAATATAAAGAATAACGTATATTTTTTAACAATATTGTCTATTTCAGAAAATATATGGGTGTGCTGCTAACATCTTCAAGCCACGACTACAAATACTGTATTTAGTAAGTCGTGGTTGAAGATGGTAACAATACCCAAAATACTCCTATATACTATATATATTTTGTGAAGTAGACAATATTTTTTTTAAAAACATTATTTTTCTTATCTTTATTAAGTGTATCACAACATCTCTGCAGAAAATGTTAAGTATCATTAAAAATGTCTTGCCGGAGGAAACATTAATTACTTTATAGATTAGGTTAGGTTTTATGACTCATGCTTTAACTACGAGGTCATATCGCCTACTACCAGAGCGCTCTTTCGTCACTCTGGTGGACGTGACCCCGACTCTACTATGGGAGTCCTAAATTTTGCCTAACCTAAATGTTTATTCTCCCCTGGAGGGGTTTTTAACGAGTACCTGACATCGTGCAGGCTCGGGTCCATCGCTTAACGTCCCATCCGAAGGTCGGCATGCTTAAGTTTATTTTACCTCCCAGGTAAAATAAACGAAGGGCCTCGGTCGGGTTTCGAACCCACGATCTTGAGCTCAGAAGACAAGCACGCTTCCACTGAGCTACTGGCGCCATTTTACTTACTTTATATTATTCCTTTCCATTCTTTAATAATTTACGGTTTAATACATTGAGAAGCTGGTAGTGAATAGCTTATAATTAAACTTCTTTGTCTGCGCTATTTATATTTGAATGAATATATATTCATACTATGTAGTCATGATTAGGAAGAAAAAAGATTTTCGAATAATAGTACTCACAAAATTTAAAATTTAAATTCAATTAAAAATATTTATGATAAAGTAAACCCTCTTCGAAACAGAATTTGTTACTCATTTTTTTAATAATAATAAAATAACGATTATGCAATATTTGTTTTTCATTTTGGAAAGTTTTATTTCACATAGCTTTCATTCGTGTTTTATTGGCAGATATCCTCCTTTGAGCTCTGGCCGAATTATTTTTATTCAATTGTCTCATCACTAATATTAATATTATTTTGTTATTAGTAATCATTTATTTTATTTCTATTTGTTTTTTATGTATTTTCTTTATTATTTTTTTTCTTTAATGTATTTCTTGCAGTGTGACTTGAGGATATAACATCAGAACGTCCCGAAATATCGTCGTTCGAGAAGATACTTTTGGAAGAATTATAAATATAAAATATTATAATAATAATTATTTTTATCCTCATCTATTTTTTTAAATTTATTTATTACATTTTTTACTACTATTGTTATGTATATGTATGAATCTATTACTATTTTATAATAGTAACGGAAATAAATATTATTACATTATTTGTTATGGACCTTCAATAATTTGATGGAAATGCAATATGTAAGGGTTTTCTCAAATTTCTTAAAACACTTTGCTAGTGAAACAAAATGGCTCATTAGAAGTAGGCCCTCGTATGTGTGAGATAGAGAATGGGAACCAGCACTCCGCAGCCAATCTGGATAGTGCGAGAGGGATGAATATAAATTTTAAAAATTATGAAAAACCCTCGACCAATAATCAAATTGAAAAGCAATCGATTAATACAATTGATCAAAACTTGATGTTTACTTACAATTCACAGCTCCCCAAGTGTGAAAATTTAAAAGTTTATAGACAAAATACAATATTTTTGAAATGTTTCGATTTTATTGGTCGGGTTTTTTTAAATGTTGTTAACATTTTTTCTTGTTTAATATTTATTGTGTATTTTATTTTTGTTTTAGTGGTAATACCCAGTTTGTTAAAACGGCTTCAGTCGTAAAATTAAAATAAAATGATTTGTAAGTTTTGTCATGGCTCAGATAAGAAAATAGCATCATAAGGAAAAGGATTGAAAATCAAATGATTTCTCAAAAGTACAGGTATAAAATATATTATTATAAAATACAAATAAAATCAATCTTCAACTTTAATTACTTTTAAAAAGATAAATAGTTTAAATAAATAGAAATAAAAACGTTAGTTGAGTCGTGAATCCTTTTACTGTTGTTAGTTGGAGTGTTCAAGACCCAGGGGGATCTCTGTTAGGGGGCGGACCCCACTCGGGGGGTCCATAGGGCTTAGACAGGGGTCAAGTATAAAGGTAAGGGAGAGGAGGTGGCGGATGTGCCCGGGGGTCGGAGTTGGGAGGCGGTGCCATAGGGGGCGGACCCCACTTAGCGGGTCCATAAGGCTCGGGGATGTAGGGCGGCATGGGTCCATAAGACTCTGGAGCGAGGGCCACTTCCATCTCCTGGAGTGGGATCTGGGCATTCCGAGCTTGCGCCTCCAGGTTGTGACTCGAGTTGCTGAGGGTGAACATCTGTTGTGCAGCTGCCAACTCTGCCTGCACGGACACCATCTGAAACACAAGAAAAGTATGTTGACCTCAATAAATTAGTTCTCGAGCTAAACTACGCTAGGACGCCAGACTCAACAGAAATGTGATAAATTCTCATATAAAACATCTTTTAAAGATGTCTGAAAATAACCAATTAAAATACTTTTAAGTAAAAATGCCTCCCAATCCTCTGCAAACCTCCAAACCAGTTGTGAATTTCAAACGCCTCTGAAATTTGCGTATATGCGCTTGCGTGCGAGGTTTTTGCCAAGTGGCCACAGCGATGGATATTGGAGACTGTTTTGTTTTTTTGTAACATTCAACAATCATGACATCCTATTTCAAAACTAATCGATTCAGATTTCATCTTGTCCAACTTGTTTGTCGTAGAGTCATTGTTTGTATAATATTATGAATTGTAAATGACTTGCCTGAGCTGAGAGTGCGTCCACTCTCTGTCTGGCTGTGAACATGAGCTGGTCATGCGCACTCAGCTGCAGCTGTGCCGTGTGAGCCCTCATAGCTGCCTGCGCGGCTGCTTCTTGTGCTGCCTGTAGGTCCGAACTCAACATTCGCACCTTGTTCGTTGCCTCTTCCAACGACTGTTCCGCCTCCGAGGCCACTTGCTGGGTCCTTGTCACTTCTCCTGTTTCCATTTTCACCTACACGTAAAACTGTAATAGGTTAGAATGAAGAAAACAGGGAGGCAGTCTCTAAAATCTTCCTAGGTCTATTCGGTGAAAGATGGACCCCCCCCCCCCCCCCCCTCCTCCCTGCGGACTCTCCACTAACGAGGGACAAAAGCAGGACGGAGACGCACCTCTCCTATTCTCTACCGTTTACACCGCAATCTGTTATTTCCGAACTATTTTCGTTCAACAGTATCATGCTTCTACTCAAATCCAAGAATAACAAATTCAGTAAAAGGAAAGGAGATTAACAGGTTATGTATTTCAACTGTTAAAACCAGGTAATCTCCTTTCCTGTTCCCGGAGACCAACCAAACAGTTGTTCTGCTGCTTGCTATATTTATTCAGCTTTGCTCTCTGAATATTGAATAATCCAAATAAATTACTTTGAAAAATTGCCTTTTTTTATTTTAATCTTCCCCCTTCTTCTATTTACCCTATGATTTTTGTTTGCCTGGTTGATTGCCGTCTTAGCATATAAAAAATTAAGAAATAATTTTAATTACCTATTTTCAAAATCTTTACTAACAAAATATTATATATAGTTAACAATTTTCAATTGAAAGCTTAAATATCTCTTATAATTCTTCAAAACAATAGAGATTACTTAAGAAAGTCAAATTACTAGTACAAGATGTCTATCTATTAGTTAATTTAAGTATAAAAGTGGTTCAATCTTTGGACGGTCGCGGAGACTTTTAAGTTTTCTAAGATAACTCCAAACCCTTTTTTTTTTAGGAGGAAGAACAACCCAAACTGTTCATGTGGCGGCATCGAGACTGCAGAACATGAACTTGATTGCCCGCTGTATGACCAGGCCAGGGTGGAGTTGATTCGCAGGACCGGATCATACCTGGGACTGAATCCATGGCAGCTGGTGACGGAGACCGGCTACCCAGTATTCAGCCGGTTTGTCGGCTCCTGGCGGCAGCAGAAAATAGCCGTGTGACGGGCTGTGGCGACCATCGACCGGTGGTCGCCCCCGGCTCACCATAACCTCACTTTTAGCACTAGTCAGATCCCGAGCTCCCTCTACAGACACGGCGGGTGATGTTGCAGCAAGGTGCACCCGACACAGTAAAAAGCAATAATAAAAGGTTCAATCTTTGGAACAATAATAATAATTGTTACTATAAAAATATTTATTAGGAATATTAAAACATAAAACTAGAGAGGATGCTAAGCTAAAACAGACTTGAGAGAAACAAAGTGAAATAAAACAGGGAGGAACTCTTCATAAAGTAGAATAGAAAGTATATAAAAATAATATTGTGATTTCAGGAATTGGAATAGCTTCCGCGAAGAGGGGACTATCAGTTGTATGTTATTTATAACTGCTATTCGAAAGTAGCTGCTACAAAGAAATAGTCTGCACATACAGCAGCTTCCGCCTGGTATATCTGCTGGAGGAGGGACTGAAGCTCTGCCTGCTTGGAGGCCACCTTCATAGCGTCCGGGTCGACGGTGGGGTCCGCGTTGTAGCCGATCTGCCGCTTCCATGAGTCCCCTGTCTCTGGCGGCTTGCCCAGCGGTGAATGGCTCCAGAGATCAGCCGCCGGCGGCTCCACTCTCAGCACCGGTGCTCGACTCCACCATTTGGCATTGTCAATCCACGGATTTGTCTACAACAAAACGCAATATTATTTACACCCCTAACATGGTTGATAATAATAACATTGTTGTTTTTTTTAGTTATGGCTAAGGAAGCAGCAAAGTTGCCTGGAGAGGAAATGGTAGTGACGATAGTATCAGACCTGAAGAAATGCCTGCGTCGCAAAATAAATAGAGCTGGGCCTCTGTGTGGACTAACAATTGATAAGTGGAAAAAATCCGAAAGTCAGAATGGGCAGGAGCTGTTCTGATGCGGCTCCGTGTAGGTCACACTCGGCTACCCCATGGCCACCTCAACAACAGGGTGGCTGCCCCAGGTCTGGCCTCTCACAGTAAGCCACATCCTGGAGGAGTGCCCTGGATATAAGGAAATACTAATGACCATGGGTTTACGAATAAGAAACTTACATGAGATGCTAGCAGTTAACTCGTCTATAGAGGCAGTTCTATCCACAATGAAATCTAGTCACCACATCGATATAATTTAATCACTTGTACGGCGTCAAAAATCTAGACCATTGAACGCCGACAGATAAAATTATTCTATTCTATTCTGTTTTCTTTCGTTGAAGCTCTTTTTTCTCCCACTTTATTCAAATCTTCCTTCTTCTACACAGATACAGGTCTACAAGCTCAACCTGCCTCTCCCATATTTCTCACTTCTTAAGAAAAACATTTTTTTTTTCATTTCCTCAGCTATTGGAGTATAGGGGAAGTTATGCAATCGGTCATAAATTCGGTGTGGAGTTTTCATAGAAATTTCATGTTTTCCGAACTTTAGATCCCAAAAATGAAAAAAAAAAAATCTGTCTGTGATATGTACAATTATTGTTGAGAATTCACCTAAACTCTAAACACTATAAACATTCTACTTACTTTGGGTAAAGGAAGAAGTTTGTCTGTCTTGGCCAACAACTGTCCCCCCACTTGGTTTCCATCTGAGAACAATACATTCATTATTTTTAAGATAGATTTCAGCCAAATTTCACCTCAGTAGGTATGTAGTTTATCATGGTTCAGTCTTATGTTAGAACTCACTCATGAGCCATAGGACAGCCAATAGTAATAGCATTTCATTTCTTAGGCCCGGTTTTGAAACTCCAGCAAGCTGAAAATGAAGGTTATCACGAATGGTGATTGAAACTTTGAAATTTGATATATATATATTTTTAAAAAACAACCATCTGTTTTTAATATCCAATTGGATACAATCAACTAAATTTTTATTGCTAACTAAACCAAAGTTTTCAAAATCTGAAGCAATTTCATATCGTTTCTGAGATAATAAAAAAAAAAAAATATCTGAAGGATCCTATAACAACATATGCAATTTATATTTGTTGATGAAAAATAAAGTTGTTTTAGAATATTTGTTATAGGAATGTTCATTTGTGTTATTTTGAACAAAAAATAGTAGAACTTTCTTATATTAATTCATTTTTTACGAATTACTCTTCCCTTTTGTATTAAATAAAAAACTATTATTATTGTGTATCTTTATGAGAGAAATTTGTATTAGCGGCTTTGTTTGTTTTATTTACAGTGTACTGGTGAGAGGCCTCTCTTATTTCTGGTAATGTAAGCTTTAAATGAATTTGAGAATACATTATGTAAATAGACTGTTTAGAATTCTCAGGTGATTCTATACTCATAATGGTGTAGGTCAGTGGTCCACATGCGGCTCTTTGGCCCCTTGAGTGTGGCTCTTCCACAAAATACCACGTGCGGGGGCGGGCACGTACAGTGCGATTGAAACTTCATGAATACTGGTTTTCTTATTTCTATTTTTACATGCTTAGTTGGTGTTTATGTCTTTATCTTTAGGCGAGTGCTCTGAAGCGACTTAATGAGAAAACATTTCCAGAAAGATTAAATGTCAACGCGTATCGCCAAGTCTTATCTTTGTATCGTGTTCTACAATGTATTACATCCGATACATACAAACCTGACTTACCCAAAATTTCCAAGGGTATGCAAGGCCATTGTTCACTTTAGTGTTTGTCAGTCATTGTTATGATTTAATTTTATGGATATCTTACAATTTAATTTTATCAATAAATACGTAAGTTTATTAAGTTAATTTTAGGGAGCGTTGTGGAGTGAAAGAAGATGTTGTGTCGAGGATTGAGAAAGGTATGTTGAGATGGTTTGAAGATATATAGAGGATGAACGAAAGGAGATAGACGAAATAAGTATACAAGACGAATGTGGCTGGCAGAGTTGGAAGGGGTCGACATCAGCGAATGTACCTCAATCAGATTGAGGACGTTTTTAGCAAAGACCAGCTTAGGAGTACCCTAATTAAGTTAATAACGATGTTCCTACCTATATAGTTTAAATTTAAAAAATTTGGCTCTCAAAAAAATTTCAATCGTACTGTTGATATTTGCCTCTGTTGACTAATGAGTTTGCCAATCACTGGTGTAGGGGAAATGAAGGGTCTAACTAAAGAAGGCTGAGAGCTTAATGGAATAATCGTAGTTTTCAGAAGGCGCCTAACAGAATGTATTTCTTTGAAAATGTTTAGCAATACTTTATACTTTACGTTGACAAGCTCATACAGAACACAACTGAAGTGAGGTCCTCGATGGGGGGGCTCTATAGCACTTTACCTAATAGCCGAGAGCTCAAAGGCTCGAGTCACATCGGCGTCAATATGTCTAAATTTAATATTTATTCCGACTAATGATGGTCGTTTGGAAGAGGATGACAATCTGTAGATAGCCCGTCGCTCTCGTGCATTGGTTCACTTGCGACAAAAAAATGTAATGCATTTAGATAAATCCAAAATTGGCCTACAAAACTGGGTAGATCAGATAGATGGGGAAGTAGAAAAATAAATAAATTAAAACATTAATAAATATAAATTTTATTAAATAAATCAATCAATTGTACAAAATAAAAGGAATTTGATGTCTATACACAATGTACCTGAGTTCTACCTACATACGCTCCGTAGTGAGTATAATAAATATATACATGAAAATATGTTTATTTAATAAATAAAATATGAAAAATAATAGATATACATTCTATCTACTTAAACTAAAATTAAATCACAATAATATTACAATATTTTATAAGTTATTGCAGTCCGATGAGTCTACTTATATACTTAGTCTAGGTACATACCGAAATGACTACAAAATATATATTTGGATTAATTTTTATAATTACATTTTTACAGAATAAAAAAAACATTAATGAATAATAAAAAACGAAACTATAATTATCAAGTGTTATGAATTTAGGTCAAACGTATACGATTTGCATATTTTCTGAATAATTGTTAAAAAAACGACCAGCCGCTTTTCTCATGAACCGCGCCACCATAAAAAACGCTTTTTTTTTCAAACTATAATATTGCGCTTCGGATGTGTAAATGTTTTCCAGTAAGCATTCATCTCAAGCAGCAAAGCTAACTTATTTTTTTCCAACGTCACTCATATATGCATGTCATTGGAAAGAGCTTTGAATTCTGAAAATAATTACATAAAACATTCTTTAAATCGTTCAACGCAGTTAAAAAGAGCTGAAATTTTGTATACATCATGGACGACCAACTCATTGTGCATTGACATATTTTTTTTATAATAATTTTTAAGTGTTCCCCATGTGACTGTAGACATAATTTCAGCACTGTTAGACATGTTGCTCCAATTGTTCAACACAAATTGTTTTTCTAAATCTCGCCTTTAACGCATTAAACAGTCACAACCCAATCTTCTCCCTCTCAGCCTCTTATTCCCCTTCTTCCATACTTTCCCGCTCCTTAACATCAATTTCTTGTTTCATTTTCTCTTTCTTATTTATTTTTTTTCATCATTTTTTCTTAAATTAATTTTATAGCCAGCCTGGGCTAGATTCCCTCCTCCATAATCTTGATTTTTATATACCTACTGTTTTTTCTTTTTATTTTATTTTATCTTCTCCATGTTTATTTAGACACCTTTATCTTCTTTTGATGTCTTCTTCATGAATCTGTTAATTTAACTCCTTTTTTACTATTATTTTATTAATTTATTTTTCAATTTTATCCTCATTATCTATTTTATTTTTATTTAATGGTTTCTTATTTAGTTTTATTTATTTTGCTCTTGGTTTTATCCACTGTAGCACCTTTATCTCATCTCTGATATTTCATTTTATTTGTTGCTCTGTCCAGTGACTGTCATGTATATGCTACGGGTAAAGTTAGATTAACGGTTAAACCTAGGATTACCCGGGTAAACCTAGTAGTACCCGCTGCCGCTTGGTTAAAGTCCGAAATATAATTGAAATAGTTCACGTTTCGGGCTTTACCCGGGTAAAGTATATGTTAAAGCTAGAACCTGTACTACTTCAAATATAGGAACGACGGGAGGGGCAGATATATCGTCCCGCCGGCAAATACGCCCCCAAATTTTGTAATATTTCGATTTATGTTTGTTCTAGGAATTTATGTACCCAGATGAATGATTATCGCTGTTAGACAGCTTACAACAATGGAAATTGAGGTGTGGTCGAGCTAATTAATAAGTACCTAATCTTTATAGTGGAACATACGTCCACTAATGGCCTTGTCATTATTAGTATACCCAACTTTAACCAAGCGGCAGCGGGTACTACAAGGTTTACCCGGGTAATCCTAGGTTTAACCGTTAATCGAACTTTACCCGTAACATATATATTCTTAGGGGACCTCGGTCCCAGAATAAAATTTATTTTCATTTTTTTTTTCATTTTCAAACCCTGTAGAAACAAAAAACTTCATAGGAGTGAGATGAGGGGATGTGGCCGGCCTGATTTCTCCTCATCGACTTGTTTTATCGTTCTTGCACTGAGACATCCACCCCACCCCACTCCATGCATTGCACTACAACAAAACATACATTTTGTGTAAAGTCCTTCTTTACAATAGGCAGGCGGTCTTCTAGTTCAACAAAATGTCAGACCTGTTCATAACTCAACCATAAGAACACCTCAGGTCATCTGCGTCATCTAATTCAATAGATTTATTTTTTCTATGGGAGCACCTTAAAGATGAAATTTACAAAAACAATATAATGTTGAACAATTGGAGCAGCAAGTTCTAACATTCAACGTCATTTTTCTTTAGTACATAACACAAAAAGAATTGAAAAGGGAATATGAGGCTACATACGAGTACAGTCTCAGGGGGACATTTTGAACAATCATTCTAAATACAAATGTTTTATTGCAGTTGCTTCATTAGAAATCTCAGCACATTTTGATTACCTCAACCGATTCAAAGAATATTTGTATCCTTGTTTTCATAATTCACAGCTCTTTTCAGTAACATGCAAAAAAAGTTAGGGAAAACATTGATTTAGACATCCGAAGCACAATATTAAAGGATGAAAAATTGCTTGGATTTCGTTTTTCTAAATGGCGTCATGGTTCTCGGAAAAAAAGATCCTGTATATGTTGCTTCTTTAGACATTCTATGTACAAATAAAGAACAGTCACCTGCAACCGAGTACAAATTGATCAACTAAATTTCCGTTCTCTCTCTATAATTGTTGGATTTGGCTGAAGGCTATATGATCAATCATCATATAACATTTTGTGCCATCATCATTACATTGGCAGCTATTAAAAAAAAATGAAGATAGTGGTTTTTCTACTGTAACCTGCAATGAGCGATGTCATTACCGTCATTTTTTTTTTTTTATTACATTATGTACATAAAAGTCACATAAATTAATAACATTTAATTAATAGAAAAGTAGTAATTTTCTGCTATTTCACGAGTCTCACATTCCGTTTCCCTTCAATTATGTTATGCAGTAACTGCAGCATTAACAGAATTACTGGTCGTCTTAATCAAAATTGGTATTATTATTTCATAGAGATGTATATTCGGCGGGTTAAATTCAATAAACCAAAAAAAAATTTTTTTTTTTACAAAAAGTTATATGCCAATTGTAATTGTGTTTTCAAGGGTCGCACATTGGTCTGAGAAGCCTGTCTTGAGGAATTAGCGCAAACTAACCCAAATATTCTCAACGCAAACTCTCGGCTTCTAATGAACCTTGACGAACGTTATATGGCTCAAATTGAAGACAATTGAGTGGTTGACGCGAAAAAGGTTCTAAGCGCCACTTTAGTCGAAAATGAGATTTCTGTGGAATCAGGTTCTATAGGTTTCTAGGGACTGTGTAGGGAACTTTTTTTTTGCCGTTACAGCAGCAGTTGGTAGTATTGAGCCCACGTCAGCGTTGAGCCTCATGGAAGAAGGTTCTAACAGCCATCAGTAGTTCTCAACATGGCAGAGGAAGGAAATGTTATTTTGGCGTTTAGAACCTTTTTCGCGTCAACCACTCAATTCTCTAATTATATGATTATTTAAAGTTCCGGTGCTTTGATTTTTCTGGTTAACTAATTTGATCTTCCTTACATTAAGAACAGCTCAGATGTTTATACTAGAAATAGGTTATTCCTAAGGAATACATTTCCAATTTAAGGCATTTATTTTTTGTTTTCTTCCGAAAAAAATACATTAATTGCGTAAATGTATAAAATAGCTTGGAACTTTTGTAGAGCTGAGGTTGGAAGCTTTGAACTGCGTGACGTCACGGGCTGGAAGACCCAGTTGTCATGCTACCTTCTAGTCTATATACATTGGCCACTCAAATCACTGTGCACCGGCAAAATCTTAGCTTTAGAAATTTGACGCCCCATTGCCAAAAAAATTTGACAAATTCAAAATACAATTTTCTATATATGAATATATACATATATGATACGTAGAGATAGATATAAATTCACTAAAGACTGCAATTTGAGCAGATTTAATACGATATTTGTCATGATATAAAAAAAAAAAAAATATTTTGATTAATACAAATGAGATAGGTCTGTTCGAAAATGGCGCAAAACGTGCTTCCAATTATTGTCCAACTTCAAAATGTTAATTGGAGAAGCAATAAAGGTTCATGTCCTTACTATCCTGGAGGTGACCCAGCATGTGCAGACCAAACAAAGTATTATATTCAAGGTGTTACCAATTAGTGCTAGTAAACACCAATTAATGGATCATTTTCAAAATTCGAAGTAGTTTTCATCAAAAATACAGAAAAAAATGTTGTTGATGAATCCCCAGCAATGTACTTCCCCAGCGCGAATTAATCGAGTTTTGCGCTCACTCTTTCAAACCAATAATGTTAGTAAAATAAGAGGGGTAAGAATTTGAGTTTTTTGGTCTGAGTATTTTTGTAGTTTAGCGCATCTTGGGTCACCCTCGCAGAATGTGCCATTTCCAAAGAGACCTATCTCTTCGGCCCCCTGTTGAGCATGAGTTGCCGATGGCAAGTTGTCTACATGTCCTTGTCATTGCTGTCACGTTGTGTTGCTGCTGGTGCTGGCTCCTGTCTGATTCTTGTACCCTGAGAAGAATGCCAATGCCTTCATGAGTTGGTAACTTTTGGAGATGGGGATGTTGCTGTCGTAGAGTCGCCTCGACGCCTTGCAGTCTACATAGAACCACCAGTTGCACTTGAGGATGCTCTGATCGAACAGGGTCGACTCGGGACACAGGAAACTCTTCATTACCATTCCATCGTCGGTGAAGGCGCACACGTGAAAAACCTGACAAAATAACACATTTATTAATAAAATAGCTTCAATAATAAAATTATTTGAAAAAAGTTATTGTCATAGACTTATATTCTGAGTGTTAATAAGTAATACACACTACAATGAGTAACTGTAACTCTTTATATACTATTTTCCAAAAATAGATGCTTACAGTTGGATAAATACACATACGAAGTCAAGAAATTCTCCTAAGACCACAATTATTTGTTGATAAAACACAACTGTCTTAATGTAACTAATAAAAACATTCTAATCCAAGAGAAACAACATCACTCACATTTAAAAAAAATGAACTAACAACCAAATAATAGATTACTGGCCAAATAAACATTAAAAGCAACTATTTACATCTGAAATTACTATAAATTACAGCAACTATTTACATCTGAAATTACTATAAATTACAGAAATTTTCGACTCGAAATGTGACATTTTCTAACATAATCGTTAATGTAGTAATAGGATACAGTAAAAAAAAGTTGGGAACAGTTATATGTTAATGGAAGACTATTGAATGAAAATAAATTGTATTCTGGGATCCAAGTCCTCTGAGAATAAATACATAGAGTTAAAAAGAATATAAATAATTAAATAATATATCAGCATGCTTTACAAAGAAATAAACAATTTAAATAGGTGATGTGGCCATTATAGGACTTTCTTATACCAACCACGTTGACTAATTACTAACTGGTCTCTGTTCACAAACTTCATCCATAGAACAGCTGACTGACTGACTCTTTGTGACTCTCAACTCTCTAATCCGGTATACATAGGCTTTAGTAAAATTCGAATCTTCTGAAATATAACTATGAATTATAACTTGATCCAAAACAAACATTTAGATGAATATAAAATAAACAAAATACATATAAGGATTTTGTTGGTTATATGATTAATTAAAACACCTTAATTAATTATTTTAGGTTAAGACTATTTTGCATTTTTGTGCTAACTTAATTTGTCTGAATTGGGGCCATAAAAGTACATAATGTATGTAAATTTCTTTATTGTAGCAATTATGTGTCGGAACAGGCTGCTGGTACTAAGCTCAGAATCGCGGGCTTGAAACCCGGGCAATGCCCTTAGTTTAATTTATCTAGGAGGTAAAACAAACTTAAGCACGCCGTCCTTAGGATTAAGCGATGATCCTGAGTCTGTACGATGTCAAGTACTCGTTAAAGACCCCCTACCCAACGTGAATAAAAATTTTAGGTAGGCAAAATTTAGAGCTCCCATAGTAGAGTCGGGCTCATGTCCACTTAAGTGACGAAAGAGCGCTCTGGTAGTAGGCGATATGACCTTGTAGTTATAGCCCGGGCATGAGTCATAAAACCTAACTAACCTAACCTATCGTTATCATTTTCATTATTATTTTCTTAGATTTCATTATAGGAGACATAATTTTTTTAATAATTGTATTAGGCTATTTTGGGCTTTGGTAGACGATATGACCTTGTAGTTAAAGCCCGGGCATGAGTCGTAATAACTAACTAACAGACGGAACAGTGAGAACAGTCGGGTTCCGTTTGAACCCATGGGTTATTAAACCCCAGCCTAAAAACGAAAATGTAAAAATGCAATAAGAGTTTTATTTATTAACTAGTACTAGCAGTAATACCCGGCGTTGCCCGGGGAACTTTGACTTTTCTACTAATATCTCCTAAAAGTCTTTTAAATTCTTCAACAGTACATTCATGATGTTATCATTTTCAATTATTCATACGGAATAAGGCTTATAGTCCTTAAACGTCAAACACCCCAGCTAGTAAGTTTTTAGGACCCCTGGGCATCACAGCTAGTATGCGTCTTTCAACGGCGGAAACCACAGATAGTGAATACTTAGCATCGCTGGACATCCTAGCCAGTGCGTACTTAAGAACGCTATTGACCGCAGCTAGTAAATGCCTTGCAACAGCGGACCCCACAGCGAATACATAGTTACTACTACTACATGTGAAATTCATGCCAATCCGCTTACCCTTTAACAGTACATTCATGATGTTATAATTTTCAATTATTCATACGGAATAAGGCTTATAGTCCTTCAACTATAGCAACGCTAGTAAGTTTTTAGGACCCCTGGGCACCACAGCTAGTATGCGCCTTTCAACGGCGGAAACCACAGCTAGTGAATAGTTAGCTTCGCTGGACGTCCTAGCCAGTGCGAACTTAAGAACGTTTGTGACCACAGCTAATATATGCCTTGCAACAGCGGACCCCACAGCTAGTACGTAGTTAGAACCACTGGGCATCACAGCTAGTACGTAGTTAGAACGCTGGTCACCGCAGCTAGTATGTGCCTCGCAAGAGCGGACCCCACAGCTAGTACGAAGTTAGGAACGCTGGGCATCACAGCTAGTAAGTGCCTTGCAACAGCGGACCCCACAGCTAGTACGTAGTTAGAACCACTGGGCATCACAGCTAGTATGTGCCTCGCAAGAGCGGACCCCACAGCTAGTACGAAGTTAGGAACGCTGGGCATCACAGCTAGTAAGTGCCTTGCAACAGCGGACCCCACAGCTAGTACGTAGTTAGAACCACTGGGCATCACAGCTAGTATGTGTTTTGCAACGGCGGACCCCACAGCTAGTACGTAGTTAGAAACGCTGAGCATCACAGCTAGTATGCTTTTGCAACGACGGACCCCACAGCTAGTACGTTTTTAGGAACGCTGGGCCCTACAGGTAGTAGGTGCCTTGCAACTGCGAACCCCACAGATAGTATGTAGTTAGAACCACAGGGCATCATAGCTAGTATGAGTTTTGCAACGGCGGACCCCGCACCTACGTAGTTAAATACGCTGGGCCACACTGCTAGCGCCTTGCAACAGCAGACCCCACAGCTAGTACGTAATTAGGAACGCTGGGCATCACAGCTAGTAAATGTCTTGTAGGTGCCTTGCAACAGCGAACCCCACAGCCAGTACATAGTTAGGAACACTGGGACTGAGCACTACAGCTAGTAAGTGTTTTGCAACAGCGGACCCCACAGCTAGTACGATATTAGGAACGCTGGGCATCACAGCTAGTAAATGTCTTGCAACAGTGAACCCCACAGCGAATACATAGTTACTACTACTACATGTGAAATTCATGACAATCCGATTACCCTTCAATGATTCAGCATTATTTTTATGCTTAGCCCCCCCTCCCAAATTTTTAAAATGTCACATAGTGTATTTTTTTATTTGACCATCAAGAATACTACATGTGAAATTTCGTGACAATCCAATCATCCGTTAATGACCTATCACTATCTTCAAATTTAGGCCTACCCCCATAACCCCCCTCCCGTTCACAATTTATTGACGTCACACACCCTATTTTTCTATTTGGCCTTTATGAATACTTCATGTGAAATTTCGTGACAATCCGATCATCCGTTAATGACTTATCACTATACTTATACTTAGGCCCCCATCAACCCACCCTCCAGTACAAAATTTTGTGACATATACACTCTATATTTCTATTTGGCTTTTAAGAAAACTACATGTGAAATTCCATGACAATACGACCAACCGTTAATGAGCTAGCACTATATTTATACTTAGGCCCCCCCACAACCCCCCCTCCCGTTCAAAACTTTGAGACGCCACACCTTATTTTTCTATTTGGCCTTCAGGAATACTCCATGTGAAATTTCGTGACAATCCGACCAACCGTTAAAGAATTAGCTCTATATTTATACTTAGGCCCCCCACAACCCCCCCTCCCGTTCAAAACTTTGGGACGCCACACACCTTTTTTTCCTATTTGGCTATTAAAAATACTACGTGAAATTTCATGACGATTCGCCCATTAGTTAATGAGTTAGCTCTATATTTATACTTAGGCCCCCCCACAACCCCCCCTCCCGTTCAAAACTTTGGGACGCCACACACCTTTTTTTCTTATTTGGCTTTTAAAATACTACATGTGAAATTTCATGACGATTCGCCCATTAGTTAATGAGTTAGCTCTATATTTATACTTAGGCCCCCCCACAACCCCCCCTCCCGTTCAAAACTTTGGGACGCCACACACCTTTTTTTCCTATTTGGCTTTTAAAAATACTACGTGAAATTTCATGACGATTCGCCCATTAGTTAATGAGTTAGCTCTATATTTATACTTAGGCCCCCCCCCACAACCCCCCCTCCCGTTCAAAACTTTGGGACGCCACACACCTTATTTTTCTATTTGGCCTTCAGGAATACTCCATGTGAAATTTCGTGTCAATCCGACCAACCGTTAAAGAATTAGCTCTATATTTATACTTAGGCCCCCCCAAAACCCCCCCTCCCGTTCAAAACTTTGGGACGCCACACACCTTTTTTTCCTATTTGGCTTTTAAAAATACTACGTGAAATTTCATGACGATTCGCCCATTAGTTAATGAGTTAGCTCTATCTTTATACTTAGGCCTCCCCACAACCCCCCCTCCCGTTCAAAACTTTGGGACGCCACACACCTTTTTTTCCTATTTGGCTTTTAAAAATACTACGTGAAATTTCATGACGATTCGCCCATTAGTTAATGAGTTAGCTCTATATTTATACTTAGGCCCCCCCACAACCCCCCCTCCCGTTCAAAACTTTGGGACGCCACACACCTTATTTTCCTATTTGGCCTTTAAAAATACTACGTGAAATTTCATGACGATTCGCCCATTAGTTAATGAGTTAGCTCTATATTTATACTTAGGTCCCCCCACAACCCCCCCTCCCGTTCAAAACTTTGGGACGCCACACACCTTTTTTTCCTATTTGGCTTTTAAAAATACTACGTGAAATTTCATGACGATTCGCCCATTAGTTAATGAGTTAGCTCTATATTTATACTTAGGCCCCCCCACAACCCCCCCTCCCGTTCAAAACTTTGGGACGCCACACACCTTTTTTTCCTGTTTGGCTTTTAAAAATACTACGTGAAATTTCATGACGATTCGCCCATTAGTTAATGAGGTAGCTCTATATTTATACTTAGGCCCCCCCCACAACCCCCCTTCCCGTTCAAAACTTTGGGACGCCACACACCTTATTTTTCTATTTGGCCTTCAGGAATACTCCATGTGAAATTTCGTGACAATCCGACCAACCGTTAAAGAATTAGCTCTATATTTATACTTAGGCCCCCCACAACCCCCCCTCCCGTTCAAAACTTTGGGACGCCACACACCTTTTTTTCTTGTTTGGCTTTTAAAAAGACTACCTGTAAAATTTCATGACAATTCGCCCATTAGTTAATGAGTTAGCACTATTTTTATACTTAGGCCCCCCACAACCCCCCCTCCCGATCAAAATTTTGGGACGCCACATAGCCTATTATTCAATCGGGCTCAAAAGAATGCTACATGGGCAGTTTCATAAAAATCCGTCCAGCGGTTTGGGCGTGATGCTGGAACAAACATACATACATACATACATACAAACAAACAAACAAACCCCATTTCAGCTTTATTAATATAGATTTTAATATTTCAGAATATGCCACAGACAAGCTTCTTAAGTTAAGTATTAGAAAGAAAAGTTAAATAAAGAACTACTATTATTGTAATTATGTGAAGACCCCCAGTTGGACATTAGCAGGTGATCTATGAAGCGGTTACCTTTGAGGGCGCCGGTAACTCAGTGGATTCATGCTTGCTTACTGAGCTAAAGGTAGCGGGTTCGTCGCCGAGGTCCTTAATTTATTTTACCTCACAGATAAAATTTATGCATGCCATCCTTCGGATGGTACGTTAAGCGATGGTCTCGAGCCTATGCAATGACAGGAACCAATTTCTCTATCATAGATGAATAAAAATTTAGGATAGGCAAAATTTAGGACTGCCATAGTAAGTCGGGATCATGTCCACCTGAGTGACGAAAGAGCGCTCTGGTAGTAGGCGATATGACCTCATAATTAAAGGACATGAATGACAATAACTAACTTATGAATGTGAGAAGATATGACAGGTCACATTGTACAGGCTGTAGACAACACATTGAACCTGTTCCACTGACCTTTTAACGAATGAAATATAGAAAATAACGATCAATTATAGCTGTGTTCATTTTTCAAAGAGAAACTTGTACGGAAATTCCACGGAGCTGACTCTGACTCTGTAGGAATATTGCATCAATAATGAATGTGGGAGGTGAAGCAATATGGAGAAGAAAGTGGTACTTCCTTGTGTAGCCGACAGAGGCCACCAACCTTGTTGGCACCCAACCCAACTTGAATCAACTTCACCCTATATGTTAATAATTTCACCCGCAACCCCATTTTAATCTCCCTAAAGTAGGGGGAGGAAGCCAAGGGAAGTTAGGGGTTGGAGGATACATATGTATATCATTTTCCCTCTCAACAATATTAGTCATTATTACGATATCACGAAGAAAGAAGACTTTCGAATAACTAAACATTGCTCTTCTCTTTTTGAAAAAAGTATAACACATAAAGTAATTAATTTATTTAATGCCCTTCCCCACTTCTTGAAGTCAACAGAGACAATACAAAACATTTAAATGTCAACTAAAAATGTTTATGTTAGAGGAAACAATATACACGGAAACGCTATTTTATTCTCACTGTTCAAAAAGAATAATATAATCACAATAAAGAATCGTGTTTCATATCCAAAAAAACATTACTTGATACAAAGCTTTCATTTTTACTTTTT
This sequence comes from Aradus depressus, assembly GCA_963662175.1. Lineage (NCBI taxonomy): Eukaryota > Metazoa > Arthropoda > Insecta > Hemiptera > Aradidae > Aradus > Aradus depressus. Next base: position 2,975,838 of record OY759219.1, read on the forward strand.
GGACAGAGTTCCTCCACACCTTGAAGGTCAGTCCAATGTACCTTATTGTTTTATTTATTCATTTATTTCGACTTTTTTATTTATTTATTTATAATTGATTATTATTATATATTATTATTTTTTTTTTATATATATATATTGTTATAGTTACATTGTTTGTTTTTTTCTTTTCTATATCTCGCACATTGGGACCTGATGATGGGACGTAAGAACGCCCCGAAACATCGTTGGGATAAACAAACTTCCGAAGAATTTTTTGAAAAGTAGTTATAATAATTGTTATTAAATTGGAAAATGTGTCAACTTATTATAAATTATATTAATTTTTTTATATACCTACTCATATTTTTAAGTATTTATTTATTCAGTTTTTATTAATTTCAATTTACTTTTTTTAATAGTTCTGTTATTACTTACTACTAATCATAGGTGTGTTAGACTCAAGTAGTTATAAATCTAATCTATAAGCTATCTTAATGTATACATTCTTTTGACGTATCCTATTACCATGTATTGGTTTAACGGAAATAAATTTATTATTATTACTATTATTATCGTAAATATCAATTGTTTTACATGATACGTAGCGAATTTAAGGGACAACTACGAAAAGGGCTCACACTGGCCCTTACCTGGCCTATTGATACATAACCCGACCCAATTAGAAAGTTCAAACGGTGTAGATTTCTTCACAAGTTTTTAACTGCCCAAAACAACTATTTAGAAAAAGTAACATAATAGCAATGTGGTCAAAGGGCAGCCTATGTGATAATATCTCATCTGTATTCAAGATGGACACAACCACAGCCGTTTGGAGGCTATTGTGCGCAACATGACGTCATCGGTCTGCAAATCAGACAATAGAATGAATATTTCGACTTGAAATTTTGTATGTAAATACAAAATCTCATGAGGACGACAACTATAAATTTCCAGCCATATCGACTGAAGAAAAGGACGAGATCAGAGGATTGGATTGAACTCAAAAACTCTAACAACTGTCTAAGGAATCAGTTATTGACACATATTTTATATGAGGATCCAAAATGAGGACGATTGTTGATGTGGATCCAGGACCAAAAAAAGGACGATTGTCGATTATCAGCGAAATCGGCTGAAGGGAAGGGAGGGATCAGAGGACTCAACTCAAAAATTCTAAACTGTCGATGCAATAACGTTTCGGTACGAAATTTAGTACGGATTCATAAGTCCCTTAATAAGACACATTGATTTTCAAGAAATTGGTGGATTAGTTTGAGACGGAGAGCGGAAACTTAGTTGAAAATTCGCTCTGGGGAAGTACACTGAATTTTATATTTATTTATTTATTTAATTTTTATAATATTCATCTTAAATGTGTTTGTATTCTACGATTACTATTAAATATAATAATAAGTAATAAATAATAATAATAAGTTTCTGAGTTGAGCCTCCCCCTTAAGGCCCTCTGTCCCTTTGGCTGATTTTTCTGAAAATCAATAGGTGTCGTCTTTAAGGGCTTCAGAATGCATATAAAACGTGTAGATACATTCATTCTATCGGGAGTTATTGAGTTCACAGATATGCACACACAGACAGACGGGAAATTCATTTTTGGATAGGGGGATGGAAAATTTAAAATTCTGATGAAAACTGAAGATGGAATACTAAATGGCTTACCATGCATCCGAGATCTTCATCAGCGTAAAGTCCAGGAAAGTGCTTCTGGTCGCCACAAGTGAAGCTTGTATCTGGGAGTTCCACTTTAGAGGTGAAGTTGTCGTCGTAGTTCTGGTCGTAGCTGACGGGGTAGTACTCCTTGGGGGCGTTCATGACCCTGTTGGGACCCACCAGGGGGTACTTGGGCCGCACTGTGGCAGGCTTGGTGGGTCTTGGAGCTGCAGTTGTGGGCGGTGTCACTGTTGTAGTCAGGGTCGTCAGAGTCGAGGTGGAGAGCTGCTGCTCGCGCAGGCGCAGTGCCGCCGCCAGTGCCTCTACACTGATGTTGGATGCCTGTAAAACATTGGTTCATTCATTAAATTTTGTGTGAGGAGATATTGAATATATATTAATATATTTGGCAACCGTATTATTCTCCCATTTATTTTTTCTTAAACATCAAAACAAACATAAACTACTGATGTTTCGGGAAGTATTCTTATCATCAGTATCTAAATGTTTTAATAGTTAGTTAATGTGACTCATGCCCGGGCTTTAACTACAAGATCATATCGCCTACTACCAGAGCGCTCTTTCATCGCTCGACCTGAGCCCGATTCTTCTAAATTTTGCCAAATCAAGGTTCATTCACCTTTAAAGAGTATCTGACATCGTACAGGCTCGGGACCATCGCTTAACGTCCCATCCGAAGGCCGTCGTGCTCAAGGATTATTCATCTCCCAGATGAAAAACCTAAGGGCTTGGACCGGGTTTCGAACCCGCGATCTTGAGCTCAGTAGACAAGCACGCTACCTCTCTACTACTCCTAAATGTTTTTATATATATTTAATCAGTAAACATGGTTAACGATGTTCAACATTAATTGAATTTAATAAATTTATGAGACGTTGCGAAAGAGAAGGGCGAACTAAACACATAGGTCAATTTATTTATTTATTTATTACTGTTCTATTCTATTAATGGTTAATTAATTAATTAATGATTAATTACCTCACATTAATGAGGGATGCATGAGAAACATAATAAGTTACTTTTTGTTGAGTTCGCCCCATCACAAAAAATATTTAAACTCAATTTTCTTGATTTCAACATTTGTTGAGTTCGGCCTTCTCTTTCGCAACGTCTCATATAATAAATTAAGTAAATAAATATATAAGTTAGGAGAATAAAAATGTAGGGTAGGCAAAATTTAGGACACCCATAGTAGTCAGGCTCACGTCTACCAGAGACGAAAGAGCGCTCTGGTAGTAGGCGATATGACTTTGTAGTTAAAGCCCGGGCATGAGTCATAATAACTAATTGAATATAATGAATGACATTTATGAATATTTTAAGAACTAGAAATATGCTACCTGACTTCATTATTTTGTAGGTGCATTTTAATATTCACAAACCGGTGGACATTTATATAATAAATAAAAGCATAACAGTCCAGGCATTTCTTCTTCCGGAGATAGTGGGAAATGAGAAAACAGCTGCAACTGAGGTCAAGGTTTCAGTTTCATGGCAGGTTCTATACCTGTGAAAGGCTCTGTATGGAGTGTCCCATGAGGAGAGGACTGGGACTGGCAATGTCCATACTAGCCAGCTCGCTGCTCGTCTTGACCGGGTGATGCAGTGCTGACTGGAGCCGGTTGGTTAGCGTCGCTGAGTAGATGTTCTTGGATGAAGTTTGTGCCGCACCCACAGAGGGCGCTGCTACCTCCACCAATGGCGAGGGAACCTTCTCCACACTTCCCACAACTATTGTATTCTTGATCGGTCCATCCGTGTCTGTCGAGTTCGGCAGGATTATCTGGTCAACAAAAAAAAATATAAATATTACAAATAAGTCGGATCAGAGTCATATTGAAAGTTACCTTAAGTCAACATTGTGGCCATGGAAATATATAATTCTGTAATAGAATTTCTGACTTCAGATGGCTACTTTTTATGATAGGTGTTTTTCAATGAGTGTTTTTTTTATAGGTGCGTGGTGAGAGGAGCGAAAGGCGGGGAAATGAGGGAAAGTTGCCATACAGTAACAATTGGTACCTTCATTGAACAGGGAAAAGTTAGGACAAACAGGGAATTTTACAAGTTTTATTTAAAAGTCAGGGAGAAGGCGCTGGTAGCTTAGAGGTCACATGCTTGTCTTCTGAGATCAAGATCGCGTGTACGAAACCCGGGAGGCACTTAGGTTTTTCATCTGGGAGATTAAAAAAACTTGAGCAAGCCGACCTTCGGTCGAACAAGTACGATTTCAGGTACTCGTTAAAGACCCCTACTATCCTAGGTAACAAAATCTGAGTAGGTAAAATTTAGTATTCCCACTGTAGAGTCGGGTTCATGTCCACCAGAGTGAGGAAAGAGCGCGCTGGTAGTAGGCGACATGACCTCGTTGTTAAAGTCCAACTAAAAGTCAGGGAAAATCACCAAAAGCTCTATTTTCAATAGTAATACAGCGAGAACCAGAGCTGTTCGAATCGGTTGCTAAAGAGACTATTGATAGAAGATTTTTGTGGCGACTGATGGTCGTTCGAAACAGGATGGTAACCTGTAGATAGCCCGTCGCTATTAAACAAAACAGTTGAAGCCTCAACAAATGAAAATAAAACATTTCTTTTTTGTATCCAAATGGCTTTCCTCTGGACGATATCTTTAGATGTTACCTGAGAAGTAAAAAACGAGCATGCCGTCCTTCGGATGGGCATTAACGATTGTACTCGTTAAAGACCGCTTACCCTACATAACTAAACCTGGGAAAGCAAAATGAAGGACTTCCCTACTGTAGTCAGGCTCATGTCCATCTGAGCGCTCTGACAGTCGGCAATATAAACTCCTTCTTCAAGCCCGGACATGGGTCACAAAAACAAACAACAATAATAATTTTGTTTTTGCAATTTTCAATCAGCTGACTTTCAGAAACAGAATATACAAGTCGTTGTGAAAGACTTACTTCTAGTCTGTGAGTAAACTCGTATTTTTGAGAAATAGGGCATCCCGGTATTTCTTTTTCTTATAGAATGACAACACCAGAAAGAGATGATTTCTTCAACATATGTACATATTTTCTGTAAAGATAGGAAGCGAGATGTGGAGAGACGCAACATCCCGTTACAGAAGACCGGGACCAGTCAACAACATCGACCCCTCCCCATGTCGAAACTAACTCCTCCCTCTTTCGTTCCCTACAAGAGACAGTCCTAGACCATAATATAAAATAAACAAAGTCAATTGGCCACTATTTCTCAATTACCCACCTATACGAGGTATGGAGGAAGTTTTGTAATCAAATGTTATGTCGAGTTTTCACCGAAGTATTAAGTTATCCGTATAATATAACAATAATAATTTGTATTGTTTAAAGAGATCTCTCCTATACAATACAATTGAGTCAGTGACCATTACTTTTACAATATTAACATTAACATTTCCAAAATTATAGATTGATCAGCTGAACAATAATGACATATATACAGGAACCTTTAACAAACTAAATAAATAACATAAATAAATAAAAAAGTATAAATAAAATAAGTAATTACAAATAATAATAATAATATAACAAAGACAGTAAATATGGAGTGGGGATGTAGGTATTGAATATCAATATAATATGGAAGTTGAATACATTATTCATTAACAATGAATGATCTAAGTTTCAGAGCGCTGATTAAATAATAGAAAATGTTTGAGATCTCATTCTTATTATGGGCCAGGAGTAATGTATGAAAGTTGGATCGGTCTATGTGGCTTCTAATGGGGGAGTAGATCGGAGGATATTAACAGGTGGTATACGTCTTCCAATTAGTTTTTATTGTACAGATTGTACAAAGTTCCTGGGGATTAAGGGTGTATATATTATTTTTGTAACTCATTTTAAGACAGTACTTGCCAGATAGACGGAGTTGAGCCAGAAAGGAGCATTTAGATTTAGGTATGGTTGGAGTTGATCTGGTTTGTAAATATTTAGATAAAAGGTGTTGTATCGACATTTTAAAAGGTAATATAGTTATCCGTTTAGAAATACATTTTTAAAAAAACTTTCCTGTATGTATGTGTGCTGTGAACATAAGCAATCCCGATGGAATGAACACATCGACACGAAATCTTTACATGTGTTTCCAGATTACCGCAAGAAAGACATGTATTGATTTTCAGACAAATCGACCAAGGGAAGGGGAAACTGGACGGGTAGGGGGCTTAGAAAAAAAATAAAATAACTGCCGATGTAATAAATGTATCTACACAAAATAAATTTATTATGTAAATCCAATACAGCAGAGGGCACCGCACAGTGGGGCGAATGACCATTTTAGATGGACAAAAGTCAAGTCAAAAATTTAATCTGCGATAAGCCGCGGATTTATGAGTCTGAATGCAATACTAGCAGTTCGATCATTGTTTGAGCTATATTCGGCAGTTGAAATGGAGTCTAAAGAGAAAGGTAAGTAATCATATGCACGGTTCTTGTAAGTAGTGTTCAGTTACAGAGATATTTCAACTGTTTTATTAAAAAACCTGTTACATCCATAATTTTGAACGAGAAAAAATAATGTTTACCCAAAAGCTCCCAAGCTAATTGACCCATTTTCCTTTTCGTTATAATTTCTAGTTTTCAGATTCATTTGTATCTTTTTGCTATTTTTTGCTATACTTCGTATTTTCAATAATAATGATTGATTTTCAGAATAAGTGCTCAAGATTGCCCGGAACAAGTTTTTTGAAGAGTGGTCCAAGTTTCCGAAAAAATCTCGGAACGAAGGTCTTGTGAGATATGTTCTAGCTCTAATTACAGATCAGTTTGAAGAGTGAATAACATACCCTCAATACAACACTCTGTTGCTCGTTATTCGAGAAAAATAAGCGAAAGATGGGAAAAGAGTTGTCGTAGACCTGATCTTTTTTTCAAAAAAATATTCATCATGGCTAGACGAAAAAGACTTTGATTTTGTAGTTACGCTGTCGCAACTTCAACCCACCACGTCTCAACGTTTAATTTCGTAAGATAGCATTGAAAAAATGTTTCCCTGGAAAGCCGTTCATTTATTCACTTAACGTTTGACATATTTTACTAAGTTGGCTTTTGTATCATATTTTGATACCTGCTGAATTCAATCAGTTTGTACAAACCTTGTTTATTTCCTTGAAGCAAGGGTTTTACCTTTTTCTTATTCATGTAAAGTGGTTTTATTTTCTTCTACGACTTACTAAAGAGGAAACTATCAAATAAAATAAAGTGTTATTTTCATTCATTGTTGCGTCTATTGTTTGATCTTACTGTTTCCACCCATAATGTTTCGATCTGTCTCAGCTCCATCTAATGTTGAGCAAGTTTAACTAATCTAGACGCTCAGAGGATTAAGTAACATACCGAACCATGTGCCATATTAAACTACTTATGATTAGCGGTTTTTTCAAATTATTTTTGCCGTTTGGGTTTAAAAACGTTCAAATGCGTGCTATTGATTGTACATAGTCTCATTTGACGTGGAATTTTATTGGCTGCAATTTTTGTTTCTGAAAGCTTTTGATACAATGAATCCTCTTCTTGTAATTTTGAAAAGAAGGTAGAAAAGTGAGGGTTTTTGATGTATTTCAGCAAAAACTCAACCAAGGGTTCATTTGTGAACCGTCATATGGGGTATATTCGTAATCAACGTGTCATTTCCTGTAAGAATACAAGGTTTCAGAATTTTGTCCACCTAGATTGGACATTCGCCCCACTGTGCGCCGGCAGCTCAGTGGTATGCGTGCTTGTCTTCTGAGCTCAAGATCGTGGGTTCGAAACCCGACCGAGGCCTTTAGTTTAATTTCTCTGGGAGGTTAAATAAACTTAAGTACGCCGTCCTTCGGATGGGACGTTAAGCGATGGTCCCGAGCCTGTACGATGTCAGGTACTCGTTAAAGACCCCTACACTAGGTGAATAAAAATTTACGGTAGGCAAAATTTAGGACTCCCACAGTAGAGTCGGGATCATGTCCGCCAGAACGACGAAAGAGCGCTCTGGTAGTAGGCGATATGACCTCGTAGTTAAACCCGGGCATGAGCCATAACACCTGTCAGCGAATCGGCCGAAAGAAGAAGAGGGGAGGTGCTCAATTCAAAAACCCGTCCTTGTAATAATATAAATGTGTCAACACTAAATTTAATATGAGTATTTCATAGGGACTGCGAAAAATTAGTTGATTAATTGTCAATTTGTGCAAGTGCATTGCCGGTGATTCTTAGGCAACTTTTTGCAAAAAAAGAATTGTGTTAACTCCTCTCAGTGCAAAAAGTGGTGCGAAAAATGTAACCTTTGAATGCAGCCATGTTGGGGATGCTGCAACTTCAACTAATTATTAGATTACGCACTAAAACCTTTTTTAAAACTGTAATGACTCTTAGAATTCCATCCACTGTACCTGGTGGTGGTTTGTTAAAGTCCATTTTAGGAAATGTATAAAAACTGTATAATAAAAAACTAAAACAAAGTTAGTTTTTTTGAAATATTGTCTATACAAGAAATGTATGCAAAAACGAACAGTTTCTGCATTACACCATCCTCAGGTTTAGTTATAAACTTAACTTAAAACTAAATCTTACAAGGGGACCTAATTTACAGTGTGTGGGTCGCCCATTTCAATGAAACTTTTTCCCGTGTTTCTACATCGAAAAAAGTAGTTACGTGTCCGAGCTTTCGTGCCAATGCACAGTGGGGCCAAATCTCAAAAAGCTGGCCAAAACTAAAAAAAAAAGTATTCAGTTAGGGATTTTTCTATCTCAAATTGGCTAAAGTGATTGCTAGTGAGATAGAATCAAACGATAATAGGACCCCAACTGGACGCTCACCCGTAGAATGCCAGTGTGAAAATAGCTTCCGAGGGGAGCAGTGATTTTTTTTTTTTTTTTGTTTTGAGCGGAAAATTTTTTGTTTTAATAATATATGTAATAAAGTTCGTTAATTAAACTCTTGCTTAGCTTTTTTTTGAGTTTTTGTAAATTTGACATCAAATTCGTAATCAGCGACCCCGAAAACCTTGGAAGTGATATGTGACTTCATTGCTTTATGAAGTATGGGCTGAAATGCAAGGGGGTGGTTGTTAGGAGGTGAAGGGGGTAAGTTTTTGTAAATTTGACATCGAATTCGTAATCAGCGACCCCAAAAACCCCCGAGTGAGAGATTTCAGATCGATAACTTGAATTTTTTAGTTTTGGCCAGCTTTTTGAGATTTGGCCCCACTGTGCAATGGGCCTTCTGAGCAAAAAAAAAAAAAAATTATAGGCACTAAAATGAACGCACGAACTATTAAATATATTTTGTGGAATAGAGAATATTTTTCAAAAACATACGTTTTTTCTTCATTTTTTATCATTTTGAGTTGTATGGGACAAATTCTAGCCATTCAGGGTGAACAATTTTGTTGAAAAATTGCGTTAATTGATGGACGTAACCAAAGATGTCTGATGGTTTTAATGAGAATTTAATTTGTGAGCTGGGCTCTGATATTTATAGTTGGCATATGAATGGAGATCAGTTGAACCGACTCACCTTTTACATTTACGTTTATGAAATTTGTGAAACCCGGAGCCCAAGTTGTACCAATGTTCGCGGTACAACAAGGAGAAAGTGGAGAAACTGGACAGAGTCGTGTTTCGCGCCGCAGGATGGTTCAACTGGAGAATTCTGTCTCTATGGCCTTTTAGCACTATTTAAACTTATCTATTTTTCAGTACTTCAACAATTGAAGGGGTGAGTGGATAAAGGGGCTATGTGACAAAAATAAGTTTTTGAGAAAAAAGCCATTTTGTTTAACACCCTGTAACTTTTGTATTATAATATACAGTAGAATCTCGATTATCCGGGGTAATGGGGGGGGGGGGGGGAGTCGCACGGATAAATGAGAACCACGGTTAACCGATTAGTCGAGACACTGTTTATTTAACGAATTACATATCTGTGTACATTGTCATGTTATAACGTTATCAGGGCTTGAAATATGAAATAATCCTTTGTTTTTTTTTGTGGTTTGAAATGATTTTCCTTACTTCAGTACTAATTTTTCTCAAATTCATGACGTCATGAAAGTCAAAATTTTCCTGTTGGCCGAAGTTGAGGAGGGCATGAACTGGTTCCATTGCTTGACTCGTCTGAATGTTTTCTTCTTTGGCGCAAAAACTGTCACTCTACTCTGTCTCTAAGTTTTTAGGAACCTATACTTACTGCTTACACACCACGGTTAATCGCGAACACGGAGAATCGAGACACGGTTAAATGAGGTTCTACTGTATACTAAAATGAACTTTTCAGTCTATATCCTATAGCCCTTTAATTCAATACAAAAAATGCAAAATTTGAAAATGTCACTTAGCCCCTTTATCGACTCGTTCCTTCAATTATTGAGATGAGCAATGTACATCCCCAGCCTCAATTAATAAACCAAGTTTCCGCTCTTCCTCCGAGATCAATTCCTCGATTTGCTTGAAATTCAATAAAATGTCTTACTTTTGATTCCTCAAATTGAGTTTCATGTTGATAAATTCGCTACATCGATAGCTAAATTAGTTTTTGAGTAGATCCCCCCCCCTTCTTTAATTTCCTCTTCCCGTCCATTAGACCGATTTCTTTTAAAATTTACAGGTGTCCTTCTAATTGGGTCATGGATGCACATATAAAATTTCTTGTCGATATATTAATTCTATGAGGAGTTATCGTGTTCACAGACACACACACACAGAGACAGCACGTTTCCAAACATGATATTCCGGTAAAAACTCTTCGAATTTCTGACCGATTACATAACTTCTTCTGTACTTCGTAAAGCTGCGCAAGTAAATAAATTAAGAATTCAAGTTATTTACGACATCCATGGGCCCGAGAGGGAGTTCTATCTACGAAATAAAATTCACTCCCGGACGGAATCCGAACCCGCAAACCATGGTGAGACCATGCGATCAAAGCCCTACGCTCTAGTCCGCACGGCCACCATGGCTCCCAATTCATAATAATAAAGCTATATATAATGAAATACACCTTGATAATATTTAATAAACATATTTTTTTTTAATTAATAAATTTAGTTAGTTACTAAGACTCATGCTTGGGCTTTAACTACATACAAGGCCATATCGCCTACTATCAGAGCGCTCTTTCATCAGTCTGGTAGACATGAGCCCGACTCCACTATGGGAGTTGTACATTTTGTCTGCCATAATAATAAATTTAATATTAATGATTAACGAAAAACAACCTATCGTTATTCGAGGGCACCCATAGCTCAGTGGTATGCGTGCTTGCCTTCTGAACTCAAGAACGTGGGTTCGATACCCGACCGAGGCCCTTAGTTTATTTTATCTGAGAGGTAAAATAAACTCAAGTACGCAGTCCTTCGGATGGGACGTTAAGCGATGGTCCCGAACATGTACGGTGTCAGCTACTCAATTACAAATTTAGGACTCCCACAGTAGAGTCGGGCTCAGAGTGCTCTGATAGTAGGCGATATGACCTCGTAGTTAAAGCCCGGGCATGAGTCATAAAACCTAACTAGCCTAACCTATCGTTATTATTTTTTTTTAATTTCATTATAGGAGACATATTTTTTAAAATAGTTTTATTAGGCTATTTTGGGCTTTGACCTTTAGTCTTCTATTAACCATAAACGTGTTCTTTTTATAAAAATTATAATTTCGGCATCGTACGCGCTACCAAGAAATCTGCTGTCATCCAACATTCGTATTCTATGAAAACTGACATAATTGCAGAGATATTGTGAAATAATTCAAATGGACTTGAAAGATAAATTAAAACTGGTTTATTTAATATGTTGTCTAATTTCACTAACTATATATACATGGGAGTACTTTCGGTATTTCTACCATCCTCAGCCAAAAGCATAAGAGATAAGACTCTCCAGATATCTCCAAGATATCTCCAAACTAGACATAATAAACACAACAGAAACAAAGAAATGGGTAAGCTTACCCTATTACGGGAAAATTTCTGAACAAATAGGCAATATTCTTAAAAAATAAAACTTCAAAGTTAGTTTCAGAACAAATAGGACACTTTACAAACACCTTAACAATACGAAAGACCGAATAAAAACAGAAGAAAAGAGTGGGGTTTATCAATTAAATTGCAACTCTTGCAACCTAATCTATACAGGACAAACTGGGAGACAATTCAAACAAAGACTCAAAGAACATATATCAGAAATAGATACTAACATGGACACAACACACAACATAACAAAATCAACATTTGCACAACACATCAACCAACACAAACATACGTTTGATAAAGACCCAGGCATAAAATACCTTCATTTCTGCGAAAAAAGCACATTGCTCAACTCATTAGAAATATTAGAAATAAACAGAACTTTAAAAAATGGAAATTGTATGAACGACCAAACCAATCTAAAATATTCCCCTTTACTGTCACCAATAATATGACCCTCCAGTCGATGTGCACAGGTACGTTTAAATATACATAGAATTTACCAATATATATATATATATATAGATATATGATTTATCTGAATCTTGCCAATAGATATATTTATATAATTTACAGTATAATAATTTTAATTAAGTTGTAACGAACCAATTATTTTTGATTTGTTAATGTTATATTATTCGCCTGTTCATTGTTAATGCTTTATACCTAGATCTTAGAAGGGGTCACACATTTGAAATATGGGGACCGCCTTGTCATAAAATATCTCACAGCTTGACAATTTAGCTTAGTTAGGAATGTCTGACGTCATGGGGAACACCAGTAGGGAGGGTAATGGGTTCCTCGAGAGGCTGACATTCTGAAAATTAACTTAGTCTTATCTCTTATGCTTTTGGCTGAGGATGGTAGAAATACCGAAAGTACTCCCATGTATATATAGTTAGTGAAATTAGACAACATATTAAATAAACCAGTTTTAATTTATCTTTCAAGTCCATTCGTATTCTAGGTTGGTATTCCGGGGAGGGTTCTGACCTCGTTGCATACAGCACTGGTGGCTTATCCACAGAAATGGGGGCTGATAACTGAATGTTGTGTCGGTACATTCATCACAACGGAAGTTATTAGAGCTTTTATGTTAAGCCTCTCCTCTAATCCCTTCTTCCCTATGGCCGATTTGGCTGAAAATCAATAGGTGCCGTCTTTAGAGGGTTTTGGATTTACATATAAAATTTCGTGTCGATACGTTCATTCTATCAGGAGCTAATGTTCACAGACAGACAGAATTTTACTTCTCCAACTATACCAAGTATAGGGGAAGTTATGTAATCGGTCAAAAATTCGATGCGGAGTTTTCAATGGAATTTCATGTTTTCCGACCTCTAGATTCCAAATATGAAAAAATTAATTTCTGTCTGTCTGTGAACACGATAACTCTACATAGAATGAATGTATCGACACGAAATTTTATATCTCATAGAAATAAAAGATGTCTTCCCACTGTTTTAAAGTGATACTATTATTTCTATGACAAATCTGGTCCCCACAACTTCATACTATCACACACGAAATTTTATAAGTAAACCCAGAACTCTCTAACGACGACACCTATTGTTTTTCGGTCAAATCGACCAAAGGGAAGTGGTGATTAGGGGGTTAACGTGAAAACTCTAATAACAGCCGATAGAATGAATGTATCGACACAAAATTTTATATGTATGAGCAAAACCCCAATAGGACTCCTATCGTTACTCAAAAATTCTAATAATTGCCATTGTAATGAATGTATCGACATGAAATTTCATATTTGAAGTCAAAATCCTATGAGGACTAAACCTGTCAAATTTCAGCGATATCGGCTGAAGAGAAAGGGGGGTTAGCGGATAGAATATCCCACGGACTTCCTGGTGGTAAATCACCTAATGAAAGAACACTAATGCACATATGATCAATGATCATTGTTGATAGCCAGTTGGAACTTTAGTTTCGACACATTGTTGGTCTAATGATCCATTGGGCAGACTTGTGTTCACTTTCTCTCTCTGTCTCTCTCCTCCATACATACATGTCTAGTTAACAGCTCGACTCACGCCACGAACTGAGCAGCCATTAGCCAGTGGCAATAGATTAAAGGGTGTCAGGAGGTGAGGCAGCTTCATTGCTTGCATGTTTCTAGAGAGGTGAAGACCAGTAGCGTACAAGGAATGGCTGGGAAGTGGTACATGCGGTAGTCGGGTAACGGAAACCAGTGGCGTGTTGAGCTGCTCAGTTGGTGGTAAGCAGAGAATCCAAGTAGTCATCAGAAGACCAGTAGCGTACAAGGAATGACTGGGAAGTGGTAGATGCGGTAGTCGGGTAACGGAAACGAGCGGCGTGTTGAGCTGCTCAGTTGGTGGTAAGCAGAGAATTCAAGTAGTCATCAGAAGAGCATCGGAAATCAGGTCAAATCTCACAGGGCTCAACATCACAAGAAAATAGGTTTCACCTCTGACAAAAATCACCTAAGCCTATGTATTTCGTACCCTGACAACGTCATTACAGTTCTCATACATATTGAGTGATTGGAGATAATTTGGGGTTGTATTATGAAGAGATCACAACCGTGGCTCTAGTTTCATTCATATCTCCTCGGCTCAACAACCTTGAGATCGCTCATTTATTATTTTAAAACAATGAGACCTGCGATTTTGCTGCACTATTTTCATAAAACTTTAGAGTGTGATTCATTAAAAACATATTATTTTGATTTAAAAAATAATAAATAATAAATACCCTTGATACGTTTTATCGTTCAAAAACTCGAATAAATATATTTTTGGACTGTCCACCTCCCTCATCTCCGAAAGTACTCATGAGAAAATTCTAAAAAAATAAAAAAAAATTGAGATACAGAGAACAATAGGAAGGTTCGCTAAAATATAAAGCGAACCTCTAGATTCGTTACGTTTACGAACGGCCCCTCAGCCCAAATTGGGATTAGGGGTGACGAAATGAGGACTAAATGGAGTGGTACAGAGTGGCAGGGAATGGCTGATACAGGTTCCCAACAGGTTGGCACACACGTTATATGTATCCCACACAACCAGTCCTGCAAGATTGCGGAAAATATATATCTTCATACCTACCAATTATACCAGGAATAATTAAACAATTATTTAATGAAGGTAGGTTTAAGTTATAAAGCAGAAATGGCCCCAAATGGTCTCCAATTAATGTTTTATTTTCAGTTTTTCTTGAAACTTCTTTTAACATTTCGCCTATTTTGACATCATTAACTAACATGAAGCCAATACAAATGTAATATAACAAACGTTATTGAATATTCAAGTTGACACCCTCTTGTCTGGTGCTCCATCCCTTTGAGAGATTTTGCGGAAAATTAATAAATAACGTTCTTAGAGGGCTTTGAACTTACGTGTCAATAGATTCATTACAAGGGCAGTTAATAGAGTTTCTGAGTTGAGCTCCTCCCTCCCCTTCGACGCTGAAAACCAATAGGGCCTTATGGGGCTTTGAATTTACATATGAAATTTAGCGTTAATACATTCATTACAAAGGCAGTTATGGGAGTTTTTGTGTTAAGCCTCCCTAAAGAGCATTATGCCATACGCCCAGAACGGGTTCGATATATCGCCACTTTATTCGGTCCCTTTAAATAAAAGTGATACTAATGTTGTATTCTTAGTTATAGCCTCTTTATTTACAGCTAACTTTAAAATTCCCACTTTATTTAAAACTTATACACAAACGTTTCGGGCGTCAAGCTCATCAACTTTAAAATAACTTAAAAATCACTAATTACTATTAAGAAAGTAGGCATTTATTTGGAGAAAAGTCCATTAACTTTATGCAACTACTCTTGGACAGACTTTTTAAAAATACTCTTTAAAAAACTAACCTGGAACCTCCTGTTGGCCATCTGAAGACTGTTCTGATAGATGAGAGGAGCGATGGGTTGTGGTCGGACGACAGGGATCCTGGCGATCGAAGGAGGCAGAGCGGAGAATGGGGGAACTGCCGCATCTTTGGAGTTGGCGCCGTCCGCAAGTGGTCTGAAGGGTGGCACGACTCCAGCAGTACCTGCGATAGCGCCGGCGGTGCCTGGAAGCTGGGCGAGTGGAGGGCCTCCAGCAGCACCGGGCAGGGCCCCTGCCCACGCAAGAAAGGGGCTTCGACTTCCTCCGGAGTGGCTTCGTCCAGTCGCCACGTCCGTTCGCTTCAGTTCCTGTACAGGGCAAACACAAAAAAAAGGATAAACACAATGCATAATATTCTATACTTCTTCGGGACCACCCACTTTTTAGACCAAATTGGTAGGGTGAAGGTAATTTAATATGATAAACTGATAGTCATTCTTTTCAATTTTCTCATGAAGTAGGCTAGCTTTCCAATAATTTCCCTGATAGCTGTGTTCTTGTAGAGCTCTCAAGAAGCAGCCAGCTATAGAACCACTCTATAGGAGGATAACCTCTAATAAAATAAACGTACTATAGGACTATACTATAGTGTGGGCAGTACAGTCAATAGTTTTATATAGGTACTTCTGGCGCTCTGGTAGTAGGCGATATGACCTCGTAGTTGAAGGCCGGGCATCATAATAGGAGTGTAGCACCTTGAACTTTCCAAAGTGCACTTTTAGCTCTATACGAAACTTCCGTACAACCTTGATTTGTTGAACCTGAAGATTTGCTGTCAGAACTTGAGTTCCTGGTTCAAAGTTTGTGTAGCAGCACGCAAGCGTTAAAATTTCAGCTAAATGGACCAATTTATATCTAATTGCTACCAATCATGTTGTCGTGATATTACTTGTCTTTCAGAAGTAACGGGCCCCGCCACCGCTACTTCTCAGTAACACGAAACTGTTCACCTACAGCTAACTTCGGAATGACGTCAAGCTGCCCTCCTGCACTAGGAGCCATCTTATTTGTGTATCACCAGTAATGAACATAGACATAACATTCCCACAAACGAATTATTTGTGAATAATGAAATTGTAATTGATTAATTTGTTTTAATAAGGAAAATGAATAACATTAGAGTATAAGATACGATTATTGGACATCAATTTCAGTGGAATTTACCAAAGAGCCCTTGACGATACTTCGACGATATTGTTATAGGTACAAAATATATGCAGGTGTGTACATATTTCCAAAAACTCTGATTAGCTTTGTACCATAATAAATAGGCCTTGAGTCCTTACTATGAAGAATAGTTTGCACAAAGGAACATTCAAATCGTAAATTTTTTACACACTTATCGTGAATCAAAGAAAAGAAAATTTCAGAGTCGTAGAACGGTTTCTATTCTACTATTCGAAGGATTTCGGTATTCGCTCATATTTCTTTGCATAATTAGCATATTTACATTCTCTATTATTCATGACACGATATTCGAGTTATTCCAACTCAGGAACCTCGATCACTTTTTAGTATTCCAGATAGTTGAGTATTCGTCTATCTCTTCTTACAACACTATACACACTATTAATGTATTTTCACAAAATTTTAAATCCAGTTCAACTCACATATTAAGCATTTTCTAGGTATATAATATGTACTCGGAGATTACTGAATTAAGACATGGCGAATATAACAAAACATTATATATATATATATATATATATATATATATATATATATATCATGATTTAATAATAATAAACATCCATAGTTAAAAGCTTCAGTGGATATAATAAATTGTTTTGTCGATATGACTAACTAGATACAGATCCCCATCTCAGAGGGACCAGCCCTTTATTAGGCTTATATTAACATTTCATTTTGTAATATTTCGATCATACAATTAACAAAAACTAGAATAGAATTAGTAAAATGTAAGATTTAGGTTGAAAAAAAAAATGAAAGAAAACAATGTCTAACCCTGCTAATGAGACCCGGAAAAATAAATATATATCTTAAGAATAAGCCTAGTTTATATGAAATGACCCTTTACATTTTTGCAGATATTGTGAAACACTAAATAAAAATTATAAAGAAAAACGTATGTGTTTTTTTAAAATATTGTCTATTTCACAAAATATATGAGAGTACTTTCGGTAATCCTACCATCTTCAGCCAATACAGAAAGTACTCCCATATATTTAGTGAAATAGACAATATCTTCATAAAACATACTTTTTTCTTTATATATTTTTAATGGAACTTTATTGTTTCTAAATAGAAATATCTTACAGCAAATAATGGATTAAAATTTAAATATGAACTCAATAGCTATGGAAATATAACAACAGAATTTTAAATGTTTACTAAAACCATAAATAAAACTAACAAGTAAAAAATAAATACATATATAAATACAAAATGTAGCTAGTACGACAAAATATCTGTTGAAATAATATTTTTAACTTTTAACTAATAAGACTATAGAGTATAGTCTGCATTTTATTCAATTTAGCAAAAATAATGAAGTGAAATAAAAAGTAAGGCTTACCAGTAATCCATTTCGAATCCATTTTATAATTAAGCTGTTTCTTTTTTAATATTAATAATAATAATACACATAATAAAAATGAATAATCTGACAGGCTGATATTCCCATCTATGGTATACTACAAGTACATTTCAAACCATAACCAGTGTTGCCACATTAACGTTTGTTTTTAAGTATCGATATATATTTTTTAATACGCTAAAAGCTTAAGATTTGCAGTAAATTCATTATAAACATTTTTTTATTTTGTAAAATTATTTTGTTAAGATATTTAATTTTCT
This sequence comes from Aradus depressus, assembly GCA_963662175.1. Classification (NCBI taxonomy): domain Eukaryota; kingdom Metazoa; phylum Arthropoda; class Insecta; order Hemiptera; family Aradidae; genus Aradus; species Aradus depressus. The sequence continues at coordinate 2,994,154 of OY759219.1, forward strand.
ATTTTTTTTTTGTAAAAAACTTTTCAATACAACGCAATCCGTAAAAAAAAAAAAAAAGGCTATGTAATTTCCCAGAACGAATTACTCAATAACTTTTTCGCTCTCCCTCCAAAGCCAATTGACTGTTTTTGCCTAAAACTCGATAGGTGGGCGACTTCTGAATCCTCATTCAAAATTTAGTGTAGATACATTCAATACATCTGTAGTTATGAGGGTATTTGAGTCGAGCACCCATTCTCTCCCACTCCTTTCTTTCGGCCAATTTCACGGAAAATTAATAGGTGTCATCGTTGTGGGGTTTTGAATTTAAGTATAAAATTTCATGTCGATATATACCTACTCATTATCGGCGCTTATTGGGATTTTGGAGTTATATTTTTTTTATATTTATATATTTGGAACCCTTCTCTCTGATCCCCCCCCCCCCCCTTCCATTTTGGTCGATTTGGCTCAAAAATTAATAAGTGCAGTCCTTATATGGTTCTGGATATAAATACAAAATTTCGTGTCGATCCATTCATTCTATTTGGAGTTATTTTGTTCAACACATGCGGACACGGTTTTTTTTTGTTTTTTTTTTTTCGTTTTTGTAACCATGATGTCGGGAAATATAAAATTCTGTTAAAAAATCAGCATCGAATATCTGACAAAATACATAACTTCCCCTATATTCAATAAAGCTGGGGAATTTATATTTCACAAAATAAGTACCTAAATTACATGTTTCAGTCCTAATACTAAATACTAAATATTATTTATTGTATTATTATTATTAGTTGTTCTCTTCCTTGTTAAGTCCCTATAATTATCACATTATCCGTTTTAACACTTTTCAATTTTATGTCTCTTCCTTGGCTTTAAAGCTAACAATTATCTTTAAAGTTTCACCACGACGAGTGTTGATTTTCTCTTCCCGTTTATATGAAGTACCACATATACTAGCAGGTTCATACGGTGTTGCCCGGCATTAAGTTGGATTATAATAACTGTTAGTCAATATTTGAAATCGGGATTCCAAGATGGTAGACAGTCTCACTAACCATCAAGGATAGTGACTCCTAAAACAGTTTTAGTGTGTAGAGTTACTATTACTACTTGTGATTGATCATTTCCCCTTCACCCTGCGAGGGCGCCGGTAGCTCAGTGGTATGCGTGCTTGACTTCTGAGCTCAAGGTCGTGGGTTCGTAACCCGACGAGGCCCTTAGTTTATTATATCTGGGAGGTAAAATAAACTTAAGCACGCCGTCCTTCGGATGGGACGTTAAGCGATGGTCCCGAGCCTGTACGATGTCAGGTACACGTTAAAAACCCCTGCCCTAGGTGAATAAAAATTTAGGGTAGGCAAAATTTAGGACTCCCAGAGTAGAGTCGGGCTCATGTCCACCAGAGTGACGAAAGAGCGCTCTGGAAGTAGGCGATATGTTATGCGATATGTGGCTCGTTGTTAAAGCCCGGGCATGAGTCATAAAACCTAACCTAACCTTCACCCTGCGCCTGTAGCCCAGTCGTATGCAGGTTTTTTACTGAGCTCAAGATCGAGGGTTCGAAACCCAGCCGAGGCTCTTAGTCTACTTTAGCTAGGAGGTAAAAAAAAAAAAAAAAAAAAAAAACTTAAACACGTCCTTTGGATGGGACATTAAACGATAGTCCGAGCTTATACAGAAGAATAATCTTGGTTAGGAAACATTTAGAAATCCCTAAGTAGAGTCGGAAGTCCCAGTATGTCTATCAGAGCGAAAAAAGAGCGCTCTGGCAGTAGGCAATATGGCCTCGTAGTTGAAGCCCGTAGTTGAAGGCATGAGTCATAATAACTCGTAGTTGAAGGCATGAGTCATAATAACTAACCACAGTCCCCTCCGCTGTCAAAAAAAATGAAATGTTATATTCTTGGACTCGCCTCGTTGTCGTTGTTAAAAAAACTATTTTCATGCCCCCCCTTCTTGGGCCGTGGACTGATCTTAGACATACTCATCATTTTGTTCAGTGTGAAACATTCAATATTAAAATATGTACTCCAATTTTCCAAAATGGTTTTACAAAAAAAAAAGAAGAAAAATAGGCATGTATCTACTTTACAGAGTCTATCTATCCTTGAGCTGCCGAAAAAACTCAAAAATATGAATAGTAATATTCGAAAAAGGTTCAAATATGCAAAAATATGTATTTTTAGTGTTATATGGAAGATTATGGAAAATAAAAGAAGCTTAAATTGAATCTATATGGGACAAAACGTAAAGATAATGTTTAAACAGGATGCTGAAGTTAATAGAAAAAAATTATGAATGTTGATTAGCGACTGTAGATTCTAATTGTAGGAATATTGACATATTTTATATCATCATCAGGGCCTACAAACATGGGGAGGAATCAAGATTAGAATCACAATTAAACAAAATTAGTGTGTTGATAAACATTACTGAACGTTAAAATAGACATTGTAACAAGTTAAAAATTGAACCTGACTTACTATGAGTACATTAATCAACATTAAAATTAAATATAGATACATTGTTAACCATAAACATTATCATAAGAGACTGACATTGGAAATGGTGTATATAGCTAAAACACTTGACACAGTCTGATGATGATATAAAATATATCGAAACGTTGGCGTTTCAATAGTGTTTTCTTCCATCTTTGACTGACCCTCAATATTCCTACAAATAAAAAATTATGTAAATGCATATAAATGACAGCCCTAATTATTACATAGGCAGTGGCCCATCACTCTTTACGCCGATTCTGGTGAATACTCATCTTGGAATGTCTAACCGATTATATAACTGCCCCTATACTAAGGGTACTGTCTATGTCACTCGAGGGGAGGAGAGAGGGGGGGGGGGGGGGGTGGTAAAGATATAGATGACCCTGAGATAACATGAAATGGTCTGACTATTGTCTGTAATTATACTACAACTATTGTGGTTAGTTAGAGCTGACATAGAGTGCTCCAGTGTTCCAGTTTCAACATCTGAAGACAGACTGGAGACTGGAGATTGGCTAACCAGCTCGTACTAGATACACAAACCACAGATCAGATAATCTAACCTTGTCTACATTACTTCTCCAGTAATTAATCCAGTTAATAATAATTACATCAACTACCTAATTAGGATCCATCGTCCAATGAATGGCTATTTTCCACTGTTTTCTTTTATTAAAAAAAAAAATAATCAGTGTACTGTAACAGAGCGGTGTTTCTGGGATCTACCAGTTCTGATACCGGAGCAAGCTATAAAGGTGCTTCCGAACCTTTAGGAGTCGAGAATAACAAGAAGAAAAGACCGAGGACTGACTGCAACGCCTCGAGACTCTTTGTCAACTGCCTTGACTTGTAACGCTCCGGGTTTTTATATCTTTAATGTTTAATAGGGAATGTTTATATCTTTAATGTTTAATAGGGAATGTTTATATTTTTAATGTTTAATAGAATATATCTTTAATGTTTAATAGGGAATGTTTATATCTTTAATGTTTAATAGGGAATGTTTATATCTTTAATGTTTAATAGAATATATCTTTAATGTTTAATAGGGAATGTTTAATAGACTTTGGGCCCTCACTTCACAGATAAAGCTGTTTTCAACAAAATAAAGAAGCAACTTATCTTAACCTGAGATATCCTGTCAATAGAGGACTCTGCTGAGGCTTATACGACAGCACCTTATCTGTTTTTACTTCCGATGAAGTACGCGGGCAGTTATGTAATCAAAATTCTAATGAAACTATCGATCAATCACCGAATGAATATTGATTGAATTCAGAGTTTGAAAATATAACAAATATTCAAATATTCGCGCCCACTAAAAAATTCACATTCGCATACCCAAAAAAATTGTGAATGTAGCCTAATACTTAGGAACATTAACAAAAATAGAATGTAGATCTGTCAGATAAATTGTTGTAAGTTATAAACAAATCAACATGAGGGGTTTTTAATAAATTTATTACATTATTTTAGATCAATCAAAACATTTTATTTTTCCAGATATATGAAGTATAGAGCAAGTTATGTAATCGGTCAGAGATTCGATGTTGAGTTTTTACTGGAATTTCTCGTTATCCGATCACTTGATTCCAGAAATGAAAAAAAAAAAAAACATTAAGGCGTAGTCAAGGTCCACGCCTTAGATTTTCCGTGAAAACGTCGGGATAAAATCATTTTTCATTTTCTTTTCGATGCTGCCGTAGCTCTCGCATTTGCTCGGCACTAGATTTTTTAGGTTTTTTAAATTCCTTTTGATACGAGTTTTCCGCTAATTTGCGTTTTCTATAATTCCGCGCATATTTACGATTCATATGAGACGACATCTTTAATTTTTTTGCAATTTTCAATTTAATACCGATTTTTACATATATTTCGGAGAATATTTTTATTGTTTAACTTTGAGTCCTAGAAGTGCTTCTCAAGCTCTTTACAATGAAACCCGAATCAACGCCCTATCTAAACGCGTTATCACGCTACACTAATTTCTAATTTTACACAACGCTAATTTGCAACAATCATCCGCCTGCGACCACACTAGCCCGATAACGTCACAGGCAAAACAAACACTGGACAACAAACACGTACAGACATGCTCTATCCATTGTGACCTCAACCGTTGTTATCGCATTATTAGTCTCGTAGTTATTATCGTTTGAAATCTGACGGTATTTTGTAACACAAGAAAGTTTGACCGGTTCTCACTGTGCTTAACGAGCGAATAGACGTTTTCACGTCAAAATTCACTTCCCCAAAATGGAGTTTTGAATTCACAATGTCACAGAGTTATTCTATCGGGAATATATCGTGTTCACTGACACACAGAGTTTTTTCTTTTCGAAGAATTTAAATACAAGAGAAAAACCATTTAATGAACAACTGACGAGGTTCGTAGCTCAGACTGCATCAGTATCTTTGTGGAAAAAAATCGTCGGTAATCTACTTCCCCAGATTGAATTTATCAATTATCGATTGTTTGCGCTAATAATCAATAGTTGACAGGCAGGTATTACACTATAAAAGTTCATTGACAAATACCTTTTATAAAAGTTGGATCGAATTTTTTTTTTAAATTTATTTTATAAAATATCGCTCACCGGCGGCAATAGTGGCACATCTCAAAAATAGCAAAATACGTACTAATTCTTGTACCAAAACTTGAATTTAATGCTCTTTCTTCCAACAATACTGGCACAAAGGTAGTTCCCATATTTTCCGCGGGGTGGCGAATGTGTCGGTAAGGCATTACACAAATTTCGTTTAAAAGCTGCAGCAAAACCGGCACATTTCTTATGTGTCCTCTGACTTTGGTAAGAGACGTTACTTTGTGTGTGCGCAATAGTGGCCCTTCTGAATTGTGTCGGTATAACATCAGTGAATAGCATCAATTTATTTCTGCAATAGTGACACATTTTGAGTTATGCCAATATAGACTTTCCTTTTTGTTTGTTTTTCTTATATGTGTCACTATAAACGGTGGGTTCTGTTTATTTTTCTTACTTGTGCCAGTATAGATTTTGTATTTCGGTTTTTTTTCTTAGTTGTGCCAGTTTAGACTGTGTTTTGTTATTTATTTGTTTTTGTTGTGGCATAAAGACAGTGTGTTTATTTTCAATATGGATTACAATAGCCGGGGTCAGAAGATGTTATCAATTATAGGAGTTAGATAATGTATTTTACATCAAGGTATTTTTAGCATTATTCTTGTAATATTCATTTCACAAAATCCATTTTATCAAAATAGGTTGCAAAAGGTTGGTAATGAAGAACCAAAATGGAAAGTGTCTAGTCTAAACCTCATTGACAATAATGAGGTTTCAACTTACGAGTCTAAATGCTGAGCGAACTTGTCACAAGTTTAGCAAAAATTCTATGGGAGAAGACTTCAAGCTCAGTGATGCTACCATAATCAGAGTAGAGAAGGAGCACATAGACTCTTTTTTCTATAAAACTTCTTTCAAGGATGTTGATTTCAAGATAGTCAAAATAAACGAAAGACGCACAAGGACATCACTTTCTCCTTTACCTGCTTTCCAATTAAAGAGAGCTTACAATAACACAATACCAATCACAAAAAAAAAAAAAATACGAAGACCTTATGTATGTATTTATTACGAACCAATGCAATTTAAAAAAGTCACAACCATTTTTATGATAGTTTAAGTTGTGAAGTAAAAGGACAATAATTTAAACATTGGTTAGAATAAGTTTTCATTGAAAGAGCTAACCATAACAAGTAGCTACTGTAATCTTTGTTTGAAGCCTAAAACATGTACTGTTGTGTATTATTTTTTACTATGGTATTTTTCTAAATAAAGCAAAACTATACGAACCGTCTGTTTTTATTTGGAGCATATGAAACAAACTATTTCCATCTCATCCAAATGGCACAACATACGTTTTTATTAAAAACTACTCAAATTAGTTTAATCAATAGTGGCACATCTATTAAATTTCGCCATTTTGAAAAGAAAATTGTAGAACTTAATATAATCGATCAATAAGGTCTATGAAAACAAACCAGTAATCATAACAAAACTTAAAATTTTTGTTGATATTATTGTTATTTATATCAATGTAAATTACTGCGACTAGTAATCTTCATTTCCTCCAAGATACCTATTTTTGAGTTGTGCCACTATTTCCGCCGGTGAGCGATATCTTCTATGACTACAAAATTTAATGTTACACTATGTAAAATATTTTATAAATCTTAGTTTTTTGTTTCAAGACAGTACTAATAAGTTGTGTGCAAGTGACTGTTGTGTCGCAAAAATGGATGACTTTTTAATACCAATTGCCGCAGGTTTTGCGGCTGCTGTAATAGCAATAGCTGTGGCGGAAAAAAATAAACATAAGAATGTAAAGAAAAGTTTGTGGATAAGACCTTGGGTTGCGCGGCGCGAGTTTATGAGCATCCATCAGAATTTACCTTTTATAAAAGACAAATTTTATAAAACTTGAGCTATTACACTATCACATTTATTTTAAATGTTCTTTTATAAAAGATCTTTGTCAAAGAACTTTTATAGTGTAATAGCCGCCTTACACAGGGGCTCCTACATCCTCTTAGTGAATTTTGTGTTGATGAATTCATTACTGCCGTTGCACAGTGGGGCAATTCACCAACTTAGCACGAAAAAATTCAAATTATGAAACTCTCACAAGAAAGATGGAAACAATTGGTATTGGAAGTAGACTAGTTGTAGACATTGAACCCAAGAGGTGGGCCTCCGTTGTTTACAGTAAGTGCGCAAAGCCGGCATGTAAACACAGCAACGACACGTCATTATCTTCTCACATCAGTTACATTCTGACAGTGGTAGAGTGCAGTTCATTTATTTTTCAACCTTAGCTAATATGTCTGATTCAGGAGAAGACAAGTGGATAAACTATATTGTTTATTTTGTCAAAATAGTGCATAAATTAATTAAATTCTATGCATAAAGTTGTTTATTGGAAATTTTTCATTCTGAAAGCCGCCCAAAAAATTGCAGGCGATTGCATGCCTTCTACTTAGCATTTTTCTCTTGTAATTTAGTATTCTAATTGTTGTAAAATAAGCAGAACCTTAGCTCTCCTTGATAAGCCATAATATTTTTTTCCCTCTTTTTACAGGAAGTTCTACTGTAGTGAAGAACTCTTACATGTTTTCTCTATGGTTGCAATTCACGAGTCGTAAACGAAACGTAGCGGTTCGGGGAATGGCGGTTGCACTTCAAAACAACTATCCAACAAAATCTATGAGAAAGCTCTTCCAAGAAAATTGAATAATTTCATAAAAAGTGCGGAATTGCGAAAGTATCGTTCTACAAAATATTTTGCGACGGATGTGTTACGGCTGCTAAGAGAAGCCAACTTGTTACCAACCAACTCATCGTACTATTTATTAAATTATTCTATTATATTTTCATTATTAAACTGCTATTGTACAAGCAAATATTTTTTTCATTTTTTTTTACCCTAATGACACGTATCTCTTCAATTATAATCTTTTCCTATCATATAGATGTTTGTAAAATATGAGAGCAGTACTTTATAATTTTTTCGCGCTAATTGTGCGTTTTGCCCCACTGTGCGTTGTAATGAATGGATCGTCACTGATGAGACTCCACATAATAGACTATGAACGATTCGTCCGAGAGTCCTAACCCTTCGTCAGTGACAGTTTGTTCCCTAACTGAAACTGCGCTCAGACTTGTTTGTTCGTTGAATTTTTTTTTTTTTTTATTGTTATATTTTTATTTATTTATTTTAAAAAATAGATACTGTAAAATTCGCTGGATTGGCGCTATGACCCTGGGTGTTGCGCGCCAAACTAAATCCAATTACTACTAACAACTACCACTCTACAAAGAGTAGGAAGAGAGAAAAACAGTGACTAGGGAGTGTCACCACTGGGTAATTTCTCCCCTCATGACATTTTGACATTGCCATTATCTCTTTATTAGCACATTTGCTTGTTGTATTTATTTGTATACAGTTGTAAATAGCTATTTGTAAATAATAATTTAAAAAAATTAATTAATTAATGATCCATTAGAAGATATTTAGGACATGAGCAGCTATTAAGGTTCAATCAGTGATTGTTAAGGTGAGCCTGTATCTGTTGTTATTAACAGTGAGTGATTTGCACTGTTTTGTCATCTCAATGAACACTATCCTGCGAATATTGACTTGTTGTCATTGCACCCCCGCTTCAGAAGTGACATAACTCAAAATTCTTCAATTTTTGGTTTGTGTCGCAAATGAGGTAAGAAAAATGATCTCTATTCAGGAAAAACGACACTTCTCGGGTTCCAATAGGTTAGAAACTAGAAAGAGCCCTCATTACTTCAAAATAGTTATTTCAAATTACAGTAATTTTTCCGTGTCGTTTTATAGGCATTCATGATTTTTGATTTGTGTCACTTCTGAAGCGGGGATGCACACACAAATAGACATTTTTTTTCATTTTTGGAATCTGGAAATCGGAAAACTATAAAAATTCCGTTAAAAACCCCGCATCGAATTTTTGATTATATGACTCCCCCTATACTTCCCATTGCTGAGGAATTAAAGATATCGTCCAGATATGTAACAGTAACAAACGGTAACTGGATGTCACAGTCCATCACTATACTGACAACATAGAAGTCAATATTCGCAATCCGCATCAACATTTGCGAACGTCGATTATGAAAATTTGCATTTCAATTCGCCAATGTTAAAGTTAACACATTTGTTACACCACTAGTTCAAAGAGTGGAGAAAAGTGGTCACTCAGCGAGCTATAAGAAGAGAACTGTACCAACATGTGATTAACAGGTAATAACAGTGATTTATAAACAGATATTAGGTACCTGGATAGTGTTCATTGAGATGACAAAACAGTGCAAATCACTCACTGTTAATAACAACATATCCAGGCTCAATTAACAATCACTGATTGAATCTTAACAGCTACTTATGTCCTAAATATCTTCTAATTAAAAAAATGTAATTCTAATTAATTAAAACCATTAATTAATTAAATTGGTACTCTTTGTAGAGTGGTAGTTGTAGTAATTGGATTTAGTTTGCCGCACAACATCCAAGGTCATAGCGCCAATACAGCGAATTTTACAGTATCTATTTCTTAAAGCCACAGCCACAAAGGGCGCCACGTAATACGAAGGGCCACACAAACTTAAAGCTACTATAGTATAAGACAGACGAAACACATCTTATATGCCGACGTGTGAAGAGTAATAAATAATAAAGTTGTGCCATTATCATCTTGTATAGTTAGTTATTATGACATGACCGGGCTTTAACTACAAGGCCATATCGCCTACTACCAGACCGCTCTTTTCTTCACTCTGGTGAACAAGGTTTATTCACATACCATAGGGGTCTTTAACAAGTACCTAACATCGTACAGGATCTGGATCATATCCGAAGCATGGCGCGGTTAGGATTTTTTTTTACCTCCCAGATAAGAAAAAACTAAAAAACTAGTAACATTATAACATTAATGTACCGTGGTTTGTTTTGTACTACTGTAATAAATAAATTTTGAGTTTTAATCACAAAGATGTTTTGTTTTGTTAACCCTATCTCAGTTCGTAGATCGAAAATTTAGTTCTACGTATACCTACATTACGTAGTGTTGAAAATAAAATTAAGGTGAAGGAAAAAATGTATTTATGAGAGAAAACATCGCTAAAATATTTATCATGTGCATTTTACAGCAAATTCCGTATAATCCGGACTTTCGGTGATCCGGATGAGGTCCGGTCCCATCTACTCCGGATTAGTGGGATTCTACTGTATAGCAAGTAGCAGAATAACGGTTGGGATGGCCAAAGTAACAGAACAGGAGATAACAGGACATGAGAAAAAATTGGCTATTTCAATTGAATGAGAGTATACACGGTCATCAGTTTTACTATTATTTTTGAATATAAGTAGTAACAACCCACGACTACCCCACCCAGACAATGATTGGCCCTGCATCTCATAACGCATATAGGTACTTATAGGATCTGTAATGACTGATGTTTGCAACTTTCACCGTTGTCTTCATCGTGCGCAACCCACTCCAAATTTGGATAAACAAAAAAACAAACAAACAGCCACACCGTAACACCTTCATTCAAAAAGGATTACCTAGTAAAATGGTGGCCCTACTTAGATTATATAAGACAAAACAGACTTAGAGGGAAAGTAGAGTTAATGTAAAGGACGAGAGGGGAGTCGAAAAGAGGAGTTGCACATAGTCGGAATAAGTAGCTCGGACAGTGGGGAAGGAGCAGGATCTGGCGGAAAATCAGTACGTGTCGTCTTTAGTTTGGTTTGCTATTTAAAAGTGAAGAAATAAATCCGGATATAACGATGTTAGATATAACGATATTCCGTATAAAACTATCTAAAACATAAGAAAGTTGTTTTTTTCATTCCGGTTATAACGATATAATATATATGTACAAATGCACATACATACATAATTGGGTAAAACAGTATGAGTTTTGAACGGAAAAATATTATAGAAAAGGGTTTTAAACACGGTTCTTGTTTATTCTTTCCGAGCGCAATGAGTCATTCCATTTACAAACATACCATTTCCCCCTTGTCGAATTTTCTTCAAACTCCCTTCTTCCCTTCTAGTGCGTATATTCCTAGTTTTAGATTAGTCTTTCTTTTGCCTCCGTAGGGATCGTGACAGTGTAAAAATTGAATTGAAAATGACTTCGAACAAACGTCACGCATTTTCTATTGAAGAAAAAGTGAAAATCATAAATAGGATTGAGAAAGGAGAAACAATTAAAAACTTAGTGTCGGAGCTTCGAATTTCCCAGTCTACGATATCGACAATCTGTAAATCCAGAGACAAAATCAAAGAAATGTTTGAAAAAGATGTGACTTTGAAAAAAAAAAAAATACTTAGAAGCAGCCAACATCAAGATCTAGAAGACACACTTCTTAAATGGTTTAAGGTCCAAATAAGCCGAAATATCCCAATCAACGGCCCGATTCTGCAGGAAAAGTGCTAATGAATTGGCTCTTTTGCTGGGAAAAGAAGACTTTGAGTGTACTCATGTGTATACATAATTTATACAAATGTATGTAAGTAAATTTTAAAAAGTAAATAAAAATATGTAAGCTTTCTCGTTAAGATTATTGTAAAACACCTCTTTTTTTCACTAACAAGCCCATACATTTGTATGTAGGTTTAACAGTTTTGTTCCGCATATAACGATGTATTTTTCTTGGTGCCTTGAATCAGCCCCGCCGGAACGGCCTTTGACCTTGATTGAAAGAATTGAAAAAAAAGTAATACCTGCGACTTATTCACGAACTTGTGCATTGCGTTACGCATACTTTCAACGATTCCAGTATCAGCAGCCAGTTGCGGAAGGAGTTTTAGCAAATTGAAATTAATAAAAACATATTTAAGGTCAACTATGACACAACAAAGACTCCAGGCTCTTGCTGTTCTTGCAACAGAAAACGAACTGGCCAACAACAAGGATGTAATTTCAAGGATGTAATTGAAGAACTTGCTAATGCTAAAGCCCGAAAAATACAATTGAATTTTTTCAAAAATTGATACAATTTGATGTCTTTCAATCATTTTTTCAGATATATTATGATAATATATGTTGTTTTTATAATTTTTTTATATATAGTATATATATATATTTTTTCTTTTTTTATAATAAATTTAAACATTAAAAAATTTTTTTATGAAGTTTTATTTTTTAATTATTGAAATGTTCTCTCCTTACAAGAGGGCGCAAGGTAGATTTTCGCCTAGGGCACTGATATATGATGCGGCGGGGCTGCCTTGAATATCGTTATAAACGGATTTTACAGTATATAGTTTGCGTGTTCAGAGACAAATAGACCCACAGATAGACAGATTTTTTTTTTTCTTTTTTGGAATCAGGAAGTTTGAAAATAAGAAATTCCGTTAAAAATTCTGCAACGAATTTCTGTCCGATTACGTAACTTCCCTCCTACACTTCGTATAACGCTTGGTAACTGTAATAAGGTAAGTAAGGCCAGAATTATATTTAAATTGATTGGACATTAGGCTTCGTTTAGGAGAGGTCAGGGATAATAAGTGTTCCGTTCTGGGAACTGTTTGGTTCAACCTGCTTTGGTACTGCCAAGTTGGCAGACAGGAAGTGCTCCCCACAGACTCAGTGTAATGATGTAAACAACTGTAACGACATTATGAGCCAACACAACACACTATTACATTTGTTGTTAGGTTTTATGACTCATGCCCGGGCTTTAACTACGAGGTCATATCGCCTACTACCAGAGCGCTCTTTCGTCACTCTGGTGGACATGAGCCCGACTCCACTGTGGGAGTCCTAAATTTTGCCTATTCTAAATTTTTATTCACATAGGGTAGGGGTCTTTAATGAGTATCTGTCATCGTACAGGCTCGGGACCATCGCTTAACGTCCCATCCGAAGGACGGCGTGCTTAAGTTTATTTTACCTCCCAGATAAAATAAACTAAGGGCCTCGGTCGGGTTTCGAACCCACGATCTTGAGCTCAGAAGACAAGCACGCATACCACTGAGCTACCGACTATTACATTTCCTATCGTATAAAACGAAATATGATGAAAATCACAAAGAAGATAAACAGGAAGACCATATACCGAATAAAATAAAACAATTCTACAAATTTAATTGTCCAACCTAATATTATCATAGATAGATAGATTGGGAGGGCTGGAGTGTACACCTAGGGACCTAAGCATCCAATGCTCTTATCCCTTCCCAATACTATCATGTAAGAGTTGGGATAATATAATATAATAACATGTTGCCTATTGCTATATAACACAATTAATGACAAAACAACTGGCCATAGAAAGTAGGCAGTTTAGCCGGCAGTGACGTCCTTAGTATTGATTCAATCTCAAATTTGATGTGGAAAGAATAGTTGGAAATTTCATGATGAACATTTTTCATAGGAATAACAGTTTTCGCATAATTTAAGCAAACCTTTAAAAAACTTGTTTATTTATGGTATTGTCTAATTTCACCAACTATATTTACATGGGAGTACTTTCGGTATTTCTATTTCGGTAGGCATAAAATACCTTCATTTCTGCGAAAAAAGCCCATTGCTCAACTCATTAGAACAATTAGAAATAAACAGAACTTTAAAAGATGGAAATTGTATGAACGACCAAACCAATCTAAAATATTCCCCCTCACTGCCACCAATAATATGACCCTCCAGTCGATGTGCACAGGTACGTTTAAATATACATAGAATTTACCTCTTGCCAATAGATATATATATATATATATAATTTACAGTATAATAATTTTAATTAGGTTGTAATTGAAACCAATTATTTTTGATTTGTTAATGTTATATTCGCCTGTTCATTGTTAATGCATTATAGTCTACAATATTACCCAGATCTTAGAAGGGGTCACACATTTGAAATATGGGGACCGCCTTGTCATAAAATATCTCACAGCTTGACAATTTAGCTTAGTTAGTAATGTCTGACGTCATGGGGAACACCAGGGGGGAGGGTAAGGGGTTCCTCGAAAGGCTGACATTCTGTAATATTAACTTAGTATTATCTCTTATGCTTTTGGCTGATAGAAAAGCCTGGTAGAAATACCGAAAGTACTCCCATGTAAATATAGTTGGTTACCATAAATAAACAAGTTTTATTTCTTTCAAGTTCGTTTAAAAAACAGGTTATGTTTAATTTTCCACTGATTTGTTTAATTTTCCTAGCTGTTTTGTTAGTATTTAATTGCTCCATAAATAATGGCCCTAAGTCCCATCTAAGGAACATTTTGTCAGGAATATTTCAAGGAATGTTTGTAATTAAAAAAAAAAAAAGGGAACCTAAATTATACGAATCATTAATTACGAAAAAAAAAATTCTATTAAATTGACATTTTTTCATTGGTGTTGTTGACATCGATTGGGTCAGCCAGTGGCCGATCTAGGCTCAATATCGTCCTTCCTACCTTGACCCCGAGCGCCTCTCTCAGTCATGCCAGTGTGATGTTGCACTCTTGCAACCTTCTATTAAATGCAAACAAATAACTGCATTTTGTTTGAATATTTGTGGTCTAGCTTTCTCTAATCACAATTCGAAAAAAAAATAAATATAACGAAATAGGTTTGGCCGTGTTACTATCCTGGGGCGATCGAGTAGGCGGAGAGATGGGTCAGCGGTCGTACTTAGTTACCAACTCAGCAACCTGCTAGTAAACATAATGACTTAATAATTATAATTATTATAATATAAGAGTTGAAGAAGCGACGTGAAAAGAGGCTTGCTAATTATAGGAGTAGTGGGAGGCGGCCTTGACTGTGGTCCGCTAACGTTTAATTGTCTTTCTTCTGGTAGTTAGAGGGAGGATTCACTTTCTCCAGAGCCACCCAGGGATGACGGGCATCTAGCAGAGCCACCCATGGAGCATGCAGAGCGGCACTGGAGCGGCTCCAGCCGTAGAACATGAGGATGGCTCCAACATTGACTCAACCAAAAGTTCCCTCTTACCATGTAACACAGTGGTTCCCAGCCTGGGGGCGATCGCCCCGATAATCAGGGGGCAGTAAATAAGTGGGGGGCGATGATTATTCAAAGGGGGAAAAATTAAAATAGTTACGAGTTAGCCTGGGTGAAGCTAATGGACACTTATGGGGAAAAACTGAACCACTTCTCATCTCGTTCCCGTCAACATATTTAGTTGAAAAAGGATTTAGTTCTGTTGTCCAGCTCCTCACAAAACAAAGAAATAAGTTGGACATTTGCCTCAAAAGAGACTTGCGCCTGAACTTGACGAACATAAAGCCGGATATTCAAGCTTTAACTGAAGTCCACCAAGCACAAGGCAGCCATTGAAAAGGTAAAATAAAACAATAACAAAGTTTTCAAACTTTCATTTATTTTTTCAAATTTTAACTGTCAACTTTCTTAATTTTTCCAGATTTCAATTTAAAAATGAAAACATATACTCCTGTTTTTTAAATGTATGTCAATGATCTTAGTTAATTATTTCACTTCTTCGTTCTTTAAAAAAATCTGTAAAAAATGTACATTTTAATTTTTTTTTCTATTTTATTTAAGACTGGATAAAACTGCTTTGGTTGTTTTTATATACGGTAATAAAATTGATTAAAATAATAAAACTGCTTTATTATTTACACTTTACTTCAAATTAAAATTAGGAATACAATGAAAGTGAAAAGGGGGCGATAGGTGTTAGTCAATCTCCAGAAAGGGGAGATGGGCCACAAAAGGTTGGGAACCACTGATGTAACAGAACCATATAAAGAAGAGGTCTTTTAAACTCGTTCACGATCTGAACGTTTCAACAAAAATTAAAAAACGCCAAAACGTCGGACCGAGCGCAGCCTTTATACTTCCTCACCAATATGAAGTATAGGGGAAGTTATATAATCAGTCACAAATTCGATGTTCAGTTTTCACCAGAATTTCATGTTTTCCGACCTCCTGATTGCAGCGTGTTTGTCTTCTGAGCTCAAGATCGTGGGTTCGAAACCCGACCGAGGCCCTTAGTTTATTTTATCTGGGAGGTAAAATAAAGTTAAGAACACCGTCCTTCGGATAGGACGTTAAGCGATGGTCCCGAGTCTGTACGATGTCAGGTACTTGTTAAAGACCCCTACCCTAGGTGAATAAATATTTAGGGTAGGCAAAATTTAAGACTCCCACAGTAGAGACGGGTTCATGTCCACCAGATTGAAGAAAGAGCGCTCTGGTAGTAGGCGATATGACCTCGTAGTTAAAGCCCGGGCATGAGTCATAAAACCTATATTGATACATTTTTCAGCCAAATAACTCAAAAAGAAGAGGAGATGAGGTTGGCACTGGGGAAGTAGATTGCTGGTGGAATACACCGAAGACTTTTTCTGGTTGTGAGTAGTGAAGAGACACTTGATAGTTGATGATAGAAGACCTATTTGTTTAAATTTAGTAAAATAGTGGACCTTTTTCATAGCTCATAATATGTTACTTCCCCAGCTAAATGAAGTATAGGGCAGTTATGTAAGCGGAAAAAATTCGATGCGGAGTTTTCCGATATCTAGATTCCAAATATGAAAAAATAAATTCGTTCTGTGTATCTGTGAACACGATAACTCCCGATAGAATGAATGTATCGACACATAATTTTATATGTGAACCCGGAACCCTTTAATGACGACACTTATTGATTTTCAGCCAAATTGACCAAAGGGAAGGGAGGATTACAGGGGGTTTAACAGAAAAACACGCTAAATTATTAATTAGTTCTGGGGAAGTACATTGCCGGTGATTTACCGACATTATTAATTTCAGTTGGTTGTCAATATTGGAGACTGGTTCACGGCGTGGCATGAGCCTGCCACTAGGAGACTCTGATTACCCACATCCTTTACATGAGACAGAGGAGGAGAACCATGGCTTTAAGAGAACGATGCCGGCCAATCATGAAACATTGAAAGTTCAGTCACCAGGGGACAGGTTTCATTAAGACGAATGACTGACATGACCTCGTATCTAGAGCCTAGTTGTGAAATTCAACTGTGAGGAACATACTTCTAAAGGATTAACTTTCAAAATGCCGGTGGAGATCACAGCTATAGACGAAATACAGGAGGAAACCACAGAAGGACGAAATTCAGGAGGAGACCTCGTCCTTGAAAAAGCGATACGAGACTCAGAGATCCAAACTATGGACACTATCTTCAATAGAACTGTTCAGGTTTTAGGTTATGCTGACAACCTAGACATCGTTGGGAGGTCTTTCAGAGCAATGGAGGAGGCGTTCCTAGCGCTCGATGGGGGGTCCCGGTGAGTAGGTACGGGTGAGTCCAGGTGTGTAGGTACGGGTGGGTCCCGGTGTGTAGGTATGGGTGGGTCCCTGTGAGTAGGTACGGGTGAGTCCAGGTGCGTAGGTACGGGTGGGTCCCGGTGTGTAGGTATGGGTGGGTCCCGGTGAGTAGGTACGGATGAGTCCAGGTGTGAAGGTACGGGTGGGTCCCGGAGTGTAGGTATGGGTGGGTCCCGGTGTGTAGGTATGGGTGGGTCCCGGTGAGTAGGTACGGGTGAGTCCAGATGTGTAGGTATGGGTGGGTCCCGGTGAGTAGGTACGGATGAGTCCAGGTGTGTAGGTACGGGTGGGTCCCGGTGAGTAGGTACGGATGAGTCCAGGTGTGTAGGTATGGGTGGGTCCCGGTGAGTAGGTACGGATGAGTCCAGGTGTGTAGGTACGGGTGGGTCCCGGTGTGTAGGTACGGGTGAGTCCAGGTGTGTAGGTACGGGTGGGTCCCGATGTTGGGTATGGGTGGGTCCGGGGAAATGTTAAGTGATACAGGTGAGACGGTAATTATGTTAGCATATAGACGTTCTGCACCCCAGTCCCCATCATATGAATAATAGATATCCAACTGCCTACATTCAAAAATAATTTTCAATTATTGACAGTTGATGAAGGGGTTAATCAAAGGCAGCATGATCTGGTGGACAAAATGAGAAACCAATCAGAAAGCAGCTGTATAAAGTTCACCAACTTCACAACAGAGGTCAGTAAGGAGCAATTAGTTATGTGTTTTGTTTCAATAAAACAATAGCCATAGTCATTAGCATAACTCTCTATTTGTCATCATTAATTATAAACAAATATCTACAGAGGATTTAGAAATTATCACACTTTCGCGTTGGTTTTTGCAATGAAATTGGATTTGCTTTCGGAGTTATTAGCATCTAAAAATGTTCTTTTCTACTTTCCAAAATATTGTTAATATTATACCCATCCATATGGCGTCCCGGGGTTATTGTGACACATGCCCGGGTAGTCCTAAATGTTGCCTATCTAGTTTAGTTACTTAGGGTAGGGGTCTTTAACGAGTACCTGAAATCGTACAGACTCGGGACCATCGCTTAACGTCCTATCCGAAGGATCCAGAAAAAAAACCTAGGGGCCTCGGCCGGGTTTCAAACCCGTGATCTTGATACCTCTAAGCTACCGGCGCCTTCTTACCGGGGGATTTTTGAAATGTGTCCTGATCTTTTAATATTAATCAGTTTTTAGTTTTTATAAGTTTGAAATTATAGTTACATTAGTCTGCAATATAATGTATTTATTTATATTATCAGGGAGAGAAAAGAGAGAGAAAACCTGAGAAAGAGGGAATTTTTCATGCATCATTGTGGCAACACTGGATGTCAAACATAGTCACAATAACACTATTAACTATAGCAAGGGTGGCCACTTTGGAAATATATCCCCATATTAGATTTGGACCAACTACAAAACTTTTTGGAGTGAAAATTTAAAACAGAATGAATTATTATTATTGTTTTTATTATTATTCATATATATGTATAAAGATAGATAATATAATAATGATAATAATGAAATGATCAAATAATATTTAATTTATTTAATTAGTGAGATATTTGTTTCTCAACTCTTTCACTTAGCTTTTGCAAGTCGATCTCAATGCGTGTATTTGCACATGTTTTGTGCAAAAACATATTTTGTAAAATTGTGATGATTCTCACGGGCCGTAAAATTATTCAAGGCGGGCCGCGGGTTGACCACTCGTGAACTATAGGATAGTTGTAAAGGCTCACCTGTTCTGTTTCCGGATATCCTCCATTGTCAGATGTGGATCTTCGTCTGTCTGTATCGTCTGTGTTCGTGAGGGACTGTGCGAAGCCCAGATCGTCGCCAACACTAAAACCTGCAAAAATCACATCATCTCTGTAGTTAACAAGCAGTGTTACAGTTATATTATCAAATGTAATTCAACAAAATTCTTTAAACTCATCCTATAGTAATGAAGAAAAAACAATTGTTATGGTCGTCTCTTAAATCACTATAAATTGTGTAAAATTGTACATATATCTTTGACATACAATCGGAAGCACTTATTTATTATGCTTCATACCAGGGTTTAACCATAAGATCATATCGCCTACTACCAGAGCGCTGGGTGGAGAGCGCCAATAGCTCAGAGGTAGCATGCTTGCTACTGGAGTGTAAAATGAACTTAAGCACGCTGTCCTTCGGATGGGAAGTTAAAAACCCTACCCTGGTCAAATAAAAATTTAAAGTAGGCAAAATTTAGCACCCCCATTGTAGAATCGAGCTCCTGTATACTAGTGACGAAAGAGCGCTCTGGTTATTGTGACACATGCCCGGGTTTCAACTAGGTTATATCGCCTACTACTAGAGCGCTCTTTCGTCACTCTGGTGGACATGAGCCCGACTCTACTGTGGGAGTCCTAAATATTGCCTACCCTACATTTTTATCCACCTAGGGCAGGGGTCTGAAACGAATAACTGACATCGTACTCTCAACGTTTTTTGACCTCCCAGATAAAAAAAAACTAAGGGCCTCGGTCGGGTTTCGAATGAATTTCTCTCAGATGTTACAAATTAAAGTTTAAAAAAAAAAAAAAAAAAAAAAAAACCAACAGGCTATCTCTAGAAAATAAAATTATATTGCATAACCTGACCGTTCAGGAACTTTAAACCTTGCACTTCTGCAACACCCAAAATACAGTTGCATCAGAGCTATTTCTCGCCCTTTACACTAGTGCACGTACCATAGGTTGAATGATCAATTCTATTAAATTTGAAGCAATTTTGTTGCAACGCTTTCCGGACAAAATTTTAAGTAAATTCCAAAGTGCAAAACCTCGATGTAACGAGAAAGCATTACGGAAATGACGTCATATCACGATATAAAACTTTTAATTTTTATAATTTAAACTAGGCTAGGTCCCATCGTCCATTACATCGGCAGTTATTGGGGTCTTTGCGTTGAAGTTATGCTTGGCGCTTGTAGTGCACTCTAGTGGTTTCCGCATTAAACAGCAACAATTAACTTACCCAACTATAGAGAAAGTTATGTAATCGGCAAAAAATCCGAAGCCGAGTTTTCAACGGCATTTCACGTTTTCCGACATCTAGATTCCAATTACGAGAAAAAAAAATCTGTCTGTCTGTGAACATAACTCCCGATAGAATTAATATATCGACACGAAATTTTATATATAAACATATATGTAAACCCAAAATAATATATCCAATTGTCAAATTTGTTGGTAACCAAAGATGGAGTAGAAGAGATTTTGAATGAGATAATGGCACTTGAAATTTCCCTTTCAAAATGTGTAAAGCAGGTGAATATAGTTATGGTAGCAGAGTGAGGAGGCCTGGCTCCTGAGCTGGTGAGTTGCGAAACGGCGCACTCACCTGAAAGCATACAGCCAACCCTACACTCATCTATCCGCCTTCATTCCATTTTATTTTTTCTTCTCCAGCTATACGAAGTATAGGGGAAGTTTTGTAATCGGTCAAAAATTCGATGCGGAGTTTTCAACGGAATTCATGTTTTTCGACCTCTAGATTCCAAATATGAAAAATATGTCTGTCTGTCTGTGAACACGATAACACCCGATAGAATCAATGCATCATGACGAAATTTTATATGTGAAACCAGAACCCTCTAACGACGACACCTATTGTTTTTCAGACAAATCGACCAAAGAGAAGTGGGAGTTTAGGAGAGAGGTCGTAATGAATTTACTAAATTTCATGCGATTTAGTAGGAGGAGCCCCTCTATGTAAGTCAAATGTTGAATATTAGCGCAAACTATGTCGCTGCAAAATATGTCATGCCTTGCCAATATCATTTAAACGCGTATATGTCTGTCCAATTAATTTTATGGAACGTAAAAATGAAAAGTAAGAGCGAAGAATTAAGAGGCGGGATGACCAATCCTAGATAGTATCTTAACTGTCGGTAATAAAGCCTGGGAGCTATAAAGATTTTATTGAAATGCACGTTTTACTTCTAAGAAAACTTGAGTTTTTGTTCATTCCAGTGAGCATGCCGTCTTTTTTAGTCGTGGGTATAAGAAATACAAGCACCCTAAAGTTTATGCAAACATCATAAGAGGTAACATCTTTCCAAAGGAAGATGTGGGACATAAGAACAGTCTTAAGGAATGTGTGAGTCATAAAATCTTTCCCAGGGGAGGTATGCCAGTAAAAATTATGACAACCATTATCCTAGACGTATGCGTATACAAGGAAAATATGTATAGGGCTTAACTTTTTTTTACGTACCTATGTCTAGTGGTATGGAATGAAACATTAGCCAAATAGGTCCAAGCAATTTTTAATATTCTTTACGTTTCGGCCTCTTATGGGCCATTATCACAGAAACGATTGCTTTTAAAATTAATGAGAAATGTGCATCCAACTAGGAGGACATCGCGTCCATTTCTAAGAGGCCGAAACGTAAAGAATATTAAAAATATCTTGGACCTATTTGGCTAATGTT
Organism: Aradus depressus; assembly: GCA_963662175.1. Classification (NCBI taxonomy): domain Eukaryota; kingdom Metazoa; phylum Arthropoda; class Insecta; order Hemiptera; family Aradidae; genus Aradus; species Aradus depressus. Next base: position 3,015,971 of record OY759219.1, read on the forward strand.
TCATTCCATACCACTATGAATATAAGGTCCCAACCAAAATAAAACATTGTACCTATGTCTGTTTTTGATCACCTTAGCTCGCACTATGCGATGTGACACTAGGTTATAGGTCATTCTAGCAAGTGTTGTGAAAATTCCTTCTAAATTATTGTTAACAATTTTTAAGTAATACGTTAACAGTAAAATAATTTAATATTACCATAATTATTCCGGATTTTCTAATTGTAAACCAAGAACCCTCTAGCGACGACACCAAATGGGAGGGGAGGCTTAATATAAAACATCTAACAAATGCCGATAGAATGAATGCATCAACACAAAATTTTATATGTATGAACAAAACCCTATAAGGGCAACACCTAACGATTTTCAGCCAAATCGGTCAAAGGGAAGGGGGATTAGAGGAGGACTTAACTGAAATAACTGCCGATGTAATGAATGTATCGACACATAGTATGAGGATTTAGGGGCATTTATGTAAGTCAAATGTTTAATATTAGCGCAAACGGTCGACTGGTTGTGGAGGGGCAGCGAAACGTTAATAGATTAATTCGTTCTGGGGAAGTACATTGTCGGTGATTCACCGACTTTTCTTTCAAAGTAGAAGCAAGCGAGTTGTACAAAACAGAAGTGAGGTCGATATAAATTTTGTAACTGACCATGATAGATATCACAAGTTTTGGATAGAAAATGAGTTAGTTGCTTGCAACATGAGTCTCTGAAAGGGCACAACCTCCATTTGCTTCAGATATTTGTTGCGACATTCTAGCAGAAATAGATTATTTTGGAATATTTGTTGTGATCAGGAAACGTTGCGAAGGTAAACTGTATCTACTGGACACTAATCTAACCCAGAAATGCAACCAGTTTCAGAACTAATACCAGATATTGCGATCTTCAACTGGAGATGACCTCAATGCACTTTCTATAAGCTGTAATTTGCAAGAACAGGTTCGCAAAATGAAAGTAGAATTATTATATTGTAAATGGAACGAGACAAGGGAAATTTTAACAAAAATATAAATAGATAAAGTGGATTAATGCAGGGATTCTACCTTCCCATTGAGTAATTAAGGGGGCGTTTGGAGGGAAACAATCATGTTGAGCCCTTTAAGGGACTTGTCGTAATGATAAAGATGGGCAACAGATGAGGCTTGTGGTCGATAAAAACAAACTTGTAGAGTGTCTGAGTGTGCCTTCTTCAGAGCCTGTATTGACATGTATTCATTATCAGTGAGTTTATATATGCAAGAATTTAGTAAATATGACACTCAAACTAAATGTGACTAAACCAACAAAGTAACTTTTAAATATTTACTTTTATTAAATTAAAAATAATTAAACAAAAACAAGAAATATAATATTATATCTAAACAAAAGCATAATAACGAAACAAAACCAACAATAAGAGGGAACAATTTAAACAAAACAGAATATTAATACTTTTTTTTGTTCACTCATGACATACGTTTTATTTCGTTATAACTGTTTGTGTTTAGACATAATATTTTAGGTTTTTTTTTTCTCCCCTTGGTCTGATGTTCTGTGCATATTGGCCACAAAAAATTAAAAATGTATTTAATTAATTTTTGTTTATATTTTTCCCGGCCGATAAGAGCCAAGAACCAGAGGGACACAGCCCAGGCCCCCCGGGGACCCAGCGAGCCATCCGAAGAGGGCGGATATATATTTATTTAATTTAGGTTATTTTGGTGTAAATAATTGAGAGTTACTTTGTTGGTTTAATCACATTTAGTTTCAGTGTTATATCTTTACTCAAGGAATAGAATATTAAAATACACAATTTCTTTGTCAAACTTCACTATATATTTTCAAATACTCAACTAGTTTCGCCGTGTTAAGGCATTATCAAGATTCACTTACAAACTGACAGAATTGACAGGGTAGAAGATACAGTTATGGAGGGGGCTTTTAGGTAATGACGGGGAATCCCTTGTTTTTGTTACTCTATACATTCCAATAAACAGATATTTACAAGATAATAATAAATATAAAATAAAAAAGAAAGAAAAATTTATTTTATATTTATTATTATCTTGTAAATATCTGTTTATTGGAATGTATAGAGTAACGAAAACAAGGGATTCCCCGTCACTACCTAAAAACCCCCTCCATAACTGTACCTTCTACCCTGTCAACCAATTCTGTCAGTTTATAAGTGACTCTTGATAATGCCTTAACACGGCGAAACTAGTTGAGTATTTGAAAATATATAGTGAAGTTTGACAAAGAAATTGTGTATTTTAATTATCTATTCCTAGAATGGAGCTTCACAAAGTAAATCTGGAAACCATAAATTATCTTTACTCAATTCTAGCATGTATAAACGCTCAGTATACGACTATATCTCAATACAGGTGCTGAAGAAGGCACACTCAGACATTCTACCCCCTGCTCTAGGTGAATAAACATTTAGGGTAGGCAAAATTTAGGAGTCCCACAGAAGAGTCGGTCTCATGTTCACCAGAGTGAGGAAAGTGCGCACTGGTAATAGGCGATATATGACCTCATAGTCAAACCTAACCAACAATGATAAGTTTATCACTACCTAGAGCGTAGGGCTTTGGTCGCATGGTCTCACCATGGTTTGCAGGTTCGAATCCCGTCCAGGAGTTATTTCGTAGATAGAACTCCCTCCCGGGGGTAAATAACTAAGTAACACATTGGGATGGCTAATATGCACTGTACATAAGGCAAAACAAAAAAAAATTACCTTAATAGTGTTATTTTTAGTTCGAAAGGAACTGATTAAGATATAAGGTTTCGTTAGGCCTAAAACAGCTGTAAGGTAGGAAAGGATGTTACCTAAATAAGTGATGAGTCATCACAATGCAAGTATTTGTGAGATCTGTAAAACAATTGGACAATATAAATAGAATGTAATAAAATCCATGATCAAACGTGATAAGGGTTATCCTATGTCTTACTGCAGATTATTAAGTGAAGTGCATAAAGAAGGAATACGACAAGAATAAATCAACCAAATAATGTATGACATTATATTATTAATTGATAATATTTGTTATATTGTTTTTATGAAACAAAATTGAAATTTATCTAAAAAATGCGACGGAACGTCTTACAGTATAACCAAATTATGTTAATAATAATATATCATAGTGAAAAAAATTGTTATTCATCCACATTCCCCCTTTTTTTGTTATTATATTCGGACTGTTCTAATGAACTTACAATTAGTTTTATAGATATATGCATTGTGATGACACATCATCAATATATTTTTTTTTTTATTGGCCTTAAGTACTATGCATATTAGCCATGTCTTTATAATGCTGTTATTTACAACGTCCATGGCCCCGGAAGAGAGTTCTATCTACGATATAAAACTTTTCGAACCCGCAACCAAGGTGAGACCATGCGACCAATGGCTCCATTTACTTAGGTTACTTCGACAGGAGGTTGGAAAACATCGAAGTCTCCGCAACACATTATAGGCCCATTACATAATTTCACCTATATCTACTTCGTATATCTGAGGAAAGCAATGCTGAGGAAAGCAATGCTGTTTAATGTTTTGGTAGATTTACATAATTATTCTCTGTACGAAAAAAAAAAAGCCAATTTTGGGTGAGTCATGCCTCCGTTTCTTTTGTACGTGCAGTAAATATTGATTTTTGACATCCTTGCATGGCTTGGAATAATGTTTTACTCTTCTGGTATGTCGATGTAGAAAGTCACTTCACGAATTGGAGATAATCCAGCAAAGAGGTACTCAAATATAATTCCCTTTAAGATAGAAATCGGTCGGTGATCGTAAAACTGCCGAATCATGAAGATAAAGTTGGAAAGCGCTAAAAGACTCACTGAAAGCATGTTTATGTCAAATGTTTCACTTTTCCTTATTTACTGCGGACTATCGATAGTTAGGTACATTTTAAGGGCATTTTCCTGTACCATACAAATACTTAGGTACGAAAAAAAAAATCGACGGTGAAGCACCGATTATGTACTTCCCCAGCAAGAATTAATCAATTAAGTTTTCGCTCTCCCTCTAAAGCCTGGGTTAAAACTTAATATTTGACTTACATCCGCTTCTCAATCCTCATATTTTATTTTCCGTAGATACGTAAATTTCATCCACAGTTATTGTTTTTGTGTTAAGCCTCCCCCTTAATCCCTCTCTTCCCTTTGGTCGATTTGGCTGAAAATCAAAAGGTGTTGTCCTTATAGGGTTTTGGATGTACATATAAAATTTCATGTCGATACATTCAATTTATCTGGAGTTATCATGTTCACAGGAGTTATCATGTTCACAGGCACATTTAGACATTTTTTTTTTCATTTTCCGAATCCGGAGATCGAAAAACCGGAAATCCTTAATTAAAACATAAAATTCCGTTGAAAACACCCCTTCGAAATTTTTGATCGAATACATAACTGCCCCTATACGAAACACAACATAAAATATATTTGTTGTATACATTTTTTTATGTAAACATATTTTTTCAATTGTTTCACAATATCTCTGCAAAAAATGTTAATTATCATAAATTATAGTAGGTTTCACAAGTAAATATTGAAAGACACAAGGAAAATTAACTTTTAGAAGAAGCTGTTATTGAAGCTTTGAATGTTAAGAAAGTGAAAAAAAAAGATGAATAAGGCTATTTACAGATGTGATTAGAGAGACAGTGGGAGTGGCAGCTGGCATTTCATGGAGTCGACAGTGTTACCTTCATCTTCTAACGCGAAAATGAATAATAGTTGCATGTAAACATTAGCAACTCGCCGTAGAAGACTATAAGATGTTATTTTGTTGAGGTTTTTTATAGAATGGACGAGGGATTCAATAAGAACAGAATTACACAAAAAAAAAATCATCATTGAAACCTCGGCTAAATATCCCCCCCCCCTCCCCCCTACGTCTTGGCTGTTTGTTTAAAAACATTCAAAAGATTTGTCTCCTACTCAAATATTTCTGATTCATGTCAATTTTAACGTTTCATACTTCTTTTATATTATATAAAAAAAATATATATCAAAAACTGAAATGTTTGTAATTATCTGTCTTCAGAGAGGTAAAAACTAGAAATAATGAAATCCCCAAGTGACATACAGCTAGTTATTACATATATATTTTATTTATATATACAATTACATATTACAATTTTTTATACGATCAGTTCCCACTTTTTTTTCGCAATTTCCGCCATGTTGCTTCATCTTCCCTTAATGAAGTTTCCTACTGACGAAGACAAAGAAAGGAATCTGACAAGTTTCACAACGATCCACTAAACTTCAGTCTGCTTCAACATCTTTAGAAGCTGGTTATTATTTCCTCAGAGATATACATTTTTAATTGACAGTTATTTATATCGTTAAGAATTTTTCATTTAATTTTCGTCGGAATTTCGTGTTATCCAATCTCCAGAACTTCCGCTTTTGTATCAATTTCTAAATCAATATGTGCCTTTTTCAGGGACACAATTTCGTGGCACGCCATCCTTCGGACGGAACATTAAGATAAGTCCCGAGCCTATACGATATCAGGTACCTACTCGTTAAAAACCCCTACCCTAGGTGAATAAAAATTTAGAATAGGCAAAATTTAGGGCTCCCATATGAGTTATTATGACTCATGCCCGGGCTTTAACTAGAAGGTCATATCGCCTACTATCAAAGCGCTCTTTCGCCACTCAGGTGGATATGAGCATGACTACTATGGGAATCTTAAATTTTGTCTACTCTACATTTGAATTAACCTAGGGTAGGGGTCTTTAATGAGTACCTGACATCGTACAGACTCGGAACTACAGCTTAACATCCCATCCGAAGGACGGCGTGCTTAATTGGTCCTCAATTGAGTTTTGAACCCATCTTGAGCTCAGTAAGCCAGCATGAAACCACTGAGCTACCAGCTCCCACATGTATGTATGTTTGAGCTTCAGAAGAAAACGACAGATCTATATTCACGAAATTTATATGGCTTTTCTTTTAAGGATCGTCCAATTTAGCATAAGAATATGTTGAATTTTAACATTTTGAACTGAAGGAGGGGTTGTTCTTCAACTTTACTGACGGGCAGATAAAGTTAACCTCAATAAAATAAACATCTTATAGTCTGAATATTGTTTTAATCCTAACTGAAATAAGTATCTTAGTCTGAATAAAAAAGTACAATTAGAGATATTAGATGCATTACCCAAGCCGACGTATCCTTTAACTCCGCCAAGATTTCTTACTCGAAAGAGACTGCTCTTCTTAAAACCGCAGTTCAATGTGAAACCGAAATCCGAATTAAAGACACAGGTACTCCTCACCCAACCGAGAACTGGAAAAATTAAAAAATTCAGAATGGCATTTTATCGAGAAAATAACACCAAAATATAGAAAACATACAGCAACATCCAAGGCGGCCAAAATCTGAAACAGGCAGCTTATTTTCATATTCCAAAAAGCCTATTTTGTAGACATTTTTTGCGCTTGAAATTTTGATTAAATTAATCTTCAGATAATACATAATACATAGGAATTTTCATAATATAGATAAAACCTTTGCTAAACATACACGGCAAAACAAACATTTGAGGATTATTATAGAGACAGAAAAAAATAAAAATATGGGTAAGTTATTTGAACGAGACAAGAAGTTTCTGACATGAAATGAACTCAGTTTGAGTGAGCCCAGAGCGTTGCAAGGACGTGCAACGACTTACGCATACTTTCCGGATACACAACCTAACCACTGGATATCCCAGTAACGGAGATTCTAACTACAAACTCTTCTTCTCTGGGAGGAAGAACAAAATCAAAACTTTTCATGTGAAAGCCTTGAGACTACAGAACATGTAGTCCTCGATTGTCCGCTGTATGACCAGGTCAGGGTGGAGTTGATTCGCAGGACTGGATCTGCGGCAGCTGGTAACAAAGGCCGGCTACCCAGTGTTCAGTCGGTTTGTCGGCTCCTGGTGGGAGCAGAAAAAAGCGGTGTGACGGACTACACCGAACGCCAAAGCGTTGATGGCCCCCCAGCCCGCCATAACCTCACTGAATCACTAGACAGATCCCGAGCTTCCTCTACAAGTGATGTGGTGTTGTACCATACTAGACAGGAGGACCCGAAATCAATAAAGAACAATGAAGAGTACAGAAAGGAACAGAAACCACAAAACAACAACATTATTCATCATCTAAAAATATAATTATAGAAAAAAATAACGTTTTTGAAATAAATAGTAAATCTGAAAAAAATAAAACAGTGACTTTCAACGTACGAATATAAAAGTTGAATGAAAATATTAAACGATTATAAAAAAGTTGGACCAACAAATTGTTAACAATTCAGGAAACAATTCTTTGATGGGCGGGAAAAAGAGTACAAGTCCATTTTTGGCCAAAACAGTATTATTACATATTTCACAATGTGAAGTCAATCTCTAGAAGTGGTGAGAAGAGGACAAGTCGGTAATGTCTCTCACGTAGTGTAGACCTCATTTTTTGTCAGTTAAAAAAAAATTTGTCCAGTGGCAAAAGTTTCTGTTCTTCTAAAAAAATTAGTTTATTGACTTGTACTGTTATGGCCTCCCTCCAAAGAATTTATTAATGATATTCTAATTAGGAATAAAAAAATATGGTGGATTATAAAACTCATTTCGGTCTTTTCCTCTCCAGAAAGTTTTTTTTAAATTTAACAGTTGTTATAAATGATGTTTCGCCTATTTCGGGAATTATCAAAGTAAAAAAGGTATATAAATTGTCTCTGAATGTTCATAAAAAAATATATAAGGACAAGAATTCATCTAATTAGACGGACTGCTTAACTGGATAGACGTTATTATAATATAAAAAAGAAAATATTAAATTAAAAATATAAAAACCTCCCGATACAAAAAATAAACATTTAAAGGGGGGGGGGGGGGGGGGGCTGGAAGGGCTTAGGGGGGAGAGGCTGGGCTTTATAAACATTTGAGGTCAACCTCCAAGTCTCTAGCTGTAATAGAGACCGAGATCCCTATACAGGCACTGATGAAACCTGAAGATCTTGAAAACGGCATATCCGATTTCCACCAAACATGGCTAAAAACCATCTTGGAAATACCAGCTTTTGAAACAAAAAAAACCGCTTTGAAATCGGTTTAGCCGTCTTGGAACTACAATGTCACAGACAGACACAAAGGCTTCAAACTTATAACACCCCTTCATTTGCGTCGGGGGTTAAAAAATAAAAATACTTTAAAACACAAATACAATTTAAATATTACTTTGAAATATTTCCTTAATAGATTCTTTGAGAGCTGTAACGTTGTTCCTATTTCAAACTGAAGCCACTCTGTTTTTGAAAATTTATTAAGAAACAGTTTTTGTAAGGACCAATTTATTCGATGGGACTAACAGTTTATGCGTAAATCAAGCTAACGTATTTAAAAAATTGATTTCGAGATGTCATTTTAAGATGGTTTCGGCTCGGTATTTATCTCGTAAATCTTCAAAAAAGATGGTTTCCGGCATGTATCTCGTAAATCGGGCGGGCTTCAAAAAAGTTTATGTTATCTCTACAACTTTTAAAAGCAAGTTAGTAAGCATTCACAAAGTTTCAGTCAAATACACACATGTAAATCAAATGCGTTCTTAAAATTTAAGTTTTTTGGATTAACTGATGTGCCGACATCATATGATACTTTATTATCCAATTATTATGAGACAAAAAAAAACTTTGCGCGGTGTGGGGTTTGTTTTCATCTGTCAGTATACGTGACTAGTGGACGTTGTCGTACCAGGAAGCCAGGAAATGAGTTCTGGCTGGAGAGGCTTACAGCAGGAAGTGGCCGGTGTCTTCTTGTTAGTTCTCTCAGTCCTTGTTCCTAACTCTTCATAGTTGGCAAAATGAACGAAAACTAAATAGTTTATGTAACATATTTTAAAAATTTAACTTTCAACTTAACTTCAAAAACATTTAGACTGCTGAAATTTAAATCTGATGTTTTGCGCGTTCTCGTTTTTATAAATTATCCATTTTTTTCTAGCCTGTTTTGTTACATTGAACGAATAAATTGTATAAAATAAAATTGTATTTAAAAAAATTAAGAAAAACTAATATTAAAAAAAAAATTGTGTATTTTACCAAAAATATATACGTACAATAAATACATGGGCATATTTTCGGTATTTCTACCATCTTCAGCCATGACAACAAATATTGTAGTTATTACAATTGTTTTATTTATTTTTATTGTTTTATAATATTTCTGCAATAAATGTCAAATATAATTAAAACTTTCTTGCTTTATGTTCTTAAAAACTTTACGTTAGTAATGATCACGAACAGAACAGAATAGTAATGATCACGAACAGAACCCTTTTGTGTTGGGGGTTGAAAACGATATCAAACCAAATTAGAAAAGCCGTTTACATTAAAATTAAGCCACAGTTCCGACACCCGGATTCAAAAATGAAAAAAAATAAATGTCTGCGTGTCCGTTTTTGTGAAGACGATAACTCCCGAAACAATGAATGTATCGACACGAAATTGTGTTCGTGTGCCCGATAAGGACGAAATTTATCCTCTTTTACATCCCCAACTATACCAAGTATAGGGGAAGTTATGTAATAGGCACAAAATTCGATGCAAAATTTTCAAAGGAATTTTATTTTTTCCTACCTCCAAATTCCAAATATGAAAAAAAAATTATCATTGTGAACACGATCACTCTCGATAGAATGAATATATCGACACGAACTGATTTTCAATCAAATCGACCAAGGGGAAGGGGGGGGGGGGGGATTAGGGGAGAGGCTTAACTGAAAACTCTAATAACTGCCGTTGTAGTGAATGTATCGACATAAAATTTCATATGTGAATTCAAAACCCTATAAGGACGACACCTATTAATTTTAAGTGAAATCGGCAGAAAGGAAGGGGGTTCAGGGGGGGTCTCATCTCAAAATATTTAAAATCATAACCCAATGAAGATATAACCTGTCAAATTTCAGTGATATCGGCCGAAGGAAAGGGGGGGGGGGTGGTTTAGGGAAGGGCGCCAAATGTTAAAAAAACCTAATATCTGCCGATGTAATGTGTTCAATGACATTGACTACTGAGCTTAGCCAGCGCTCCCCCACTATGGGTCCTACGCCACGTCTAGCTCGCTCGCTCCCCCCACCACTCACCGTCCAGTCAGCAGACGTCCGCCACAGCCCGTCCGGCATACGTCACCCAGGAAATTGAAGACTTCCCAATGAGGACCCCCTCTGATCTCATTTATCAACACGGACCAGCAACGAGGAGCGCCACAACCAGATAGGAGAAAACATTTTTTATTTACAGTGACCTTATGACATTCATTCCACTTCATTTATTGTGTTTTAATTATAATTCTTATTTTCACTATTTCCACATTTACTTCTAACACATTTTACTCCTCCAACATTCTGAGTTTTTCAGGTCATCGGGCCTTGACGTCACAATATTAAGTGTCCGACCCTGACTCAAAAATAATGAATTTATCGACACAAAATTTAGTATGAGGATATAGGAGTCCGTATGTAAGTCACCTGTTGAATATTAGCGCAAACGGTCGACTGGTCTTGGAGGAGGGCGAAACGTTAATTGAATAATTCGTTCTGGGGAAGTACGTTGCTGGTGATTCACGGCAGACGTTTTTCTTTCTCTACTATTTACAAAAGCGCCTCCAAGAGCTGCAGCTAAGTCAGCATGCTCAGCTCTCACGTTGACAAGGTTAGCAGAAAGCCGGCTGTAACACGGTTCAGATATAGGTCCCATATATAAATAAAACCTGTACAGTTTCCTCATCCATTCATTTACATTCCACTTTCTACAATATTTCTGGCTTCAGGCCAGCACTCTGGCACAACCTTGGCTCATCAGCAGGTTGCTTGGCGTACCTATGGTTTATTCGATATAACCTCGTTATCGATATGATACCGATAAAGCCATATAAAAAGAAGGTGTCGATAACGATAAAAATATCGGACAACTTTATCGATATTAGGTTATATCGATAACATTCGATATCTGAAGTGTCCATTAAAAATCCATAGAAAGAAGGTTTAATTAGAATTCCGTCAAATTGAAAAAAAATTTATTATTAGTTACGTAGGTAACTTACGTTTTAAAATAATATTACATTAGGTATGTAAATAGAAAAAATATTTAAAGAAAGAAAATTATTAAGAAATGACTGCTGCATTCCACTCGCTCTCCTCAGCACTTTGTAAAACTAGCAACTTTTCAAGCAACTTTCCTGAAAGTCTATTTCTTGCCTCTCTTATTGTACCACCTGCTTTGGAGAATAACCTTTCGCAGGGAACAGAGGTGGCCATGTTGACCAAGTAAGTCCTGGCTACTCTGTACAGTCCTGGGAACACGTTCTTCATGTCCTGTTAAGTTTCCAGAGGGTTAGTGTTCAAAGGGGCCCCACAATTATATAAATAGATGGACAATTCATGGCGTATAGTGTTTGAGGAGTCTTTTTGTTTCCTCGTACTCTTACCATGAGCTAGACGTTTATGCTGTGCCCAGAAATCGAAGGAATCGTCATTATTGAGTGACTCAACGTCCGAAGATGAGTCAGTTTGCGGATCATTAATTATTCGATTTGATATCATGACTGGGAGTATCTATATCGATAAAATATCGAAAGAACATTATCGGATAAAAAATATCGAAATCGTATGCATTTTATCGATATCATATTAATATCGATAATATCGAATCAACACTAGGCGTACCCACATTTTCTTGGGTCACACTAAACAGAAATATTTTTCAGATAAAGAAAAAAATTTTCAGTGAATCACCAGCAATGTACTTCCTCAACACAAATTTAAGTTGTTGCTCTCCCTCCAAAACAAATATTTGACTCATATAATGGCTTCTGAATCCTCATACTAGATGTTGTGCCATTCATTACATCGGCAGTTATTAAGGTATATGAGACGAGCTCCCTTCTTCTCTACTCCCCCCCCCCCCCCCCCCCCCTCCTTCGACCAATTTCTCGAAATGAATACGCAAGTAACTTGTGGGGTTTTGGATTTACAAATAAAATTTTGATTTGATACGGTCATTGTAATGAATGTATTGCAATGAAATTTCATATTTGAAGTCATAAACAAAAGAGGACATAACCTGGAACGTTACAGTAATATCGCCCGAAGGAAAGGGGAGTTCAGGGGAGGTTCAAAAACTTTAATAACTACCGATGTTATGAATTCATCAACACAAAATTTAGTATGAGGACTTAAGAGCCTCGATGTAAGTCAACAGCTGACTATTAGCGCAAACGGTCGACTGGTTTTGGAGAGGGAGTGAAACGTTAGTTGATTCATTGGTTCTGGGGAAGTACGTTCCTGGTGATTCACACTTTTTTATTTTACAACTTGTGAAATGATGAACCATATTCATAAGAAGAAATATCCAGTAAAACTAGAGTATAAACTGCAGAGTTTCTAGTGGAAGATGGTGTGACCAGCCAGGATGGGCAAGACCTCCAAGAGAGCTGATGTGGCTCATCACGAACTGACGTGACTGCATCAAGCAGATCAACTTCAGATAGATGGGAGAAGCAACTTTAGAAAGAAGTTTCCAAACTCAACCACCAATCAATGGTGAGCGCCAACTGGCGTGGTGGCGACGGTGAAACTCCAGCAATGTACCCCACAACGAATTAATCATTTAAATTGTCGCTCCCCCTCAAAAATCAGTCGAGCGTCTGCGCAAATATTCAATAGTTGACTTACATAGGGGCACCTAAACCCTCATACTAAATTTCATGTCGATACATTCATTACATCGATAGTTATTAGGATTTTTGAATTGAACCCCCGATTCCCCCTCCCCTTCTGCCGATTCCGCTGAAAAGTAATAAATGTCGACCTTTTAGGGTTTCGAATTCACTGCGATGTATAAAAAAATACACACATTCAAATTGTTAATATTACACAAATTAATTATATTTATTTATATAAAGAAGCAATTAAATTCGAGAATAATAATATGAATGCATTTTGTTAAAAAAAAAAAAAAAAAAACAGGAATAAAAACAAAACAAGGCCATCAGCTGTTTTTAATTAGTGTAGAGGAGTCCAATGGTGTGTGGTCTGGGTTGAGATGGAGTGAGAGTTTAGGCTTAAGGTGTGGAGAACTAAGTTGTAGTGAATTGATTGTGATTAATTGGAGATTTAATTGAAATAGATGCACAAAGGAGGTACTTTAATTTAATTATATGTTTTATATGCCCTAAAATAAATTAAATTTGAACAATGGCCAGTATTTAGAAGGAAATTAGGTTGTAAGATTTCTTTTTGTAGAAGATTTGATTTTTTTTATCACTTAGTTATTAATTTTATTATGTAGTTTAAGTAAATAAACCCAATTATAGTTCTCGTAAATTCTATGCTATTCATTCATCCCTGTTGACCCAGTAAGATGATTTAAAAAACCTTTGGATTAGATTCAATATTTTTGAAAAACTTAGAAAAACAATATGGCATCTCTTTAGAAATCCAAACGAAACGTTTGTTAATTGAATTTTTTTAAATTTCCTAGCACTTTCTTAAAAATTGCACGTCTTGAACTTTTGATATTTTTTAGGGCCCTTTTCGGAAATTATTGTAGAAATCAAAATTTAGTAAAAAAAAAAAAAAAAAAAACAGTTATAAAATGTCTATAGGAAATGTGGTAATTTATTGTTTATTTAATTATTATTTTGTTTAATTTTATTAATTCAATTATTATTTATACTTATATTTTTTTAATTTATTTTAACAACATAATTTTCTTTACCACATCACATATGAAATTATGTCTCGACACATTCATTCTGTCGGTAGTTACCGTTACGGGCAGACTTTTTTTTCATATTTGATTGGAAAACATGAAATTCTGTTGTAAACTTCGAATCGAAGTTTTGACCTATTACATAACTTCCCCAGCCTTCGTACAGCTGGGGAAGTGAAAATAAATAATATATCCGCGGAATCCTTACACAACTTAACAAATAAATTGAAAATAAATAATATATCCGCGGAATCCTTACACAACTTAACAAATAAAGTGAAAATAAATAATATATCCGCGGATTCCTTACACAATTTAACAAATAAAGTGAAAATCATATATATAAAGCTGAAAATGTCTGTGCGTTGTACCGCTATCTCACGAACGGCTTGATGGATTTGATTAATTTCTTCTTTAATTTGTTCGTCATCGTCTGTGGAAGGTTATAGGCGTATTAGTACCTCAATATCTGGTCCATCCCAGCATCCACCCACGCAATCTTTGTAACTCAAAAACACTGCAATGATTAATGAGGAATCTTTTTGAATAGATACGTTTTATCTACCGGAAGGTTAAGGTCTGTTTTTTAATCAACCCCGGGTTCGTCCCAGCATCCACTCACGCAATCTTTGTAACTCGAAAACCATTGCAACGATTAATGAGAAATCTTTTTGAATAAATTAGTTTTAGCTCCAGGATGGTTGAAGTCTATGTTTTAATCAACCTGGTGGTCACAAGCGTTCTCAAGTACGCACTGGCTAGGACGTCCACTGATGCTAAGTACTCACTAGCTGTGGTTTCCGCCGTTGAATGGCGCGTACTAGCCATGGTGCCCAGGGGTCCTAAAAACTTACTAGCTGGGATGTCTGAAGGACTATAAGCGTTATTCCGTATGAATAATTGAAAATTATAACATCATGAATGTACTATTGAAGAATTGAAATGGATTCGAACGAGAGATATTAGGAGAAAAGTCAAAGTTCCCCGGGCAACGCCGGGTATTACTGCTAGTAAATAATATATCCGCGGAATCCTTACACAACTTAACAAATAAAGTGAAAATAACGTTAAGTGTAAAGACAAGAAATAAGTAAAATAAACCACTAGCAATTTGACAAAAGTATAGAAATAAAATGTCACCCCAATTATATCGAAACGTTTGAAGTATCGATGAATAGGTAGGATACTTGGATGTATCGATACTGGAATATGTGCGCCTAGACCTTGCAAGGTGACAACACTGGTGAAAGCAGGTCACTGGCTCCTGTCTACTCCACATACCGTATCTTACCAACCCAACCCGCCTATAAAATAACATGATGTTATATTTATAAAAATTCAATACCAAATCATTTAAACTCATCTTTCATCAAAATCAACAAAAATAATACAATTTTAAACACTAATAAGTATTGTTAACAGGGAATAATTGTACTTAAAAATAAAAATATACATATGTCAACATATTTAACTAAGTATTTAGTGAGATGACATAGTTAATTAAGGGGCATTGCAATTTAGATAAGATTTAATAGTAACAAATGAATAACTAATGCATGAAATATAACTATAAATAATGCACGTTTTTTCGATAAAAAGGATCTGTTTTGGTTGGGAAAGGAGAGGGACCTTGTGGAGAAACTACGAACTGTCCAAAACCTCATATGAGGTTTTCATTGCTTTGGTGGGCTTGGGCCCGACTCTACTCTGGGAGTCCTAAATGTTGCCTGCCTTCCTTAGGTTTATTCGCCTAGGGGTCTTTAACGAGTACCTGAGATTGTACAGACTCGGGATCATCGCTTAACGTCCCATCCGAAGAACGGCCTCGGCAGGGTTTCGAACCCACGATCTTGAACACTATAAGTCTAGATTATTTTATAAAAAATTAATGCCATAGTTAAAAAATAAACTCAATACCTATTTTACAAAGGAAAACGCTTGCCCTGTTTGCGCCGACGCCTCACTTCTGTCTTACAGTTTTATTTATAAAGGTTGAGAGGAATGAGCACTAGTGATGGACAAAATTAATATTTCTGTGTACCTGCTACCAACTGTTTCTGCTACTTTTAACCCTCCGATGGTGGCGCCCATTAGTGTCACATACTTAGTGCTGTTGGATCTGTGAGATCTTCAAAAAATAATTTGTTTTGTTTATTTTTTACAAGTTTCTCAACTAAGAAGTTGAAAATAAGGAGGTGGTTAGGAGTGGGATGGGATGGGATGGGGCAAGAGACGCCTCGAGGTGGATCATTACTGATACAATAACCTCGGGCGCGCCAGATAACGGGGCATCGTACACATACGTCATCTCCAGTCATGACGGGGATATTGGCCTATGTACCCAGTGACGTCACTCATGGGGGGCAGTACCTCAATAATTTTCCTTCAAAAATTTCCATGGTAAATGACTAAAATAGTTATTACTAAATTTAGAAGGCGTGGCCCGGGGCAAGTTCCTTTTTGTAACCTTAATATTCGCACTTGCTATTGTTTCTTCCGTAATCGATTTTATTAATTAAGTTTTGATTGCAATCTGTTTACTTTTGTTTAAATAACATGTTGAGGCTGTTTCATGTTTAAAAGGATTTTTCTTAATTGTGTATGTTAGTTAGTTATTATGACTCATGCCAGCGCTTTAACTACGAGGTCATATCGCCTACTACCAGAGCGCTCTTTCCTTCACTCTATTAGGAATGAGCGCCACTCTACGCGGGTGCGAATAGCGCCGGCCCTGAAAGTGACGACGCACGTTGTAGTTATTAAAGAAAGGACAAGAGCGTGTAAGACAATGTAGAATATCTGTGGTCGTGGCAAGGTACGCTGCTGCTGCTGGGTGGCGAGCCCAGATAGCGGCCCTATTTAGGGTTAAAAGAGCTTATCGACCTGTCTCAACGGCTGCACTACAGTTACTAGCGGGAACCCCCATAGTCTTGGTCTTGTATGGTGCTGTTGATTAAAAAAAAGATTATCAATCGGGTTTTTATTTTTATTTTTTTTCATAGATAAGAATTTTATGTAATTTCTTGATTTAGGAGATCAGAAAAGATGAAATTCCGATGGAAACCTAACAAAGAATTTTTAACAGATTACATAACTTCCCCCATACATCAATGGAAGTAAAAAAGAACAATAGTAAAGACGTGCTTCCATGGGATCCTATTTGAAGACATTGATTCCGTTCAGACAAAGAAGTAGCGACTCCAGAGCTGAGACGGCCAGTTCCTGGAGAAGACAACAGACAGTCCTGAGGAGCACGAGCCGACCAATGATTGTCCCATTCGTCGCAGTCCCTCCAAGAAAGACTTCCTTTCATCTCCAAGCCACCACAAGAAGCGAGCTGATCACACTTCTGCCATTCTTCACAAGGGAAAGACGCCTTCTCACGAATCGAACAACTTGTACCAAATTTACCGAATGAAATTGAATGAGAATGTTCGCTCTCCCTCTGAAATCAGCACCGAATTTGTTGAAAATGAATAAATATCTTACTGAAGAACTTGTGAATCCTAATAATAAATCTCGTGTCGATACATTTCAGATGAGATCATCCTCCCAAGATCATCCCTTTACTTCGGCCAATTTCTCTGGAGATGGATCCATATATCTATGGTCACAGGGAATAAGTTGTTAAGTCGTAATATGGCCAAAATGAGTTGAGTGTACTGTGATCATCTCCCAAGTCATCTGCGCACTGTGAAGAAGTTGGGAGCTCAGGACTCTAATACTTTCGAAATTATAAAGATGTGGGTTTCTTGGTATCCCGTAAAATTGTGTATGTTCTCGGTTAAATCAACTTAATCTACTTCTTTGAGGAATCATTCAAGAGATAACTGCATTTAACCATTTATTCACTACTGCAGACTATTCCAAGTGAAGTGGTTGTTTTCGGTTAAATTAATTTTCTCAACTTTAGAGAGGCATCAGTGTGTATAAAAATTAGGTAAATGTGGTCAATAATTAGGTAAGTGATGGGGAATGATTAGGTAACTAAGGGAAAATACAAGAAAGGATTAACAATATTCATTTTCATTTACTCCTATAGATTTAGAAGGTATATGATTAATAATGATGCAAACATAATTTATTTATTCCAAAAACTACATTTACACGTTTAATGCAAAAGTAAAAAAGTGCTGCCCTGAAAAGTTACGAATTTAGACTTACCAATTTATTCCCTATGACCACATTTTTTTGACGATAGGTCCATTACCTAGGCAGTAGTTCACCCCCCCCCCCCCCCCCTTAAGCAGATCAGCTGAAAATTGATACATGTCGTCCTTATGAGGTTTTGGATTAAAATATATAATTTTATGTTGATCCATTTACTACATCGGCAGTTATTGTTTGTTTATTATGTTCATTCTAACGGGAATTGGATTAATTTTGTGCTGTGTAAACAGATATGACAAGTAGTTAGTATTAGAAGAGTGGCAAGTCCCCCCCCCCCCCCTTACCGATACTGTCTGTGACTGACGATGTATCGGAAATGTAGTCTTCGCTATACTGAAAAATACGGAGAGGATTTGAAAAGCTTATATTGGAAGTATGCGCAATTTTCAATTGCCTTGCTCAGAAGTAACCGTTAAAAATAGTGTGGTAACCAGTAGATAGATCAGTTGGAACAAAAAAATATACAAAAACATAACTTTTACAGAACTTTCATCCATTGGTCTGAGTTGTAATGGAATCCGTTCGAATTTCCCTTATAATTTGTGGGAATTTTCCCCCTTTTTTTCTTTCCCTCTTTTCTACAAATAGTGTCTGAGTAGAGATCTGAGGATGGCCATCACTTTCCCTGCCTGAGAGAGTGGCAGACACAAGCTGCCGATGGTTTGAACGATAGGAACTTTAGTTCTCATCGTCCGGCGGTGCCCTCGTCCCAGTTAGTTTGCGGTTCTCTGAGCCTCCTGCTCAGACTCATCTTCAACCGGCCATTCACCGATGTGTAGGGGAAATTATTTAATAAGTCAGAAATTCGATATTTGGTTTTCATTAGAATTTCATGTCTTCCTGATTCTAAATGAGGAGCATCCATGCAAAAACGGACAAATGCATCGAACAAAAAAAAAAGAGGTAATAACTGATTTTGGTGCAGTTCTATCAGCTGAACAAGAATATAGAGTCAAGTTGGACCAAAAGCGGTCAGGTCCTTATGAAAAGATGATTGAAATAATGAAGGTCTGAGCAAAAAAGAACAAATTTCAACGGGCCAATCACAACGTCGCATTCAGTCACGTGACCTTTGTTTACTTTCTAATCCCAATGTTTATCAGTTTGTTTTTCCTTTTCTTATTTTTTGTGTTTTTAACTGTAAAGTTCTGTTCTGTTTTTAAAATAAACCTGTGTTTTTATTATAGTGAATTTATAGTAATAATTTTTTTTAATGGAAGCTTTGTGTAATGATGAAGATGATGATTTAGTTGTGGTAAAGGATGTGTTTAAAGGGTCAAGAAAAAAAACAGAAAAGTAAAACAAGTCGGAGACAAGTCCACTTTATTTAAATTCATAAATTACGCAATTTTAATCAAATTTTGATTTGTAGTGTTTTAAATTGGTCAGGTGAGGCTACCTAACCCATATGAAACACTACTTAGGCCGGACTAATGACAAGCACTAAGCGCTTAGCTGACTAAGTGATTAGTGGCGGTTCACAAAAGGTTGTGGTTTTTCCACTAGTTAGTGCTTAGCTTAGAGGCTAGTCCTAGTTTGTTTTTGTTTTGAATTTGTACATTTTGTAGCTGCTATGAACCGAGTTGTTAAACGCCGAGTTTTTAAACATTATTTAAACATAATTATAAAATCGTTGATAGAAGAGCTTGAAGAGGAGTTGAAAAAAGAAAAACGAATATGGACAAGAAGTTGGTTGCTTAAAAGAGATACTCATGGAAGTTCAGTTGGACTTTTAAGAGAGCTAGCAACGGAGGATGAACAAGAGTATACACGTTGTCTGAGAATATCTCCAATGCAATTTTAATCCTTGTTGAGGAAAATATCACCTATTATCCAACGAGCTGATACTAATATGAGGTGTGCTATACCAGCGAAAATATAATTAGAAATTGCTCTCTCATTCTTAGCTACCGGAAATAGCTACTGCACGTTATCACACTTCTTCAGGGTTTCAAAAGCAGCTATTTGGTGTTATGCAGGCATTCATAGGATTTAATCTCCTCAATAAACTGATTGTCGTTTCTGATTACCACTTATCTGCCATTTTAAAGAATTAATTTTAAACAATTAACAAACAAAAAATAACAACATAAACGACAAAATAATTAGACATGTGACATTTATACATATATATTAAAGAGTGACATTTATACATATAATTATACATATACCTCTGAACCACCGGCGCCCTCGCAAAGTATTGGATGGTTTCTAATGTACAACATCCTTAGTCCAATCAAATCAGCTATGAAAGAACTAGAATTTCCGTGAACTGACACGATATAATTTTTGTTTTTGACATCTAGATTCCGCCGATGTTTCAGATAACACAGAAGTGCTGCCAACAAATGGAGGCCACGAGGCGTCTCTTCTTTTCTGCAGCTCGGTGCAAAACTGCGGTGCTGCTGAGGGGTGGAGCCCCTATTTAGATGACGTTATCTGGATTAGTGAGATTTGCAATGAGTGCAGACAGTGTGAAGCGGCCTTATTACAACATTGTTACCTTATCAGATAGCAACAGAAGCTGAGGAAACTAACTACTTGTATACCTGGAGGTATAAATATGTATATGTATATACCTGATGAATATACATCCTATATATATATATATACATATACACCGGAAGTTGAACGGTAAGGAACAGAGTACAAAACATATGTTTACATACATTACACAGAACGTGTTTGGTTGTAAACAACCAAGATCCAGGATGTTTTCTTCGCTTTCTCTACCAGGGAATACCTCTTTGGAGGGGAGACTTTCCAAGGGCAGTTGTTTCAGATGAAATCGGAATAATAGTTCATGAGAGAGGGAAAAATGACTTTAACTACGTTTTTATTTTTTTCGAAGTACCTAATATTGTATATTCCACAAAAAAATGTATTCTCGGTAGAGATATGATCACTGAGAGAGACTGGAGATTACACCAAGGGAGTATTCTTAGATCTGCTAAAGAAACTAAGAGATTTGGTCCTTCACTTGGTATCTTCAGACCTATGTAACACAAGATGACAAAATAAGGAGGAAATGGTAGTTATTATGACTCATGCCCGGTCTTTAACTACAAGGTCATATCGCCTACTACCAGTGTGCCCTTTCGTCACTCTGGTGGATATGAGCCCGACTCCACTATGGGAGTTCTACATTTTGTCTACCATAATAATAAATTTAATATTAATGATTAACGAAAAACAACCTATCGTTATTATTTTCATTATTATTTTTTTTAATTTCATTATAGGAGACATAATTTTTTTAATAGTTTTAATAGGCTATTTTGGCCTTTGACCTTTAGTCTTTTATTAACCATAAACGTGTATTTTTATAAAAATTATAAAAGAATAACCATCATTATTAAATGAGCCCGACTCCTAAGTTATGCCTACCCTAAGTTTTTATTCATCTAGGGTGGGGGGGGGGGGGGGGGGGGGTCTTTAACGAGTACCTGACATCGTACCCGAGCCTGTACGATGGCTTAATGTCCCCGAAGAACGGCGTTCTTAAGTTTTTTTTTTTTTTTATCTCCCAGACAAAATAAGTAGTAAGGGCCTCGGCCAGGGTTTTGAACCTGCGATCTTGAGTTCAGTAAACAAGCACGCATACCACTGAAGTACCTGCGCCCTCTCAGGAGCTACAGGTAAAGTATAAGAGCGCTTCGGGGGAAAGGATAAAAGGATTAGTTGCTCAGGTCCCTAGGTGCACCTGGGTCCAGCCCACCCTCTATAAATATGTCGGCGTCAAATAGGAAAGCCGATTTTTACTGCATTTGATTTCCCCCTTGACGTCTGGTAGTCTATTATAGTTTTATATCTGAATTTTCGCACTGAGTTAAAGGGCGATAAGTAGACCCAGATATAAATCAATGGGGCAAAAATAATAGGGTAAACAGAAAATATTAAATTAAATAAACAAAGACCCCTATAAAAAAAATTGGATTCTGTTAACAGTTACGCTATCTGACTTGTAAACCTGAAATGACGTAAAAATCAGGTCAAATAAGGTAATTTTAATTTAATTTGAGTATATGGGCCGAGTTTAGGTGAAATGGGATGTTACGCTATTTGACACCGACTTACAGATAACTTACACAACCGGTTTCGGCTTTGCACCATCTTCAGTTTTGGTTGTCAAACTGGTTCACAAACTTGTTATTTTTGTATTCCCATGAGGTACCAATTGTACAGAAAATCATGAATATCTAAGAGGCCAGTGGGCCTATATTCATTGGTTGATTTGTCTTGGAATGACGTCGGCTCAATTGTCAACAATTATAGAAAAAAATCCTTAATTTATATAATATAATAATTATTAATTAATATTTTTCTTGAGGTGATTCATTTATTTTTGTCTGTACATTATTTCATGTATTTATTGTGATATTGATCCATTATGTGACCTTAAAATTCGAACTTATCATTGTTAATTTCATAACCGACGCCGAGGTCTCGCCACCAGAATGGTACTTATCTTCATAACACACTAGAAGAATAACCACCAAATTCAGTCAAATGCAATTTTTAAAAGAAAAAGGAATATTCTTTGTCCGGATATCGCACGTTATCAGCTTCAGGGAAACTGATATAACTCAAAGTTATTCCCGAACGTCACATAACATTTCAAGCATTTCATTCTTTTCTAAGGTGCCCTTTGATCGGCAGAATATTTCAGAAATTCTTATGTTTTTAAAGGTTTTTTATAAGCAAATCTACGCTAAAAAAAAACACATCTACTGTAGGTGTTTTATTGTCGATTTTCAACTTTTTTTTTTTTTTTTTAATTTTTTTATTTACAACTACATATATACAATATATAATAAGTAAATGTGATACATAATAAATAAATGTCTTGGAATTTGAAGGAGAAATCATTCAATAATGACACTCCATTGTCTTGTTAAGATTTTCAACTAAAACTGAAAAGAAGAGGGACAACACGAAAACTACTGACTATCAATGTAATGAATGTATCAACAATCAATTTAGGATGAGGATTCAATAGATTGGGTTTAGAGGGAGAGTGAGGACGTAGTTGATTAATTTGGCAACTTTATTTCTTTGTTATCTGGAGACGTTGGACGGTTTTACATTGAATGAATGAGAAATGTCTAACAGAAAGGTGGATGAACTTCATTGTCCTTGTCAAGTATTCATAAAATTAGGTTCACGTTTGTCATGAATGGGCGTCTTACAATGAAGGAGAACCAGGCAGCTCGTCGCCTTGACAATGGACCAAGGATGCGAAGAGTTCGACCTTACGAACATGGAGCGTCTTGTTCACCTTCACAGGTCGATGCACCTAATGCAAGCGTCATTAGATCGATACAAGGTGAGAGCAGTCGTCTTGGTATCTATGAGTGTATCGATATGTTGTCTACTGGTGTAATGAGATCGATACATTGTTAAATATGATGCATAGATAAATGAGGGTAAAAAACGTTGAGAACGCCCTCCTGTAGGATGTCAGGTGTTCATGAAAGATCCTAGATAACTAAAAATGGCAAAATTTAGGACTCTCACAGTAGAGTCAGGCTCATGTCCACCTGCGCTCTGGTAGTAGGCGATATGACCTTGTAATTGAAGAGTTTTACTCTATAAAGCCACATAAAATATTCGGTGTTTAGTTCGGTTGCTCCGACTTATACGACTTTAAAAAAACTCTCAAGACTTTTGGGAGTAGGTTTTAGAATCCCAGAGGTACGACACCCACTGATTTTCAGAATCGGCAAAAGAGGAGGGGAGTCTTATCAAAAACTATAATAAGCCGATGTAATCAATGTATCGATACGGAATATTATATAAGGGTTGAAAAGAGAAACCTCTTTTGACTTTAAATCAAATTAATCGAAGTTGAAAAGAGTTTAGAAAAGCGTAAAATCTTAGTTAAATTAAAAAAAATCGAGTTGGGGAAGTACATTGTGATTCATCGATGATTTTTGGTTTTGTCATTTTCTGATTAAGGGGGGGGGGGTGGGGGGGCAATAAAAAAATAATTCAGTTGAAACAACTTTAAATTTTTAATTGATTACATAATTTCCCCGATGCTACTTCCTATACATCTATCATGGGAAAGTGACAATCTATATGTAGCCCAACACATATTCATTCTAAGTGAGTTGCACTATAACTCGGTGCATCGAAGGATCATGTGCATACAACAACGGAGCGGGTGCAGGAAGGACGCGTAGAGAATGACGTTGCTTGTTTAGGGTGTCATTGAAGATACAACCTGCAGGACACACAAAGTGACTCCCAGACTAACGCCTCTATTGTCTGGCTGACGCTCGTCATTCTTGGTCACGCCCACCCCCGCAACTTCAACAATACGCCTTCGTTAAAATGATAGTGTCAAATAGGGACATCCCGTTAATTTTGGGTGAAAAAAAAAAAAAAAAATTATGAATTACAGTACGAGTTTTTTACTTTAAAAAAAAAATTGAAAAATTCTATTAAAAATCAATTCGTGTTGTCCTTATGGAATTCTGGATACGCAAATAGAATTTCGACTCGATACCGCATTCACAAACACACAAATGTGTGTGGGAACACGGTGTAGAGAGAGACAGAGTGGATTTTTTTTTTTCATTTTTAAAATTAAGGCATTAGAAAACAGGAAAATACAGTAAAAACTCAAATTCGAATTTTTGAACGATTAAATAACTTCCCCTATACTACGAATAACGGGGAATGGTGGGGGAAAGTCACCCTTGACCCTGGTGGTAAAGGGCGGACCAGCACTAACGATGTACGAGCAATGAAAACTGACATTATTGCAGAGATATTGTGAAATAATTCAAATGAACTTGAAAGAAATGAAACTTGTTTATTTATGATATTGTCTAATTTCACCAACTATATATACATGGGAGTACTTTCGGTATTTCTACCATCCTCAGCCAAAAGCATAAGAGATAAGACTGAGTCAGTCAGAGTGGAGAGTTATAGTTTGTAGAAATGTGCTAGAGTTGTATTGAGAGGAGATGTGGAGCAAAGTGGACATTTGAAGGAAGTGATGTTGGCAGGTTGTGATGTAGGCCCCCCCCCCCCCCCCCCCCCTCCCCCCCCCCCCCTCCCCCTGAGAGTCTTATCTGTTATGCTTTTGGCTGAGGATGGTAGAAATACCGAAAGTACTCCCATGTAAATATAGTTGGTGAAATTAGACAATATCTTAAATAAACAAGTTTTATTTCTTTCAAGTTCAGATGTAGGATCAGCTGGGTCGGGAGGCCAGACAAGGGATGGGATATCAAAAGCAAAATATCGATAATGTTGATAATTTTATATTAACAATAGGAATTATCAATTATCATAGTTTTAAAGTTAGCCCAATGGCTAAGACATCGGATTTCCAATCCAAAAAATAAGTAAGAGGTTCGATCCTCGCCACCTACAATTATAAATTATAAACAATAATTAATTAATAACCGAGTTTGGATTATGGACAAAATATGCCTAGTCCAAATAACAATAATTTAAAAAAAAAATCAATTATCATTATTGAATAAATGATCACGAAAATTGAAAACTCATAAGTACAAAAAATTGATGATGAAAAAACCAATACAAATATTACCATATAATTATCATAATTTTATTAGTTTTATGGATTTTGAAATTTGAATATGTTATTGCTTCTAAATCGCGAAAATATCATTTCGTTGTTTTACCTCATATTTTCAACCCCTTACCCTTATTCCAAAAATGTCAAAATCCGGCATTATCACGTGGGTCTGAACTTACAAAAAAAATGTAATAAAAATTGATTCAGCCATCTTCCTCTTCCTCCTAGCGTGTTTACAAAAATATTGTATCCGATATCGGAATCCGATATCTTTGGACCAAAAATCGATATCCCAATATAATCTGAAACCTTTTATCGATGTTAAAATATCGAATATCGGTATCAAATTATCGATATAGATATTACATGCTTAGGCCAGACCTCCAAGACCGTTTCGCCTCTTTGGTAACCTCAGTTCATGGACACGGATTAGAGATTTCTCTTATTTTTATTTATAATTGTGAGAAAGAAAAAAAAAATCATTCGGCATAATTAGAGACACTAATATCCAATCCTGTTACATATAACAGGTCTTAATATTATCACAAATCTCAAGTAACAGTTAGTTCCCTCTGTTATTACATCTACATATCATGAGATGTATAATTAAATTGTGTATATAATTTCCAATTGCTATGATTATACTTTGATACAATATAATTACATTATATGGTTCATGATTCAAGCGGTGTTGCCACATCTCATGAAAGTTGCTAGACAACATCCCCTAACTCAGACCTGACCACTTGTATATGTTTAGACAATTCACGTTTTGTCTGGACATATTCAGGTATGTTGCTGCTACCACCTGTTACTGCTTCTTTTAAGTACAGAGTCGACCAATGGATTATCCACTTTTCCTGTTCCACAGACTAGTAACAGTTCCAAAGATTTTGTTATTTTGTATCTGTTGTCAGCTCCGAACACTTTAGATATTTCTTTCGGCTCGGGTAGTAGACGATATACCTTGTAGTAGCCCGGGCATGTATAATATCTAACTAAAACTATAATTAAAGATAAAATTATTAAATTCTAACAAGATAAACTAATTTTAAACAATTTAAAAATGTTAATAGACAACTTCTGCCACTCATTATATAGTACTTTTAGTGATTATATTTTAGGAATTAATTTAAATATTAATATTACGTCATGCTAGGCCCCAAAATTTGTAAGGGCCGGGAGAGGGGCTTAACTCGAAAGGGTTTAGAGGGAGAGTGGAATCTTAGTTCATTAAAAATAATCAACAAAAACAATATTTCCTATCTAGCTTCATGTTTATTTTCTTGGCAGAGTTCATCCACTATAAAGCTCTATCACAATTATTTTATGTTTAATACTCTCATTACAAATATTGTTATGTTTATTATTTTATGTTTATTATTCACTTATTTATTAGATTTTTATTGAATTTATTTAATAATTATTATTATTTATTTTATTATTTTTTTTTTCGTTATATATCATATAATATATGATCCATCCCAGCATCCACTCACGCAATCTTTGTAACTCGAAAACCATTGCAACGATTAATGAGAAATCTTTTTGAATAAATTAGTTTTAGCTCCAAAGCTAGCGTTACTACAGTTGAAGGACTATAAGCCTTATTCCGTATGAATAATTGAAAATTATAACATCATGAATGTACTGTCGAGGAACTGAATAGCCTTATAAGAGATATTGGGAGAAAAGTCAAAGTTCCCAGGGCAACGCCGGGTAATACTGCTAGTATTCTATAATTCGTACATTGTGATCCGACGAAGGGATGTAAGCAAGTATGTTCTGAAATATCGTCCTCAAATACAACTATTTTGGTATATATAAAAAAAATATTTATCATAACTTAAAATATTAGTGAACACTGCAGTTATTGTGACTCATTCCCGGGCTTTAACTACGAGGTCATAACGTCTACTACCTGAGCGTTCTTTCGTCACTCTGGTGGACATGATTCCAACTCTACTGTGGGTGTCCTAAATGTTGCCTACCCTAAATTTTTATTCACCTAGGGCGGGGTCTTTAACGAGTACCTGACATTGTACAGACCCAGGCTTAAGTTTTTTTTTTTACCTCCCAGATAAAATAAGCTAAGGACCTCGGGCCGGGTTTCGAACTCCCGATCTTGAGCTCAGTAAGCAAGCACCCAGTAGATAGATATTATGTAACTATAATGAACTTTCCATGTCGGTTTTATCGTTTTAAAGAATTATATTTACATTTAAAATAATGATTTAAGTGACAATAAAACACAAATTAAAAAAATTAATGTTTAAGTGTTATTGAGGTGGAGTTGGGAAGTCTTGTCTTAACATAACACTTGCAAATTTGTGAATTGTCAATAATATTGTAAATTAAAGAAAATGCAATAATAAAATCATTTGCAATCATCCTTATAGGGTTTTGAATTTACATCCCCCCCACTCTTTGGTCGATTAGATAGCTGAAATTCAATAGGCGTTGTTGTTATAGTCTTCTGGATACACATACAAAATTTCGTGTCGATACATTCATTATATCAGGGGGGTTCGAGTTCACAGATATACACACAGACAGCATTTTTTATTTTTTGAAATTAGGGAGTCGGAAAGGAAGAAATTCCGTTGAAAATTCAGCATCGAATTTCTGGCCGATTATGTAATATTCCTATACTTCCTATAGCTAATTATTTAACTTGAGAAATAAAGAAAAGTTGCATGGTTATAAGAAAGTTATATATTAATTTTAATACAATTTAATTGTTACAGTCTGTTGTCAATCTAAACGGACTCAATTAAATAGTTTTTTTTAATAACTTGAAAAATCCTCATCAAAAACTTTCTAAAAATAATAGTTATTTATTTTGTATTATCATTTTTTTTAATTAGCTAAATGATAAGTTTGGGAGAGAGAAGGACAGAGGGCATTGGCACCTCTCTATTGTAGATACGAGTATCATACAAGTTTGGGAGAGAGAAGGACAGAGGGCATTGGCACCTCTCTATTGTAGATACGAGTATCATACAAGTTTGGGAGAGAGAAGGACAGAGGGCATTGGCACCTCTCTATTGTAGATACGAGTATCATACAAGTTTGGGAGAGAGAAGGACAGAGGGCATTGGCACCTCTCTATTGTAGATACGAGTATCATACAAGTTTGGGAGAGAGAAGGACAGAGGGTGACACCTCTCTATTGTAGATACGAGTATCATACAAGTTTGGGAGAGAGAAGGACAGAGGGTGACACCTCTCTATTGTAGATACGAGTATCATACAAGTTTGGGAGAGAGAAGGACAGAGGGTGACACCTCTCTATTGTAGATACGAGTATCATACAAGTTTGGGAGAGAGAAGGACAGAGGGTGACACCTCTCTATTGTAGATACGAGTATCTACCGAACCAACCTAGCAGAGACAGTAGCAGGAGGGGCGTCATCCGGGTCGAGAAGGTAGCTATGAAGTCATCGGGGACAGAAGGAAGAAGGAGAGAGGGGGCATATCCTCGAAGGAGACTGTGAAGAGGAGATGAATCTGTGTAGATGGTAGCAAAATAATAATATAACTTGTCACTAATGTACTTACATGGATTAATCAATTAAGTTGTCACTCTCCCTCCAAAACCAATTGACTGTTTAGAATTAAAGTCAATAGTTGACTTACTTTAGAATAAAAGTCAATAGTTGACTTACTTTAGAAGCTTATGAATTCTCATACATCTTAGGATGTTATTTTTATTTATTGTATTTAAAATAGTTTTAGATACTGGTGATGGGAATAGTTCACGAAACGTCTATAGTTGCTTGGTTGGTAGGCGGATGTAGTGAACTTCTTGTTAAATATGTAATATGGAGGTATCAGTCCAACCGTATAATATAATATATAATACAGAGGTATCAGTCCAACCATATAATATAGTATATAATATGGAGGTTCAGTCCAACCGTATAACATAATATATAATATAGAGGTATCAGTCCAACCGTATAACATAATATATAATACAGAGGTATCAGTCCAACCATATAATATAGTATATAATATGGAGGTATCAGTCCAACCATATAGTATAATATATAATATGGAGGTATCAGTCTAACCATATAATATAATATATAATATGGAGGTATCAGTCCAACCATATAATAAAATATAATATATAATATGGAGGTATCAGTCCAACCATATAATAAAATATAATATATAATATGGAGGTATCAGTCCAACCATATAATAAAATATAATATATAATATGGAGGTATCAGTCCAACCATATAACATAATATATAATATGGAGGTATCAGTCTAACCATATAATATAATATGTAATATGGAGGTATCAGTCCAACCATATAGTATAATATATAATATGGAGGTATCAGTCTAACCATATAATATAATATATAATATGGAGGTATCAGTCCAACCATATAGTATAATATATAATATGGAGGTATCAGTCTAACCATATAGTATAATATATAATATGGAGGTATCAGTCTAACCATATAGTATAATATATAATATGGAGGTATCAGTCCAACCATATAGTATAATATATAATATGGAGGTATCAGTCCAACCATATAGTATAATATATAATATGGAGGTATCAGTCAAACCATATAATATAAAATATGGAGGTATCAGTCTAACCATATAGTATAATATATAATATGGAGGTATCAGTCCAACCATATAGTATAATATATAATATGGAGGTATCAGTCTAACCATATAATATAATATATAATATGGAGGTATCAGTCCAACCATATAATAAAATATAATATATAGGTATCAGTCTAACCATATAATATATAATATGGAGGTATCAGTCTAACCATATAGTATAATATATAATATGGAGGTATCAGTCCAACCATATAGTATAATATATAATATGGAGGTATCAGTCTAACCATATAATATAATATGGAGGTATCAGTCTAACCATATAGTATAATATATAATATGGAGGTATCAGTCCAACCATATAGTATAATATATAATATGGAGGTATCAGTCTAACCATATAGTATAATATATAATATGGAGGTATCAGTCTAACCATATAATATAATATATAATATGGAGGTATCAGTCCAACCATATAACATAATATATAATATGGAGGTATCAGTCTAACCATATAATATAATATGTAATATGGAGGTATCAGTCCAACCATATAGTATAATATATAATATGGAGGTATCAGTCTAACCATATAATATAATATATAATATGGAGGTATCAGTCCAACCATATAGTATAATATATCAGTGGCCGTTTGCCAAAACCGAATATATCCATTATTTCAAATTTTCAGGAGCGCAAAAACAAATTTTGACGTTTTTCGGTTCATCACTGTTTAAATATTACGACATTTATTTTTGAAAATAGAATAGTTAATACTCTTAACTCTCGCATTTATATAATATAATTTCCTTCACCAAACAGGATAATTTGTAATTTTGCAAAATTCAAAAGTAAATCTAGAATTTGGTGGACATATCTGGTTTTGGCATAACTGCGTGAGATTCTTTTATGGTACCCAACAGTATTAAAATAAGGGTTTTTTTAATAATAAAAGTTTTTATCATTAATAATTTAAATAGTAAAATAAAAAATAGCACTAACACACAGTCTCTCCAAGTATAAACAACAAAAAATAATCACTTATCACGTCTTATCAGTAGCATCTTCTTGCCAGTTCTTGCAAACCGATAATGATCAATGTTACCAGCAGAACAACCGAGAAAATAGTATAGGTTTTAAGCCCATGTATTTAGGAGTTCAAAAACATTATTATTAATTAATAACAAAAACAAAACGCAAGAAAAATGATAAAAATGAATTGTCTTGATCCTCTTTGTGAAACATAATAAGTCCAAATTTTGACTAAAACTAGTAACTAACCGTTTGCCAAAACCAAATAAATCCACATTTTTTGTAATTATCTGCTTTTGGCATACACAGTACTCCTGCCAAAACCGAATATATTCACTTTTTGTGTACTTATCTCCTTATGGCAAACGTGGCTTTCCCATCAAAAAAAGAATAAGTTCAACCCTGTGGATATATCTGTTTTTGGCATGCGAGATATTTAATCATAAAAGGACTTATCTAGTTCAATTTACTATTATTTGCACATATCTGCTTTTGGTAGCACAAAATACGTCTCGGTGGACATATCAGGTTTTTTAAAGCGTTAAAAAAAAATATTTCCCATTAAAATTGACTTATCAGCTTTTGGCAGACGGTAGAAACCAGCTATATCTAAAACTTAAGTCTAAAAAGTGAAAATAGCAAAAAGTGGACATATTTGTTTTTGGCAAACGGCCACTGATATAATATGGAGGTATCAGTCTAACCATATAATATAATATGTAATATGGAGGTATCAGTCTAACCATATTTTTAACAGATTGCTAAACAACCCATGACTGTGAGTGCTGCGCTAACGGTGACTAGTAGTTTGGCAAGTGCAGGAGCCTGTACAAGTATTGGTACAAACGGATAGGGCGGGGCCTTCCCTCGACTAGAAAGTGTAAATATTTGTTTATCCAATGAAATACCCGTGACAGAGGAGCAATAGCACCTGTTACTCCTCCAAGTAACTGATACACAGTAAAATCCGGTTATAACGATATTCAAGGGACTAAGAAAAATACATCGTTATATCCGGAACCAAACTGTTAGACCTACATACAAATGTATGGGCTTGTTAGTGAAAAAAAAGGAGTTTTACAATGATCATAACGAGAAAGTTTACATATTTTTATTTACTTTTTACAATTTACATAAAATTTACTTACATACATTGGTAACTATATACATAAATTATGTATACACATGATTACATATGTATTAACTTTCCACAAAAAAATCAGTTATTTTAGTTTGCTTGCTTTTTTCTAAGTATTTTTGCTTACGATCTCTAAGGAGGCAAAGGAAAGACTAATCTGAAACTAGGAATATACGCACTAGAAGGGAAGAAGGGAGTTTGAAGAAAATTCTACAAGGGGGAAATGGTATGTTTGGAAATGGAATGACTCATTGCTCTCGGAAAGAGTAAACAAGAACCCTGTTTAAAGCACTTTTCTATAATGTTCATAATTTTCATATGTTCAAAACTCATACTGTTTACGTATGTATGTGCGTATGTACATACATATTATATCAATATATCGCACCCCCAGTTCAAGACTATCGTAACTCAAAAAAGCTAGTTTGTGGGAAAACAAGATTTAAGATTTTTATTTCTTCTCTCTTTTTCTCTTCACGTGACATCACCTTCTCGGTGATGTCACAGATAGTCTTGCTCTTCATTCATGTGATACATAAATTCAAGACTAGCGTAAGTCAAAATCCGATACTATTGCACTAAACAATTTAAGAGAAATTTATTAATGTAATATTATTTTTTGTAAATAATAATAGTGGAATATTACATTTTGAGTTGCAATACTATAGCACCGTATAGAGTATACAATGAAGCATCTTAACATGTATATAACTCAAAAATTAATTTTTTTGAGTTACGATAGTCTTGAACTGGGGGTGGGGGGTGCCATATGTTGCTATTGTTATTATATAACCGGAATGAAAAAACAACTTTTTCTTATGTTTTAGATCGTTTTATACGGAATATCGTTATACCAGGAATCGTTATAAAAGGATTTTACTGTAATAGTTAAACTGATATTTAATGAAACTGAGAGTCGAACAACGGGAACACAACTTTTTCTGGTGAGCAGACTGCTCTCCCTATAGAACCAATTGACTGTTTTGGTTAAAAATCGATAGTAGACTTACACAGGGGCTTCTGAATATCGATACATTCATCGAATCTACTTTTATTATGGTTTTTGAGTAGAGTCCCTCTTCCTTTGGGCTGATTTCACAGACATTTAATCGATAATTGACTTACAGAGGGGCTTCTGAATCCTCATGAACTTTTGTATCGATAAATTCATTGCATCGATGGTTATTAGGGTTTCTGAGTCGAGTCCCTGTTCCTTTGGACTTATTTCGCAGACATTTAATCGATAGTTGACTTACAGAGGGGCTTCTGAATCCTTATGCTACTTTTGTATCGATACATTCATTGCATCGACTTTTATTAGGGTTCCTGAGTCGAGACCCTCTTCCTTTGGGCTGATTTCACAGACATTCAATAGATGCCGTTCTTATTAGGTTTTTTATTTAAATAAACATTTTCATGTCATTGATCACATCGGCCATTATCGGGATTTTTGACTTGACCACCCCTCTGATCCCCTCTTTCCCTTCTGCTGATTCAGCTTTAAATTAATAGGTGTCGTCCTTATGGAGATTTGAATTGACATATGAAATGTCGTGTCAATACATTCCATTATTGGAGGATTTGAGTTAAGCCCCCCTTCCCTTTGACCGATTTAGCTGCACTTACTGTGGATGCACTCACTCTATCGCAAGTTACCGCCCCCTTTATAGACGCTATATTAACAGATTGTCAGATAACCTAACATTAACTTTTCTTTTTACTGTAAGACGAGTGAAATAAAAAAAATTTATAGTTTTATTGAGCTACGTAACATTTTCCTTCCCCCCCCCCTCCCCTCCCCCCACATCACTTGATGCATTACTTAATTTACAGCCCCTAAACCCCCACTCTCTCTAAAGTCCCCCTTCTAGTTGATTAATGTGACTGAAAATCAACGGATTTTCTTACTTAGAGGCTACTAAACCACAAATGAAATTTCGTAGCTACATACTTTCTCCATGGATAGTTTAAACCCCTGTAGATGATTTGAATAACAATCAATAAGTGCTTTTCGTCTAGTGATTTTCGCCTACTGGGCTCCATATACATTTTTGTGTTATTTTATTACAAAAACAGTATATATATCGTCAGCCTAAACGTGATACCTCGTAAGCAACATTTTTCCGAAAATGTTTTTTTTTTTTTACCAAAAGTGGTCTAGTGGGACCTCGTATACGACATAAAACGAAAAAACCACGAAATACAATTTGAAAAACCGTACCTTGCAAAAGATATGGGAACGAAATTCTGGTGAAACATGGTAACTCCGTCAAGTAGGTACGTTAATTCTTTTCTTCGATTTTTTTATGTATTTTTTTTTTAATTAAAGGCTTTAGCTTGACGCCATTAGCCATCGTTCTATAGTGATTAGTCATTATTCAATATTACTCAAACACTAATTCCAATACAGCTAATATACGTTCCAACAGCTTCAAGTGTTTACTGGTTTGCGGGTTCGAATCCCGTCCGGGAGTGAGTTTTATTTCGTAGATAGAACTCCCTCCCGGGGCCATGGATGTCTTAAATAATTATATATAACACATTGACATGGCTAATATGCACCGTACATAAAGCCAAAAAAACAAAAAAAAGTGTTTACTTGGATTTGCAAACTAGCTTAAAAACAATGCTTGGCATTTATTTACATCTCACTTAATACAAATGTCGAAAAAATTGAGGTTTCCTATAAATAATATTTTTTTTATCAGTTTTTTGTCTCTCCTGTAAAGTTGGCTTTTTGCATATACGAGGTATCACGTTTAGACCGACGATATATTCGCATTTGTATATTCATTCCGTTGAAAACTCAAAATTAAATTATTTTTATTAGCGAATACAAGGGACAGTTATGAAAGTGAGAGATGAGAGCTACAGGATGGCAACGAACGTTGTACTCCTTGATCTATAATGAGAAGTGTCTTCATTCATACTTCGTGGACGACAGGGGGAGGGGTGCCGAAGGTGTCGGAAGCCGATCAGTAACCCCCCTTCCCCTTCATATATTCTGAATGCTAACCTCTACTAGCCCGTCTGACTGTCCACTTTCTATTTAGAATAGCTCCTGGACTCATTTCCTTTACGTTCCAACTTGAAAGTTGACCATTTCAAACCTACTTTCTATTGAGGCAAATCTCAAGATACTATATCCATATGAGTAAAATAATATAAAAAACTAGGCAATACATTCTGCTACATATTTGCAAAAACTGAGCTGAGTCAGGCATGTCTGTATAAAAAACTCAGTTAATGTTTTAATAATTATCAGTAACTTCTCACTTTGTATTTTCTTCATGAATATATTAATACTCTAAATAGATTTCAATTGAATTCAATGGATTTTTTCTAGTCTTTTTCAACATCAGCTGTGAATATTTTTATCGAAAAAAAGTCGACGTTTGTACGTTAGAACTTTGAAAAAAACGGCTCAAAAAAAGTTGTGTCCGATGGTAAACCGAAAAGGGCATCGCCCGGATTTTTACATTTGAAATCGAAAAATTCTATTTTGCGCGAGAATTTTGTCTGATTTCAATGGGGATTTCATTTTTCGGTGATTATTCCTCCGTGGTATGTTCGATTGAAAATTTTTTTAGTAGTAAACCATCGTCACCGTGTCCACTACCATCGTGGTAAATTTCAATGTGATCGGTAAAGGGGTTTAGGAGGAGTACGAGTACAACGAAATACATGAGTCGCCTAAGAAAGAGCTTCGTAAACTCAGCTCAAAAATGAAATTTCATGACGATATACTCATTACATCAGCAGCTATTGGGGTTTCTGAGTTGAGACCCCCTTCCTCTCCTCCGATCCTGCTGAAAATTAATGTGTCGTCATTATGTGGTTTTGAATTCACATATGAAATTTTATGTCGATACATTAAATTACAACGGCAGTTATTAGAGTTTTTGGGTTAAGCTTTTCCGATTTGGCTGAAAAACCATAGGTGTTTTAGTTAGAGGGTTCTTTATTCAAATATTAAATTTTGTATATAATCTAAGGGGTTAGTTCCGCCAGTAAATATGTTACTGTTGTCATACCTTTCGGTGGATACCGTCGTCACTGGCTGTACTGGCAGTACTCGACCAGCAGCCAGTGACGACGGTATCCACCGAAAGGTATGACAACAGTTAAATTTTGTAATTAGAGATGTTTTCGCCAGAGATCTTGTAGAAGTTCATTGTAAATACTACCGAATATATATTTCGCTGGTTAGGGCACTGACAAGAGTACAGAATACAGGACTTATGACTGGTGTTAATATTTTGAAAAAAGTCAAGATAGAGGGTGGGAGGGGGGGGGGGGGGGGGGTTGGCGGGGAGGGGTAGGAGGGGAAGAGTGAGGGAGGGGGAAGAACAGGAGGGGGGGGGGTTGGCGGGGAGGGATAGGAGGGGGACAGAACAGAAGGGGGGAACTACCATACAATATCACAATTTAATCAGAAAAATAATTAAATAGTATATCTCAATAATAACCTATTACCTATATCACCACTAAAAAAATTAAAAAACAGGCAACTACTAGATCACCGTAAATTGAAATAAAAACATATTGCACCCCTGTAACATTAAATAATTAATTGTGAACAGAGCATAATAATAGTTAGCCAAGTCTATCTTAGAAGTCTCAAATTGAGTCTGTATCCTGTACACTTGACAATGCTCTAACCAGCGAAATATATTTTGTCTTTTATATAAATATAGTGGAATTTTTGACTCGTTATAAGTGTTTTATTCAGTAGTATAAAATTTTGTCTATAGATTCATTCAAGTTTGTCTCCATAAACAGGATTTTTTTTTTTTTTTTTTTTCCGATTTCGAATTTTTGACCTATTACAAAACATCCCCTATACCTCGTAGAGGTGTGGAAGTGAAAAGTGGTCAAATTGTTGTATTCATTTTCATGGCCGCCCCAAAATAGCATCAATTTTCGCTGAACTTTCCATCGGTGATTTTCGGATGCTAAGGGTCCTCGATCTTCGTTCCCACCCCCCGTCACTCGGGAGAAAGCCCATTATATTTGTCCAAGAACATGATATAATAGGCGGATCAATGGTCCTTCTATAAAACATTTATGGCAGATTGATAGAAAGGTTGGTTTTAGGGCCGAAGGAGGTTTACATACCATAAAACTTTTAGTTTGTATTATTGTTTTCATATCAACTTGTCTTGTTATAGAGCTAGGTTGGCTGGTGAACAGTGTTGTTGTAAAACTAAATAAAGTGTTCGGTGAATCACCGGCAATATATTTCCGCAGAATAAATTGATGAACTAAGTTTTCCCTCTCCCTCCAAAACCAAGACCATTTGTGCTAAATAATAATATATTATATATATATATTATATTATTATATTATAATACATCAATTGATAACTTACTTTGGAGCTTCAGAATCCTCATACTAATTTTTTTGTCGATACATTCATCACATTCACTATTTTTATCTTCCTTATTTAATTGTGCATTAATTAGTAAGTTATTATGACTCATGCCCGGGCTTCAACTGATGGTCATATCGCCTACCTGAAGATCTCTTTCATATCTCTATTGGACATGAGCCCGACTCTACTGTGGGAGTCCTAAATGTTGCCATGGTACCTGGACCATGGTATAGGCTCGGGACTATGGCTTAAATTCAATCCGAAGGGGCTCGTCTGGGTTTTCACCCTCGATCTTGAGTTCAGAATGCAAGCGCACTACCTCTGAGCTACCGGCGCCCTCCTTCATTAATTCTCGGGTGTTTGAACAAAAGGGCTTAGGTCAGCAAATCTGAATTTTAGGAGGGGAATTTCTGAACGTTTGAAAAATAAAAATTCCTGCAAATCAGGTAAAACACATTTATGTTACTTGAAATATTATTTCTATAAAGTATTAGATATAAACAAAGTAAAACATCCCAACATTGAGTTGCATTTGGTAAAAATATTTAAATGCACTTCAGTCCTTTGGATCACAAGACTTATTGTGACTGGAGCCCTTTTGCCCAAACAGAGAATTATAATGAACGATAATACTATTGGTACATTCCTGGAACTTCTATTACACTAAAAGAAGGTTATAACACTGGCGTTTGCACATAACCTGCATTATGAATACACGTTGAGCACACCGTCCTTCGGACGACGTCAGGAACTCGTTAAAGTTTAAGATACCTGGATAGGCAAAATTTAGGAATCCCATAGTAGAGCCGTGCTCATGTCCACCAGAGTGCTCTCTGGTAATAGATTATGTGACCTCATAGGTAAAGCCCGGGCATGAGTCACAATTACTAACTTTACTTGCATGAGAGCTAAGAGAGCCCTGAGGTCCACTCTCTCCCGGACCTGTTGTCGCCCCCTTTCCGGGCTCTGGCTACGCTCATTCAAAAATCCACTTCATTCAACAGGAAAAAAAATCCCTTCTACATAGAGATGTACGTGAGCACTCCTCAAGTTTCACTTTTCGTCTTAATTTTTTTTTTTTTCCTTGAACTAAACCTGTTTTTCCTTCGTATCCAAACGAAGACAAAACAAAAAAAAATCTTTTCGAGTTCAGAAAGTAAAAGGAGCTTGGAGTTTTTTCTCTTTCTGTTCCTTCGTCGGATTTAATGCCCTTAAGTCGGCCACTCATGGCACCCGCTCATGGCATCCCGCTCATGGCATCCCGCTAATGGCTTCCCACTTTCTAAACTTGCCACTTATGTAGACCTAGCTCTGGTCATTGGCCGACTTTGTCCAAATCATTGGAAAAGCCAGGCGTTTTTAGTTGATTTCGAAAAAAAAATGTTGGAAGGGGGGGCATTAAAAAAAATTGAGTTTTATGAGATATACTTTTTTCAAAAAAAGAGAAACAATATTTAGCTATTGGAAGTTCTTCTTTATTTCTGGTAATATTGGCCGAGGAGACATCATAGAAATCTGTAGACGTTCTTATGGGCCACACAATCCACATCTCTGTATGTTTACAGACAGGCTTCAGGCTTCCCCAGATATATAATAATAATAATAATATTGACAGACAATACTCATGGTCAAATTGACCGTCTGAGGGGTTATCTCTTCTATTTCTACTCGATAATACACATATATAAAAGTGACAAAATAAAAAAATTCAAATACAAATGCAGTAATTTACAAAATTAACTTAAATGATCCTTTAAAAAAACTAACAAAAAATAAAAATAAAAAACATCTTCCTGCTTATATATTATTAATAATTAATATGGGGGCATACGGCAATAAAGTGGAAAATATGAAGTTTTATTGAAATTTCAACATAGAATTTTTGAGTTTATAACTTTTCCTTATACCTACTTGGTGTATCTGGGGTAGCAAAAAGGGTTCCTGAAATTTGGAGCCCTTCTGCCCTTCTCTCAAAGAGGGTTGGTTATCCTTATTTATTAATATTAGGTATTTTATATTTATTTATTTTCTATAATTTATATTATTTATTTTACATTATTCATTTATTTTATATTATTCATTTATTAAAGTATTATTCATTTAGTAATTTGTCTAGCAGTTCCACGATGGTCTTGTCGATGTGCCGGTCGCTACCTTCTTCACACTCGGTCGGACCACCCCCAACAGGCGACGCAAACCTCGGCTATACCAGGATATTATATCTATGGTCACAGGGAATAAATTGTCAAGTCGTAAAATAGCTAAAATGAGTTAAGTGTACTGTGATCATCTCCCAAGCCATCTGCACACTGTGAAGAAGTTGGCAGCTCAGAACTCTAATACTTTAGGAATAATAAAGAAGTGGGTTTCTTGGTATCTCGTAAAATTGTGTATGCTCTCGGTTAAATCAACTATTAATTTTCAGCGGGATCGGCAGAAGACATCAGGGGGGGCCTTAGTTCATAAAGCCTAGTAACTGCCGATGTAATGAATTAAATAAAATGAAAATGAAAGTTTAAAATATACAACATACAATATTAGTAAATAAGTAATGAGGAGTTTTTATAAAAAATTCAAAACTCGACTGCAAATTAAAATAATTAAACTGTTACAAATCTACCGATTTATTATTACAACCATATTTGTTATTTGAAAACTTGAATTGTTTTTGGTTATTGAATAAAAAAAAACCTTATTGACTACCTCTCTTGAGACAGGATCCAAGAAGCTTCAGGAGACAAGTCCTTTATCTTTGAGAAAACTCTAGAAGTCGTAAAGCAAGCGGGCTTCATGAAGATACTGTGGGGAGGAAGAATGAGGATATACCAGAAGAAAATAGAGATCGAAAAAAATCGTGAATCAGCGACAATTTTCTTCTTTAGTGCGAAATAATTAAGTTTTCGATCTTCCTTCTAAAATCTATCGACCGACTGAAAATCAAAATTTCATATCGATATATTCATTCTATCGGGAGTTATCTTGTTTATGGACACAAAGGCAGACAGGATTTTGTTTGTACAGTGAAATACTTTTATAACGATGTAAAACCCGTATCTAGATTGTTTTGCTATTTAAAAGTGAAGAAATGAATCCGGATATAACGATGTTAGGTGTAACGATATTCCGTATAAAACGATCTAAAACATAAGAAAAAGATGTTTTTTCATTCCGGTTATAACGATATAATATGTATGTACATACGCACATAACAGTATCGAGTTTTGAACAGATGAAAATTACGAACATTATAGAAAGAGGTTTTAAACACGGTTCTTGTTTACTCTTTCCGAGCGCAATGAGTCATTCCATTTCCCCCTTGTCGAATTTTCTTCGAACTCCCTTCTTCCCTTCTAGTGCGTATATTCCTAGTTACGGATTAGTCTTTCCTTTGCCTCCGCAGGGATCGTGACAGTGTAAAAATTGAATTGAAAATGACTTCGAACAAACGTCGCGCATTTCCTATTGAAGAAAAAGTGAAAATCATAAATAGGATTGAGAAAGAAGAAACAATCAAAAACTTGGTGTTGGAGCTTCGAATTTCCCAGTCTACGATATCGACAGTATGGAAATCCAGAGACAAAATCAAAGAAATGTTTGAAAAAGAAGTGACTTTGGAAAAAAAAAAACTTTGAAGCAGCCAACATCAAGATCTAGCACTTCTTATAACAGTTTGGTTCCGGATATAACGATGTATTTTTCTTGGTCCCTTGAATATCGTTATAACCGGATTTTACTGTATACTTGGAAACATGAGGTCGGAATATTCTGGGGAAAACTAAACGCGTTACATAACTTCTTCTATACTTCGTATAGCTGAGAAAGTAATAAATAAATAAACCAAATAATAGA
The DNA here is from genome assembly GCA_963662175.1 of Aradus depressus. NCBI lineage: Eukaryota > Metazoa > Arthropoda > Insecta > Hemiptera > Aradidae > Aradus > Aradus depressus. Next base: position 3,057,486 of record OY759219.1, read on the forward strand.
TATCTGGGGAATGTAGACAGAGTTCCTTGTGAAGAGACAGAGAGAGTGCGTGCGTATATGAGTGATGGCTAATTAACTGAAGTGCAATGTGGGTGGCGCTGTTCTACCGGAGCTTACACTAACTACATGTTGAGACAGATACAATAGACAATAGCCTGCAGCTAACTATAACAAATGGAACCCGGATGAATTGCACAATGTCATCTGTTGAACGAACCAAATGGATCATCAGTTTGTGTTCAATCAAAGATGACAGAGCTGGTCCCACTTAAATACCTCGTGTCACATGAAGTAACCAACCAACCCTCAGAACTGTGAAACGGTTCCAAATTTCAGCAATTATTTTTACTTCTCCAGTTAACAATAGTAATATTTATTTCCGTTAAACCATACTATATTCTTTGTAATAGCAGATATAAATAACTGATATAACTGTTGAACTTGTGAAACCGTGAGTCGAATAACGGAATAGCGACAATCGCTAGCGGCCAGACTAAAAAGTATACCCAGCAGTTGGAAAGTATAACACATTTTATTATATCTGTTGTCAGGTTTGAATTTTCCTAATAAATATTCTTATACTAATAATTATTGTCATTGTTCCAAAGATTATACCATTTTTTATTTGATAAATAAAACAAACTTATTTTTTGAAATATTGTCTATTCCACAAAAGACTAATCTTTGGTGGAATAGACAATATTTCAAAAAATAAGTTTGTTTCATTTATTTATTACAAATTCCACAATATGTCCGCGTTCCTCAACTTAGAAATTTTTTATTTGAATTAACTAATAGAAAGAAATCTTGTACCAGTAATTGACTATTTTAAAAATATAAAGAAAACGTATGTTTTTTTAAAAAATATTGTCTATTTCACAAATCATATATAATATGGGATTACTTTCGGTATTGCTACCATCTTCAGCCACGACTTATCAAATACTGTATAGGTACTATGTATTTATACTTATAGTACTTATTATACTTATAGTACTTATTTATACTTATAGTACTTATTTATACTTATAGTACTTATTATACTTATAGTATTTATTTATACTTATAGTACTTATTATACTTATAGTATTTATTTATACTTATAGTACTTATTTATACTTATAGTACTTATTATACTTATAGTATTTATTTATACTTATAAATACATAGTACCTACACAGTATTTGTTAAGTCGTGGCTGAAGATGGTAGCAATACCGAAAGTATCCCATATTATATATTATTTGTGAAATAGACAATATTTTTTAAAAAAACATACGTTTTCTTTATATTTTTATCAAGTGTTTCACAATATCTCTGCAAAAATGTTAAATATCTTTGACTATTTTAAGTAAGCTTTATTGCTTTGAAGAATTATAAAAGACATTTGAGGAGTTTGGAGCCAGAGCGGACCAACTCGTTGAAACTGAACAGGTAGAAAATGGCAATTGAAAATTGAGTACATTTTGTTTATCTCCATAAATGGGCCCCAAATATTTATTTATATTTGAAATTTTAGAATAGTATTGGATGAGTGATCCCTTTTTGTGTTCTATAAAGTTTTTGAAGGCCGTATGATCCATTGTGACCTTGAAAATATATGCACAAAATATTTGTGGACTAAACTTAAAGTGCTGCTATCTATCACTGAAGTGAAGAAACTAAGTGATCCACACTGGTTTTGAAAAAGGGAACCTATGCCAACATGAGGATGGTAATAACTCATTTTCCGAAAAATTGTGGGTTGGTCCGCTCTGGCTCCAAACTCCTCATTTAAGCTCTCAAATTGTTAGAAATATAAATTGTATAGGTATCCATTATTTCTTAGTATATACAATTGAAATTAAATTACTATTATTTTTAGTATTTTTGAGTTCTGTGAAAGTAAAACGGCAATGAATCAACCATTGTATTTATATTTTCACTCTGTTTATTTTATTATTTGCCTGATAATGTTTGTATTTATTTTTTATATTCATTTTCTCTCTTAAGTTATTTTCTAACTAGTAATAATTATTCTAAATGTATTTAATATACCTAGTTGTTATTTGTGTTCAAATTGTACTGTTATTGTTATCTTCATTATCACAACATATTCCATAGTTATATAATTTTCCCAAACTACTTTTAATCTTATTTATGTAGTTTCTCCTTATGTATTTCTCACATTTTTTCTCTTCGTTTTGATTTATTAAAGTTCTATAATAACCATAAGTTTGTCTTTCTTTACTTTCTCCTTTTCTACTTACACATATGTTCCTTCGTTACTCCACACACAGCCTTTTTCTCCCACAACTCTCTCCTCTTTCTTCGGTACTTATGATTCAACTCTGCTTCTTTATTCAATAAGTATCGATTTATTTCAATCTACGATTATCTTTGTCTTTCCTGTTATTCTTTTTCTTAGCTTATATATATATTTTTTTCTATTATGTATTTTTGATTTCTGATGCTCTTTCTTTTTGTACTATTTGAAAATGATTTTACTGCCAACACTATTTGTATGGAGTCTTCCCCAAAGACAAATTTAAAAAAAAAGTTTATGTACTTCCGGCTGTATACTTTTTCAACAAGAATTAATCAATTACGATTTCGCTTTCCCTTCAAAGCCAATCGACCGTTTGCGCAAAAACTCAATATTTGGCTTCTGAATCTTAACCACTACATCGGCAGTTATTGTGGTTTTTGAGTTGAGCCGCCTCTTCTCTTTTGCCGATCCCTTTTAAAATTGATGTGTCTCATCCTTATGGGGTTTCATCATAATTCAAATATGAAATTTTGTGTCGATACATTGATTACAACGGCAGTTATTAGAATTTTTGAGTTAAGCCTCCCCTAATCATCTCTTTTCCTTTGGACGATTTGGCTGAAAAACAATAGGTGTCGTCGTTAGAGGGTTTTGGATTCACATATAAAATGTCGTCTTGATACATTCATTCTATCGGGAGTTATCGTGTTCACAGACAGACATTTTTTTTTCAAATTTGGAATCTAGGAAAACATAAAATTCAGTTGAAATGTTTGGCCGATTACGTACCTTCCCCTATACTTCGTATAGTAGGGGAAGTAAAGGAGTTGTGAGCTGTCAAGTTATATAGATTATAGTTATACACTTTTCAATTAGTGTTTACGAAATTAATATATTTTTGAAATTCAAGCTGTGTTTAAATCGTGTTTTTTTTTATATCCGAGTTTCCTCATAGCTGTTGCTACAGGGAGTTAGGAGAGACATATCCAGAAAGTGCTTCCAAGGCCGCCAGCTTGCCCTGAGTTCCTTTCATCGTGTCACAACACAATGATCTGACCGTACTCTCTACATGTGTGTGTGTGTGTTGTTACACATGACGTACCTACACTCTTCTAGTCAAATAACTATAATTTTAATCTATTAAGCAGCCCAGCTGTGTTTATATATTCAATGGCGTCGAGAGCTCCGGATATTTCACAGAACAGAATATTTTTTTGTTCATATGAAAGTATTCACATTTTTAAAACAGATATTTTTCTATATATTTGAAGGTTCCTGAATATTTCTCTTTTTTTTCTAGTTTGTATTTTCCATACATTAAGTTATGGCCGCGGCTGTCGAACGGACGGACCAACAAGCTGTCCGACAGGTTTCTTCGTCCGACGGAGTGAATGTAAAAATTCTCTCTCCCAGGGAGCCAGTCCCTCAGTAGGTCACTAGGACTCACATTTCAGACCCTCTTTCAGATTCGATTTCATACCTCCGTTGGGGTGTCTCTCAGTTCATTAACGTTGGAGCATTTTCTTAACCTAATTAATTAAGTGTTATTAAACAAAAATTACAAGGAAAAATTATGAAACATCCCCAGATGCATGCCTTGTGTTTTTTTGGATACAATAGAGGTGTTGGCAACCCTTGGGTAATATATATATATATATATATATATATATATATATATATATATATATATATATATATATATATATAACCTGTACATACATTTAAAACACATTAAAATTTAATTCAGCTTCATGAGGGCTTAAACTTCATAGGAGCGTTCTCAAACTAAGTCTCATATGTATATAGAATAGAATAATTTTCATTTATAGGCGTCCAATGTCAGAGATTTTTGACGCCTTTAACTCGATTAAATCAAGTCTATGAGGTGTGTTGTTTTCATTGTGTTTAGGACAGCTTCAATAGATGAGTTGTCGTCTCCGAGCATCTCATGTAGGTCCCTTTTATGCAAACCCATGGCCTTTAGTATATCCTCATATCCAGGGCATTCCTCCAGGATGTGGCTCACTGTGAGAGGCCAGGCTCCACTCCTGCCACAGCCCGGGGCCGTCACCCTGGTTATGAGGTGGCCATGGGTTAGGCGAGTGTGGCCTACACGGAGCCGCATCAAACATACCTCTTCCTGTCTATTCTGTCTTTCAGAGCTTTTCCATTTGTCGACATTTGCTTTGATGGACCTAAGCTTATTTGTTGGGTCCATGTTGGTCCACAAAGAGGCCCAGCTCTCTTTTATTTTGTGATGTAGGCAGATCTTTAGGTCCGGAATTGTCGTTACCATTCTTCCTTCTCCAGGCAGCGCTGCTGCTTCCCTTGCCATTCTATCCGCTGCATGGTTCCCTTCGATATCCACGTGTGAGGGAATCCAGCAAAAAACCACCTGCTTTTTATCACTTATGCAATTCCTGAGAAGTTTTTCTATTTTATATACTAGGAGGCAGCGGCTGTTAAGCTGTTGGATACCCTGAAGAGCGGAGATGGAGTCGTTACAAATCATGTAGTTCATATGTATATATAAATTTTCTAAGGGTTGGCAACACCTTTATTGTATCCAAAAAACCCAAGACATGCTTCTGGGGATGTTTCATAAGTTTCCCTTATCATGTTTTTTAATGACATCTTATATATATACATAATATATAATTGCCTTTGTTGTCATCCATTAAAATTTAATTCAGATTAACGTTGAGGGCTTAAACTCCACAGGAGAGTTCTCAAACCAAGTTTCTCTCTGAAGTCTGTATAACCTTGTTCTTAACATTTTTTCTTTTACAATACTCACTGTTATAATAGCAGATGTACAATATATCTAGAACAATATTCTACAAAGTCCCTTCAGTATGCAGAGTTGGGCAAATCGTATTCAGACTACTGAGTATTTGGGTACGATTACAGCACTCCTACCCAAAAATGTATTATATAATGTACTTATACTCAAAATTGTTTGAAGTTAAATAAGATTACACGTCATCAGTACTCAAAATGTTGTGTATTACAGTAAGCGTAGCCAGGTTGCACTGAAGAAGAAACCTTATCAGGTAAATATAATATGTAGTAAGAGATAATCATTATTAGTGCCTTTGTTTGATACCAATATGGCAGTACACTACTTACACAAAAGTGAATTATAATACTGGATTACATTTCGTATCCAACGTTTTGCGTAGAGTTGTACTCAGTGTTCAAAGTATTACTAATACCCAACGCTGCCGGTATGATAAAATATTTTATTCCCTCTACAGGCTGGTCAGGTTTGTATTCGAGAAACTTAGGAATCTTGTAGAAAATTAAACTGGTCAAAAACTATTTTTGTGCAAAGTTCGGTAGTTATATACAGGTATGTGTACCAATGTAAGAATTTGAAGCCTTTAATAAGAACTCTCTAATCGTGTTGAGGGGATCATGTTTGATGGAGTTTTCATAGATATTATCGACCGGATCAGCGCATAAGCGGATTTCTTATAGAAATTCGCTTCCGTGTCATTATTATATCTAAGAACTAACGTGATGCTTAGTATTTATAATTTCTATAAGTCTTTTGTAGAAATACTTTCTAAAGATATAAGGAATCGGATTATTACAAAGTTCAAACTGAAGAATTTAATGGAAAAAATTAAAATTTAATAATGTTGGAGCATTGCATTATGTCCACTCCACAAATATTATTAAATAAATTCTATATTGAATACTATTCTATATTGAATAAAATTAATCAAATAGTAATATTGAAAGTCACTGTTTATATTCTATACCAAAGAAACTAAAATAAAAACTGATATTGATATGAAGTATCAGAAACATAATAAAAATTCAACTACTAAAAAATATATCTATGGAATATAAATTATTTTGAAAATTGAAGGAGTCTACCAGAATTACAATACGATATTCCACCGACCAGTGCCAAAGGATAGGAAAAACAAACTAATTATCAAAATATAAAGAAAATTAGATAAGAACAATAAATAAAAAGAATCTTTACTGCAACTACCAATTTGATTAAAATACTAGAAGATATTAATATACCCTAGAAATGAAAAAAACAGGAAACTTAAAGGTCCATGGCAAAGAGGTCGGAAAATGGAAACAGTAACAAACAAAGAGAAAGAAGAGAGTTAACATGAGCCTCAAAGTTAAAGATGTCAAATGAAGAACAAGAAAATAAACAAAAGATATGAAATATATAGAACGAAAAGTGAAATAAGATAATTTGTTATAGGTAAGTAGATAGGCATAAATATAAATAAAATATATAAATAATAGATGAATGTGTCTCCATATGAGACTGTGCTAAGAAAACCAATTATGTTGAATGCTTAAATACAAACTTACAGCAAATTTGACAATATTACAAATGGTAATGTTTAACTATAATCTTGTGTCAATTCAATGTAACAAAATATTTTTTTTTTTTAATAGTTTCCAAATATAATCTATGTATATAATTGTACTGCTATTTGAGTTAGGGTTATCTGGTCTTAAAAGGCTGCGGTACAGAGGATGCAACTGATTGTAATACAGTTTCGAGGATTTTAAATAGCGTATAGGGAAGTTATTGTAATGGTCCGAAAATCATATTTTTATGTTTCAAGGTCATTACAGTATTTTTACACTATTTTTTGGAAAGAAGTACATATGTGTCTGTGTGTATACGTACGTATGGTGCGTGTTCAATTTTTCCTGCACGATATCTCGCGAATGAAAAATGATATCGACCTCTGCTTTGGTGCCAATTGGAACGTAACATCGTAAATATGATCTGAAATAATTGTTTTCAAATTAGGTCCGTCCGTTTCTTTGTTTGGACAAAAAGACTACTAAAAAAGTGGATTTTAGGAATTCCTGAAAAAGATTTATCCGATCTAATATGTTCTGGTGGCAATGTAGCGTCCTTTAGAGCCAGATTGAAAAATAGGCTACATGGCGTCTGAAAATTTTGAACGGGAGGGGGGGTTATGAGAGGGGCTAGGCATAAAAACTCTTCTAGCTCATTAACGGATGGTCGGATTGTCATGAAAATGCCTAGTTTTGTGATATTATTATTAATGATATTGATATCATGCTGGGAAGTTTGCCGTGTGGACCTAAAGGGCCGCACTTAGTTAGAAATGCCACCTTTTTAGAGTCATAATACACGGCCCAGTAATTCCCCCTGATTTAGGGTGCAAAGAGGCGAAACACACACATCCGAGAACCTGCTTGTTTATTGTTAAGTTTAGAGAAGCTAATAACAAAACGTTGTCAAATCAAGAAATTTACAAAACTATGTTGGCAACCCTAACTCGACCTGCATGATATAAACATGTATGTATGTAGTTAGTTATTGTAACTGAAGCCCCTTTAACTACGACGTCATATCGCCTACTACCAGAGCACTCTTTCGTTGCTCTTTTGGACATGAGTCCTAATGGGAGTCCTAAACTTTCCCTATCCTAAATTTTTATTTACCTAGGGTACGGATCTTTAACGAGTAACTGACATCGTACATGTTCGGAACCATCGCTTAACGTCCCATCCGAATGATGGCGTGCTTATGGTTTTTCCACCTCTCAGATAAAATACGTGTTCTAAGAGGTTTCGGCCGGGCTTCGAACCCGCGATCTTTAGCTCAGAAGGCTTGCATGCTACCTTTGAGCTACTGGCGCCCTCTCTAACTTTGGAATCTTATTTATTAATATATGTTTATCAATAAATAAATACCTACATTCCTTGTAATATATTGTTATAAATGTTTGTTTTTCCGACATTTACAGCTTGGTCGACTTGAGACAGAAAGTGCAATATTTCAAAAAACCCACATTGGACATCCGACCTTTTCATATTGAGATACAGAGAGAGAAGCCCTCTTAGAGTCAACTTTATGACGGTTACTGCAAGACTGGTGCATCAGCCTTGACAGCCGACAAGGTGAGCTATTGCAAGTGAGTAACCTTGTCATTGCATTTTATGAGATTCCAAACACTAAACTACAATAGCTTCCATCTTTCACTTCAGTTAGTTAGTTATTATGACTCATGTCGTGGCTTTAACTACGAGGTCATATCGCCTGCTGCCAAAGAGCTCTTTTGTCGCTCTGGTGGACCTGAGCCTGACTATTGAGAATCTTTAACGATAATCTGATACCGAAGGACGGCGTGCTCAAGATTTTTTCACCTCCCAAATAAAAAACCTAAGGGCCTCGGCCGGGTTTCGAACCCGCTATCCTGAGCTCAGTAGGCCAGCACGCTATCTCTAAGCTACCTCAAACACCTTAACTTCATCATACCCAATATATTTAAAATATTAAAGATAATTATTATACTTATTTCCAATGTTTGGTGAATAAACTATAAAAACCACAAAATTACATTTTCAGTAATCGACAAGCGATGGTCCCGAGCCTGCACGATGTCAGGTATTCGTTAAAGGCCCCTGCCCTAGGTGAATGAAAATTTAGGGTAGGCAAAATTTAGTACTCCCACAGTAGAGTCGGGCTCATGTCCACCAGGGTGACAAAAGAGCGCTTTGGTAGTAGGCGATATGACGAGTGACGTAAGAGTAGGTCAGAATGTTTGGCGGGCCCCCCTACCGGTTAAGGGCTGCGTCATGCTCTAAACTACAGCATTTAGAATAAAATAAGTTAATTTAAATAATGAGATGACTATATATCCATTTATTGAAGAAGAAAATAGATTTTTATCATAGAACTTAATAAAAACTTATAATAGTATCAAGAATTGTCTCAAAATACATTTTTTCTAACTTTTTGTGAATCCAATGTTTGAATGACTTCACAAAAATGGAAAACGAATGTCGGTGTGAGGATAATGTGCCTAGTAGGATAATGTGCCTAGTAAGATAATGTGCCTAGTAAGATAATGTGCCTAGTAAGATAATGTGCCTAGTAAGATAATGTGTCTAGTAAGATAATGTGCCTAGTAAGATAATGTGCCTAGTAAGATAATGTGCCTAGTAAGATAATGTGCCTAGTAAGATAATGCGCCTAGTAAGATAATGTGCCTAGTAGGATAATGTGCCTAGTAAGATAATGTGCCTAGTAGGATAATGTGCCTAGTAAGATAATGTACCTAGTAAGATAATGCGCCTAGTAAGATAATGTGCCTAGTAAGATAATGCGCCTAGTAAGATAATGAGCCTAGTAAGATAATGTACCTAGTAAGATAATGTGCCTAGTAAGATAATGTGCCTATTAAGATAATGTGCCTAGTAAGATAATGCGCCTAGTAAGATAATGTGCCTAGTAAGATAATGTACCTAGTAAGATAATGTGCCTAGTAAAATAATGTGCCTAGTAAGATAATGTGCCTAGTAAGATAATGTACCTAGTAAGATAATGTGCCTAGTAAGATAATGTGCCTAGTCAGATAATGTGCCTAGTAAGATAATGTACCTAGTAAGATAATGCGCCTAGTAAGATAATGTGCCTAGTAGGATAATGTACCTAGTAGGATAATGTGCCTAGTAAGATAATGTGCCTAGTAAGATAATGTGCCTAGTAAGATAATGTGCCTAGTAAGATAATGTGCCTAGTAGGATACTTTTAATTGGATAAAAAGTCAGTATTTTATAAATTGGTTTTTGTCTTCTGCGTATGTTTTGCAAAATGCCTAGTACTGAGTACTTCCTGTCAGCCCTTGAGAGGTCCGTATTTATGGCAATATCAACTCATAGTTAAAAGAGGGCGCCGGTAGCTCAGTGGTATGCGTGCTTGCCTTCTGAGCTCAAGAACGTGGGTTCGAAACCCGACCGAGGCCCTTAGTTTATTTTATCTGGGAGGTAAAATAAACTTAAGCACGCCGTCCTTCGTATGGGACGTTAAGCGATGGTCCCGAGCCTGTACGATGTCAGGTACTCGTTAAAGACCCCTACCCTTGGTGAAAAAAAAATTTAGGGTAGGCAAAATTTAGGACACCCACAGTAGAGTCGGGCTCATGTCCACCAGAGTGACGAAAGAGCGCTCTGGTAGTAGGCGATATGACTTCGTAGTTAAAGCCCGGGCATGAGACACAATTGCTAATTAACTTTTATCCCAGTTTATTCCTCGCAACTACTGCTATCTGTCGGCAGAACTCGTTTCTAAGAAACACAATCGAAAATTAGTTCCTAAACTTCGGTAAATTATATAAAACTCTCATATAATAATTTTCTGTATGAATTTGAAAATATTTGTATGAGAAAGTCTATTTATTGTTGCGGAGTAAAAAAAAATATATATTTTCTAATGATTCATAATTTTCGGACTAAGCATGTGTTGATGTGAAGCTTTCAACTGCTAAAATCTTCAGAATGCATTAAAATCTCTGAGAGATATGGAAAACCCAGCGGATTACTTAAGGAGTTGTTTGCTTCATGTCCTGTCTTTAAATAGAACGAAAGTTAATTCTGAGAAAATAGATTAGTCTCTAGGAATACAATGGCGTTGTTTTACACACTATTATTTTGATTTAATTCAAATTATTTTCTCCTGTCTTTTTAGTTTGTTTACAATTGAAGAGTGCGACCAATTCATGTTTTGTACAATCAAAAAAATAAATATATAACGGAAAAAGGTGGTTTTGCATAATTTTATATATATATATGTAGTTGTTTTTCTAAGAGACTTCCTAATCCATCAAAGTGTTTTAATTTTCATGAAAGTAGAAAATTGAAAAAGAAAAAAAAAGACATTTCTTATTAGTGCTAGACATACAGGATAACAATTAATTGTTGTAAAGTTTGAGGATTTTAAATAGTTTATTTATTGGACACCAGGTGAGAAAACCTTGAGCATGACGTCCTCTTCGGATAGGACGTTAAGCGATGGTCCCGAGCCTGTGCGATGTCAGATACTCGTTAAAGATTCCTACTCTAGGTGAATAAAAATTTAGGTTATGCAAGATGTAGGACTCCCATAGTAAACTCCGGCTCATGTTCACCAGAGTGACGAAAGAGCGCTCTGGTAGTAGGCGATATGACCTAGTTGTTAAGGCCCGGGCATTTTTTTTTTTTTTTTTTTTTTTTTTTTTTTTACAAAATTATTTACATAAAACATTTTTATGGGAATTTCTCTTCTTATTTTATAGGATTTTCACTGAATAGCATTTGCAATAACCTTGCAAACAGAACACAAATTATATTATTGTAGATACTGTATGTGTTATTAGCTACTCTAAACTTAACAATAAATAAGCTATTTAAAATCTTCAAAACTGTATTGAAATATATATACATATTTTTTTTTTTTGGTCTTATGTACGGTGCATATTAGCCATGTCAATGTGTTATTAGTTATTTACCACGTCGTTAAAGCCTGGGTATGAGTCATAATAACTAACAAACTGACTAGTGATGCTAATGACCTAGTGTTGTCAAATCAATAGTCAATAGTTTAATGAATAGATTCAAAATCAATAGTTTGATCAATAGTCAAATCAACACCTCAAAATGGAAATGTTGGCTCCGTTGAACCCACTAATTCAAAGTAGTGTGTATGAAAAGTCTGAATAAAAAAGTTAATTCCATCAAACATATTTTTTGGAAATAATTTTGTCAAAACTTGTCGATGAATCACCAGCATTGAGCTTCCCCAACACGAATTAATCTATTGAGTTGTTGCTCTCTTCCAAAACCAATCGACCGTTTGGGTTCAAAATCAATAGTTCATTTACATGGGAGCTTCTAAATCCTCGTACTAAGTTTTGTGTAGGTATGTTCCATTACGACGGCAGTTATTAGAGTTTTTGTGTTAAGCCCCCCCTAATTCCCCTCTTTCCTTGGGTCGATTTGACTGGGTATCAGTAGATGTCGTCCTTAGAAGGTTCTGGGTACACAGATACAATTTCGAGTCGATACATTTATTCTATCGAGAATTATCTTTTTCACAGACACACACACAGACAAACAGAGATAATTGTTTTTCGTTTGTGGAATTAGGAGGTCGAAAAATATGAAATTCTTTAATATCGAACTTCTGACAGTTTACATAACTTGTGCTATACTTTGTATATCTGTCGAAGTAAAAATGAGAATATGTTCTCTGAAAAAAAACTGACAACTCTACTTAACTCTCTATTGAGGGGTCATGGTGGCCGTGCGGGCTTTTGTCGCATTGTCTCACCATTGCGGGTTCGAATCCCGTCCGGAAGTGAGTTTTATTTTGTAGATAGATCATGTATTTTGTAAATAATTAGATAACACTTTTATAAGAAGCATGGCTAATATGCATCGTACATAAGACCAATAAAAAAATTAATACATTTTTAAAATATATATATTGCAACTACCGCCTAATTTCTTTTGTCAGAATTAACTTTGGTTCTATTGACAAACAAGACAGGACCAAATATTGTAGTTTTATATAAACTTATTGAGTTTGTTGTTGTGGTGAGGTGTCATTGAGCAGAGCATAACTAACTATCCCACTTTAGCTATTAAAAACAATTAAAATGTATGTTGTACATCGTTATGGAGGCTTGAATCTACTAGGTTATTTGGTTTTATCGAAATCCTGCCATATTAACAATGTTATGATCAATCAATCTCAAATCGGTTTGTCAATTTATCTTGGGGGCGAGGAATTTAGATGCGCGGTACCTCCAGATCCAAGAGTAGTTTAGAGCTAAAATGGGCAAAGAAAGGGATGACCAACTAGCCAGTTCAGGAGCTGACAGAGGACCTATAGGACCGGAACCCTTCTGCGGGATCTCTAAGAGCACCGCAAGGGCGGCAATGAAAATTTGACTCACCAGGAATTACGTTCAGTTCTGGAGAGGAGTCCCAAAGCAAAGACACTCAAAACTCTGTGTTGCGGAACCCTCAGATAAAAGGAGCCGAGAGCTCCTGAATATGAGCAGAATGGATCTAAGAGCTATGGCAGGGCTGATCACAGAACACTGTCATATGAACAAACACCTATACAATATGGGCATCGCTAGAAGCCCTCTGTGCAGGAAATGTGGAAGGAAAATGAAACTCCGGTTCAGTGTAAGGCACTAGACACTAGGAGATTTTACTGCTTCGGGTCTGCCATAACGGAAGCGAAGCACGTAATGGAGGAAACCTGAAGAAGAATCCTGGACTTTATTAAATATACAGGGCTGCTCTAGAGACCAACACACACAGGGCACACAATAGGCCTACTCAGGCTGCGGTGATACCATCAGACCTAAAAAAAAAGTGTATTTTTGGCTCAATTTTTTTTTTTTTTTATGAATTACACAAAAATTGTTATTTATATTGAAAAAAAAAAACAGTCAAATTTTGTGAAAAACTAAACCGGATCGCCTTTAAGCATTCAAGACATTAGATTTCTAGTGGCACTTGTTGAGATGGTACAAAGAGTGAAGATACTTGCCGATAAGTAGCTGAAGTGCGAACAGAAGGAGCGTTGAGGAAGACATAACTGGGAGGAACACGAAGGGAGGCTAGAGCCAGACTGGGAAGAGCAGGGATCCAGGGCCACTTTCTACCGGCACTTTACCCTCTCTCACTTCCACCTCAAGTCAGCCGTACACAGTCTGTCTCACTGGCCATATGTATACATAGCACACTAGTGCTCTTCATATTCGGAGAGTCCGGTGTTTTTCAATTCATCTGCGGAGCCAAATCCAGAGATCTCGTAAACATCTCAGCTCCCACCATCCTGTAGAAATAGCGCCAGCAAAGTCAGTGCGCACCTGAGCTAGTTATTTACTTTCCTTGTAGAGTGATTGTGACCGGCTCTAGGTTTTAAGCTATACTGTGAAAATTCGTTCTAAATTATTGTCAACAATTTTTTAGTAATGAATATTATTAATTAATAAGAAAAATTTAATATTTCCAAAATTATTCTCGATCTTCTAATTGTGACTATATTTTAATTAAATTATACAAAAATTAATTGAAAACAAAGGAATTATAAATGAATAAATCCTCGATTTGGAGGCATAATCATATTTAACTGAACACACAACTATTCAACATGATATTATCATATTATATATGTACATGTGAATATGAATATACAGAGTTACTCTATTACAGTCTAGGCGACTCTAGTCCGCCTTGTCCCTTCTTGCAGTCTAGGCGACTCTAGTCCGCCTTGTCCCTCCTTACAGTCTAGGCGACTCTAGTCCGCCTTGTCTCTACTTATAGCCTGGGCGACTCTAGTCCGCCTTGTCTCTCCTCATTAGCTAGGCTTGATTTATTGTTTGGTTACCACTTGGACAGTCATTGCAAATATGTCATTTATTTTCTGCAACATTTAGCTACATAAGTTAACTTTCTCCAAACCATCAACACAATGACTCTTTTTACATAACACACATACACACACAACATTAAATTAGTCAAAATGGACTTACCGTACATGATTTTTTTTTTCACATAAGTGAGTTTATATATGTAATGACATATTATGTTATAAAACAATCGATATGATCATATAAGGGGCTGACCATAAATTGCGTACCTAACTCTATTTTTGAACATGATTGTATTTGCAAAGTTGACTAAATCAAAAGTGATATAATGAAAACATAGCTTTATCGCATTAAGAAACTATATCATTAAGAAACTATAGCATTAAGAAACTATATCATTAAGAAACTATAGCATTAAGAAACTATATCATTTAAATACTCTACAGAGCTCCACCCGCCGCTGCTCACGCTCTTGTCTTATGAAGCTACTTTACAACATGAATATAAAAAAGGTTGCCGGTGGATCACCTGTAATGTACTTCCCCAGCACGTATTCATCAATTATTTTTCCGTTCCTCTGCCATTTGGTCCTAAACTCAATATTTGACTTATAAAGTGGCTTCTGAATCATAACACCGCCAGTTATTAGGGCATTTGAATCGAGCTCCTTCCTCTGATTCCCCCTTCCCTTCGACCGATTACGCTGAAAATTGTTAGATGCCATCCTTATAAATAGAAAATTTCATATCGATACATTGTTTACATTGGCAGTTATTGGGATTTTAAGTTTAGCCCTCCTCTGAACTCGCCTTCCCTCAGGCCTAATATATTTCGCTGAAAAACAGTAGGTGTCATCCTTATAGGGCTTTGAACTTACATGCAATTTGGTGTCAATACATTCATTACAATGGCAGTTATTAGAGTTTTTATGCTAAAACTTCCCCTATTCCCCATCCCCTCCCCTTTGGCTGTTTTAGTTGAAAATAAATTGGTATCGCCCTTAGGGAGAGACATTTCCACCAATCAGGAGGTCGCAAAAGATCATATACATATTTTTTTTTTCTCAGTTATGGCCTTATGCTGAGGCATATCGGCCAGCTACCATGATGATCATGTTGGAAAAATTTTCATAGGTACCTTGGTTTAAGGACAAAGCAATTAAAGAAGAACAATCACAAGAAAAAACTGAATCATATACATATCATATCATATAGAATACATTTCTACTTGTGGTAGGTCTCTTTTCGTCTTATGATTGGACATGAGTAGAACACGCTAGAAACAGTATCTCTAGTCACTATGTGTCGCTCAGTAGTGCACTCCAGTATCTCTAGTCACTATGTGTCGCTCAGTAGTGCACTCCAGTATCTCTAGTCACTATGTGTCGCTCAGTAGTGCACTCCAGTTTCTCTAGTCACTATGTGTCGCTCAGTAGTGCACTCCAGTATCTCTAGTCACTATGTGTCGCTCAGTAGTGCACTCCAGTATCTCTAGTCACTATGTGTCGCTCAGTAGTGCACTCCAGTATCTCTAGTCACTATGTGTCGCTCAGTAGTGCACTCCAGTATCTCTAGTCACTATGTGTCGCTCAGTAGTGCACTCCAGTATCTCTAGTCACTATGTGTCGCTCAGTAGTGCACTCCAGTATCTCTAGTCACTATGTGTCGCTCAGTAGTGCACTCCAGTATCTCTAGTCACTATGTGTCGCTCAGTAGTGCACTCCAGTTTCTCATCTACTATGGAGCCTAAGCCTGAGGTCATTTTACACATCTTATTTACTGTATTAAGTGTACTCTGTTTCACTGAATACGTTTTTTTTTAGAAAGATATTTATAAATATAAATAGATATAAAAAAGAATTTGAATACCCAGCCATTTCTTAAATATGGATAATTGACCTTCAAGCAGATGCCGGTAGAGGAGCTTTAATCGATTTGCCGATGACGCCTCTACTAGATCGAAGATATATTATGACCTGAAGAAGGGACGTGGAAGTGTCCCGAAATATTGGCAGATAGCTGAAGACACCCCTAGAAGAAAGTAACCATCAATCCCAAAGAAGCCTAACAAACGCGGATATTTTATTTATTTACGTTTCTTTAGATGTTTATTGTTTTTTGTTTAAAATATAAAGGATCTTATCCCTTATTGTACTCTCATCTTGTTTTATTTTTCCTGTTTATAACGACAATGTAGTAATTGATTTATTTATACATTTATAACTGCAGGTTTTCCTCCAATATACCATCAAAACAATTTTTCAGTTTATTTTCATAGTAAGGTTAAGGTTAAGTTTTATGACTCATGCCCCGGCTTTAACTACGAGGTCATATCGCCTACAATGAGATCGCTCTTTCGACACTCTGGTGGACATGAGCCCGACTCTATTATGGGAGTCCTAAATTTTGCCTACCCTAAATTTTTATTCACCTAGGATAGGGATCTTTAACGAGCACCTGACATCGTATAGGCTCGGGAACATCGCTTAACGTCCCGTCCGAAGGATGGGGTGCTTAAGTTTATTTTATCTGGAAGGTAAAAGTTTATTTTACCTCCCAGATAAAATAAACTAAGGGCCTCGGTCGGGTTTCGAACCCACGATCTTGAGCTCAGAAGACAAGCACGCTTACCACTGAGCTACCGGCGCCCTCTGTTTACATAGTATTATTGTACAAATTAAACAATTATTACTTTATTGTTGTTAAGAATACAAAAAAAAAAAAAAAAAAAACAATATAGACTCAAAACATTATTTTTCCTTTCAATGCACTATATTTCCTCAAACTTTTTCTGAAGGGGGGCCTCTTTCACAGGAAAAGTCACAATGGCCCCTAAAGCTGTGTCCTCCAATGAGTGAAGTGAACTTGTCTCAAAGCGGAGAAAATGAGTGTGTTTATTGGCCTCTCCAATTATTATATTGAATTTTGTATTATTGCATATGACACGTCATCCCCCAACCATCACTGACGGAGGAATAACAACACTCGCCAGACAATGATTCTAAATTTTATTTTTTTTCAACTTTTTTGTTTTAGAATAATTTTTAATTATTTTAACAACCAAACAGCCGACTGAACGGAATTTATTATTATTATTTTTTTAGTTGTGAAGAATGGGGCCAAAGAAAACCTGCATAACTTAAAGTGACGACATTTAATTATAAAATTGCTTCAGTAAGAAGAAAAGAATAATGAACCCTTTGAGATCAAAAGTCGTAAGTAAATCACCTACATTGTACATCCCCAGAACAAATAAATTAACTTTTCGCTTCCCCTCCCCCCCCTCCAAAACCAGTCGACCAATTGCGCTAATATTTAATATCTAACTTACATAGGTGCTCCGCAACCTTCATTATAAATTTTATGTCGAAAAATTCATTATATCGGCAGTTATTAGGGTCACCCCCATAGGGGGTAGAATTGAACCCCCACCCCTGAACCCCTCCTTTCCTTCAGCCGATATCGCTGAATTTTGACTGGTTGTCCTCATTGGGTTTTGATTTTAAATAATGTTTCATATCGATTAATTCATTACAACGGCAGTTATTAGAGCTTTTGAGTTAGGTCAAATTTCATGTCGATACATTCATTCTATCGGGAGTTATCGTGTTCACAGACAGAAAACATGAAACTCCGCATCGAGTTTACGACCAATTACAAAACTTCCCCAATACTTCGTATAGCTGAGGAAGTAAAATGTGAAGAGAAAATAAGCCAAAGATGAAGTTAAGTGGATCTGAAATGTGGGATCGATGTGTAATGTTGGATCGATCTGAAATGTGGGTCAGTAAACAAGGAGACCATACTGAGGTGTACCTTCATCAGATGAATTGGTCCCAAATCATTGAGACTGACACGTTTTAAATACTCTGATGATACTCAAATAATGATATTTTTTGTAAATATAATGTGATTTACCCTATGATCAATATCTGTGGTCACAGGGAATAAATCGGTATGTCTAAATTCGTAACTTTTCAGGGCACTTTTTTTTTACTTTTCATTAATCGTGTAAATCCAGTTTTTGGAATAAATAAATTATGTTTGCATCATTATTAATCATATAGGTACCTTCTAAATCTATAGGAGTGAATGAAAATGAATATTGTTAATCCTTTCTTTGATTTTCCCTTAGTTACCTAATCATTCCCCATCACTTACCTAATTATTAACTATACTTTTTGAAATACTCGTGAATGATGTCTCTTTAATGTTGAGCAAGTTGATTTAACCAAAAACGTCCTCTTCACTTGGAATAGTCTGCCGTAGTGAATAAATGGTTAAATGCAGTTATCTTGTGAATGATTCCTCAAAGAAGTAGATTAAGTTGATTTAACCGAGAACATACACAATTTTACAAGATACCAAGAAACCCACATCTTTATAATTCCGAATGTATTAGAGTCCTGAGCTCCCAACTTCTTCACAGTGCGCAGATGGCTTGGGAGGTGAGATCACAGTACACTTAACTCATTTTGGCCATTTTACGACCTATTCCCTTTGACCATAGATATTTAGTATTCTATTGTTATACTAGCAAATTAATTAATTCGTTTTTAAAGTCATACAAAAAATATATATGTGATGTGGATTTTATTATCAACAGATATTTCTTGCAGTTCGATGCAGCTGTTTATCGAAACTGAAAGAGTAGGATATGCATGCAGCGAATTTAAGCCGGATCTGAGATAAGACGAACATGAAACGGATGTCCTACCTATACATCCTGCATAAAAACAGCACACATAATCACAGTCACTTATGTAGCATCAAGTATAGGAAAAAAAAACAGGTTATTTTAAGGATAGAATTTTGTCAGATTCGACTTAACTCTCCTTTCAACTGCACTTTCTCTTCAACTAGACTGCACAATCCATCCGATCCTTAAGACATGCACTACTGCAGTTTTGGGGACTGGGATTAAAATAGTTTCAGGTTCGAATTTTCAGTTTTTTTTTTTGTTTTTTTTCTAGGATGGCCCGTTAGACGGCTGAAGAGATATACTAGATCCTCCCATGGTCCCGTTAAATAGCGCACGCAGTATCTGTCACCTAGTTTCGGCCAGGATATAAATGATGCTAGGAGACAGCTCTATAACTCTCATCTCAACAATGATTAGAAAACCTGTTTATTAGCGGTTTCTGTAACAAATCAACTTTCAGTGTTACCTGATTACACGTCTCTATAATATCCAGTTTATGATGTATAAACACATTTATAATAAAGTTCTATTCTTTAGTTGTTCTATTCATTTTCCCCTTAATTTATTTCAACTTATTTTATTCTATATAGATAATTCATAAATTATCTTTCATTTTGAATATGTTTCTATTATTTTGTATATATATTTTAGTATATGTTTAGTTATATATAATATATAAGTAATATTATTATATATTTTTGAAGTGTAACTTCATTACTTATTGTTAGTTATAGCAGGACCTAGGTACCTGACGTCTTGCTGGCTCGGGACCATCAGAAAGGGCGGAGTGCTGAAAGTTTTCTCCCTTCTCAGATAAAAACCCTAATGGCCCTCGGCCGAGTTTCGAACCGGCGATCTTGAGCTCAGTAAGCAGGCACACATACCACTCAGCTCTCTGTTATTATTAATATTCTTTCTCTTCTTACTTTTTCTATTTAGCCCCCTTTTTTAAAAAATGTATTTTATTTCCAATCTTCTCTGGGCATCCTTCCTTCTCTTCTACAGTCAACCATTAATGTATTATCATCTGCCATTCTTATTCATTTATTTATTTTCTTCACATTTATATAAATTATTTTTTTTATACATATTTTCATCTATTTATATAAATACTTTTTTTTCTTCATAATTAAACTGTTAATTTTACTTTTCTTCATGTTAATTTTTTGTTTATCTATTGTATTTATTATTTAGTTTTCTCTAATGTAGCAATAATTTATTTATTTATGTATTTATTTCTTTATACGTCATACTGATACTTCATTTCATTGTTCAATTTATTGTTGACTCTGTATGTATTTATTCTTAGGGGACCTCGTTCCCAGAATAAAAATGTATTTTCATTTCATTTAAATTTCTTTTCATTTTACGGATTACGTTGGCACTGCACAGTTCTACTTTTATTTGTAATCTGACGGAAGTTTCAGTAATTATCTGCTAAGTACAAAGTCTTACTTCCCGAGCTGTACGAGGTATGGGGGAAATTCGGTGTTGTGGTCTTCACCGGACTTTCATGTCTTCTGACCCCTTCATTCCAAAACTTCCTGTCTGTGAACACGTGACTCTCGATAGAATGATCGACATGGAAGTGTATCCAGATCTCCAAATTTTCTGGCAAAACGGCCAAAGGGAAGGGTGAGATTGGGGAGGCTTTACACAAAAACTCTAATACACTGGTCGGAAAAAAAAAAATTGTTTTCGAGCCCTGACACCCATCCCTGCTGATTTGCCCCCTTAAATTGAAAAAAAAAATCATTGAAATTGATAGATTTTTCCGGGTTTTTTTCCCCAATTTTTTCACTTATTTTCTACATATTCCAGCCTCCAGCCCCCCTCATCCGCCCCCAAATAATACAAATCGTATCATATTCGGATTCAGGAGGTCATTTTACATAAGAATCAGGAGGAATGGTGTCAGGGCCGATTTTCATGCCGATCAGTGTAACTACCGTTTAAATTAATGTACTGACACGAAATTTCATATGTTAATTCAAAACCCAATAAGGACGACACCTATTAATTTTCAGCGGAATCAGCCAAACGGAACGGGAGATGAGAGGGGAGGCTCAACCCCAACTACTGCCGAAATGAATGTATCGATACAACATTTAGTTTGAGGATTCTGAACCCAATACGTAAGTCAAATATTGATTAGTAGGCCAAACGGCCAACTTATTTCAGAGAAAGAGCACAACTTAATTGATAAATTCGTGCTGGGGACGTACCTCGCTGGTGATGCGCCGAAACTGCCTGAAAAAAAAAATATATCTCCCAGGCTTATTTCGCAAGGCTAGATCAAGTGGGCCGGTACCGGTTTGGAGAACATGTCTCGATTTACATTAATAAATGGATATTGCGATCTTTTTAGAATTCAATTAGAGGCATAAATAAATTTCTTCACAAGTCATTTAAAAAACCGCTGCTCCATTTGCAGGGGGAAGGATGTTGAGCAAGATGCAACATGCTGGATATAGCAAAATAATTAGCAATTATGTGAGGAGGCGTAGTAAGCTAAGAGAAGCAGAGTAGACGGCTTAAAGTTAACACATTCACATCCATAGCTACTTGACATCAGAAATAGCAGGGAAATCATTTGAAAAATGTTCGGGTTGTCCATAATGGTATCGCTAGTTCTTTTTCCTTCACCGCACAAGCGTACAAAATCATCAGGGCAAAAGGAATTAATACAAGTAGGTATCTACGAAGTGAATTAATCAATTAATGATTCGCTACCCTCCCAAACCAGTCGACCGTTTGCGATATTATTCAACAGTTGACTTACATAGGGGCTCCTAAATCCTCATACTAAATTTTGTGTCCATAAATTCATCACATTGGTAGTTATTAGGATTTTTTGAAAAAGCCCCCCTCTGACCCCCCTCCTTTCTGCCGATTCCGCTGAAAATTAATATGTTTCGTCCTTATGGGGCTTTGAATTCTCATATGAAATTTTGTGTCGACACATTCACTACAACGGCAGTCATTAGAGTTTTTGAGTTAAGCCTCCCCCCTAATCCCCCTCTCTTTCCTTCAGCCAATTTCGCTGAAAATTAATAGGTGGAGGATTCTGAATCCACATACAAACATTTGTCGGATACGTTCATTCTATCGGGACTGTATACAGACAGATATTTTTTTTTCTTCATATTTTGAACCTGGAGGTCGGAAAACATGAAATATCGTTGATAACTCCGAATAGAATTTTTGACTGATTAAGTAACTTCCTCTATGCCTCACATAGCTGGGGAAGTAAAAAAATAAAGCTCTAATTCGAGAAGATTAACTTGGGGATGACGCTCATTTTCATGGAGTAATTTCAAACAACTAAATTGACCCTTAGTCTCATTATAGATAATAAATTATAGGTTTAGGTTTTATGACTCAAGCCCGGGCTTTAACTACAAGATCATATCGCATAGTACCAGAGCGCTCTTTCGTCACTCTGGGACATGAGCCCGACTCTACTGTGGGAGTTTTAAATTTTGCATACACTAAATTTTTATTCATGTAGGGCAGGGGTCTTTAACGATTACCTGACATCGTACAGGCTCGGGACCATCGCTTAACGTCCCATCCGAAGGATGGCGTGCTTAAGTTTATTTTACCTCCCAGATAAAATAAACTGAGGGTCTCGGTCGGGTTTCGAACCCACTATCCTGAGTTCAGAAGACAAGCACGCATACCACTGAGCTACCGGCGCCCTCTAATAAATTATATAAATCTTTCTAATGTAATCTTTTTCAGAATTTCGTTAGTTGACCTAAAATAGTGCAGAACCTATCACTATATTTTCTAATAGAAAAACAGGGTTTCCATGCGTCTGTAGTGACGCTGTTGGACACTGATAAATTTGGATGCTCCGACACTCAATGAAGAGAAAATAGATGAAATCATTCACATTTCACTATGTAAACTAAATCATGTTTTCTCTATGCAAATAATGCTAGTTGACTAGGTATTGTTCATTATTCTTGCTTTTTTTTTTTTTTGAGAAGACAGAGAAATCCCACTGTCTATCGAAGATTTGACCATTTCCGGGCACTGTAATTTTAGGAAATAGTGTGAATTTAATAAAAGAACACGAAATTTCATTCCACACACAACTTTATTTTGGAAAGCCAGCTTTCAGTCACATTTGACCATCTTCAATGTTAATTCTACGCATTTTGGAAATAGTAAGGTAGTGGGCTAAAAGATTCTATACAACATACTAATAAGTAAAAAACAAATAATAAAATTTCCATAAATACGTTATTGAAAGAAGAAGTACGTATATAAGTATTTGAATAATAAATACATTCAACAAACATACGTAAACAAATAAATGAGATTATACGCAAAATTAAGCAAATTAAATCCGTTTAAAAAATCTATTTTATAAAATCCTTCATAGTGTATATCCTATAAAAGACCTTTTTCAAAAATCCTGGCAAGGCCAATGAAATTTGTGCCAATTGCTAAATACACAAAGAAAATGCTTGAAGATGCTATTGAGAGTATAAATTAGAAAATTCTTGTCTTATTAATTGTTTGAATTGAACATATTGTATACCAATAACAAGAAAATAACTGTTATTCTAGAAACTATTTGTTTTTTCTGAAATAATTTCTCCACACCTTCCATTACTAATGAGAGGAAGACTTCCTCAACCAAGAATTGGACAATATTTCCAGTTTTTGATTAGATATTCCCAATTATAGCAATTAATTATTTATTATCCATCATTTGGTTTTCATTTTTTTTCTGTTTCTCTTTTGATATTTTCAGTAGAAATTTTCGTTTTCTTCATTTCTTGTTTCTGGTTTTCCACTGAAACTCTCTTCGACAGACTGGTTTGATCTTGTAGCTAAAATGTTAGTTAATGAATTATTAGTAAATCTAATACAACAATAATAATTATTATATTATATAAAGTATGTGTTTTTGAATATACTTCTGGGCAATTGAATTTTTTGCTCGTTGTAGTTCTTCTCAATGACACCTACAGCGCTTCTAGTACAGTCTATTACCAAAAGATGGCGGCACTCGTGAACAGCGCATTCCCTGAGAATGACAGAGACATTTTGCAGAAATAATTTCTCCTAGCGAAAAAAAATCGAATCCTACTTGGGCATGTGCAGTATGCGGTAAAAAAAAGAGACCATCGTGGT
This sequence comes from Aradus depressus, assembly GCA_963662175.1. Taxonomy (NCBI): domain Eukaryota; kingdom Metazoa; phylum Arthropoda; class Insecta; order Hemiptera; family Aradidae; genus Aradus; species Aradus depressus. Next base: position 3,081,758 of record OY759219.1, read on the forward strand.
AAACCCATTCGACGAGAATCGCGATACTTGGCCCCGACAGGTTGCGCTGTGTGTGGCGCCGTGTTTCAAAACATGCCACACCCAATTTATATTTTTATTTAGTAACTAATTTTTTTATTCATTTAGTTTTAATAAATTTATTTAAGTTTTATTCATGTTTTATGCACTTTTATAAGAATAATTAAAAAATTTGGTTTTATTAGCAAAACTTTTATTTTTTGACCTGTCCGAGTTAACTCGTGATAATAGTTAATATTTTTTGGGACGCCATTTTCGTACATAAATAAAAGCCAAATTTGAAAAATGTGAGAGGCCTCATTTTCATATGGTAAGGAGTAGGAATTAGTCATTAAAAAAATGGATAATTTTTGAAACGCATTTTGGAAATAGTAAGGTAGTGGGTTAATGTTTATTAAAAAAATGTTATTGGCAATCTGTACAATATTTAGCAAAGATTATAGTTATAAGAACAAAAATGTCAGTTGATGGTAGAAGTGAATGAGCTGACACTCAATATTTCAATAAATAGTTCTCATAAAAATATCAATAAATAGTTAAATCTACCTCGTCTAATTTTTTATCAATCCCTCCCTGACAATCCTTCCCTTCATTTTCTTTTTTGCGCCTAAAAATACATAATTAGGAGAATAAACGACTACAAAATATTGTTCCAATTATTGTAGTATGCTAATTATTTTTCTTTCTGAAGCACATAACGACACTTATCCATTGTGAAGAAAGCAAAATCAGAAAAAAGAACGTAATGCCCAACGACATGTTACTATCCGCTCTGAGAGTCAAGATAATAATAATAATAACATACTTTTGTATTCTTATTCTAGTTTTTCATTCTAGCATAAGGACTCCCATTATCAGTATCTATAATTTATTTGCTGATCTTTATGTAAACAATTTTTTTTTTTAAGCTGATCTATATACATTCTTTTTGCAGAAACATACTTTACGAGTCGACCTCTGCGTTAAACCTTTAGTCTAGACAACTAAGATTAAAGATCGACTTGTAAAATATGTTTCTGAAAAAAAAAAATATAATGATCAACATAGAAAAAATATTAACGTAAAAATATAGCAAATAAATTGTAGAATTCTCCCCCAAAAGTCTATATTTACTAGGATGTAAAACCCAAAAAATAAATGTGAGAATAAAGCTGTGAAAAGTATATATATTTTTTTAAACATTTTCGCTAACTGGAGAAATCTAAACTGTAAAAATGTTTAGGATTTAAATTAGATTCGAGACTGAACTGGATAGATCATATACTTCCTAGATGTCTTGGTCAAAAGGTTGGCATCGATTTGTCTTATATTATATAAATTACAAAATACTTTAAATAAGGAAATATTGAAACTTGTTTGACTTGCCTTATTTCAGGACTCTGTAATGTATGGAATAGAGTTTTGGGGAGGAATAGAGTACTCAGAAAAACATTTAAAAATGCAAAAAAAAGGCGTTAAGAGTAATTTTTAATAGTAAATATGGAGAACATTGTAAACCACTCTTTAAAAAATTGAAAGTTATGACATTAACTGCTTTATTTGTTTTTGTTAATTTAAAATAAATAAAACAGAATGCAAATAGGTTTAAAAAAAGTCTGTGATATTAGCTCTGTAAGAACTAGAAACTGTAGTGACCTTGCTCTTCCGTTATGTGAAAAGACAAAAACATTCAATAATCCTGAGATAATAGGAATTAAATTGTATAATAAGTTACCACAAGAAGAGATCTTCCTTTCAATAGTTTTTTAAAAGGATGTCAATTAATGAGCCAATCTACTCTATAAAATATATAGATACTTTTACAATACTTTGAGATGATATTTTGTAATTTTGACTATTTGTAACATTATGTATCCTAAATGTAACACAAATAAAACTCTATTTTATTATTATAATAATAAAAATCTCCTTGCAATACTCAAAGCGATTTAAATAATGAAAAATTGAAATAAAATAAAATAACTAGTGCAGAGATATTTATAAGATAGCAAAGCTCGGCTTTTCCAGGCAATGTGTCCCTGACAAATGTCCAGTTATCGCTTTCGTAGTCTCTAGCTAGCCTCAACTATTTACCTTTTTATAATATTCTCCTCCATCAGTTCACTTTTTCAAGGTTTGACATTTTAATTTTATTAAGAAGCCTAAACCTGTACTAAAGTTTTGCTTTTTATCTTCTCGAAGAGTTCCAATTTTCTTTCTTTATTCTCCTTTTTTCCATACACAAAAAAACACTATCACAGCCTTTCTGTCTCCCAAATTTAGTTCTATCCTCCATTCTGTCCATAAAATGTAGAGCATTTTCGAAAATTACACAATCTAGTCTCTAGTAATTATTATTACAGTTTTAAGTCATGTCACAAATCCAATATGTCAGATTACCTCAAGGCTTCATAAAGTAAAGGTGCCTCACATTTTTCTGTTTCTCGATACTCTTTTAACTAAAGATAAAACGAAAAAAAAGGATTTTTTTAAACATTCATAGTGATGTACTTTCGAGAATAATATAAAAACATTTTTGTAAATATTTCTCATTCAAAATTGTAATTTAAAAAAAATCTCTTTTGTCGCTCTGGTGAACATGAGCAGGACTCAACTGAGGGAGAAAATTTTGGCTACCCAAGTGTATTCACCTAGGGTAGGGGTCTTTAACAAGTGACCTGACCTCGTACAGGCTTGGGGCATCGCTTTACGTTCCATCCGAAGGACGGAGTGCTCAATATATAAAAAAATTGAATCCATTATTACAAATATATTTTTTTGGTCGATAAAAACAAACGAAGAATTTCTGCCAAGCTTTCGCCACTAAGTGTGGGTTCTTCAGAGCCTGTATTGACATATGTATATACATTATCAATAAGTAATATAAGGTTATATGTACAAGCAACAGTAAAGATATAATAATATTGTTATTTAGTCATAATATTATTTAGTTTTATTGTTATATCTTTGGTACACTCAGTGCCGAAAGCTTGGCAGAAATTCCACAAGTTTGTTTTCTTCGACCACAAGCCTGATCTCTCCTACTCCGTATTACATCTTTGGTCAATCCTTCCCAAATAGATTTTTTAATTAAATAATAATAGACCAAACCAAATTTTCTCTAGATATTGAAAATCAATATTTGAACATTTACTCAACATAGAACTTCAATAATCAAATGACACTATCTTTCTTTATTACAATATTGAATTCATTCAATATTTATATTAATCTTGTTTCAATCTTCGAAACAATATTTAGCCATAAGTTCAGAAAATAATGCAGCAATGTGTAACGACAAATTTGTATTGAGAAAATATTTTGGAAGTTTTGTTTTGCAATTTTTAACTCAATATTTCCTAAATAATTCATACATTATTTCTAAGATATTGTCGAACTATTGCAAAATAATCCCAGTTTGATCAGCAGACTATTTAATAGGGTTTACTAAACTTAATAATATTTTTATATAAATAAAATATAAGTGGATGATGTTATCTGTTTACCGTCGCATTTATTAAACTTAATATTTTCTAACGATACTTAACATTTTCGCAGAGATATAAAAAAAAGAATATAAATTATTTAAAAATATTGTCCATTTCACAAGATACTCGTGTGTAAAATATATGGGAATACTTTCGATATTGCTACCATCTTCAGCCACGAGTTAAAAAATACTGTAGTATTTGACAATATGAATGGCTGAAGATGGTAGCAATACCCAAAGTACTCCCATATATTTTATATATCTTGTGAAATATACATTTTTTTTTTTTTAAAATATTTTAATAACATTTTCAATGATTTTACCAAGATGACTGATGAGTCAGGTAACTCCGCCACCTATTTCTGAACATTTAAAAATAATGCCAATGGGAGAGACCATATATTTAGAAGTTGCTGATTTTATCTGTGGTACAAGAGCCGTAAGTAGAAGAATGGATCCAATCTTTGGCGGAACCTTCTCAAAATGTAGTCGCTACTAAATTTAGAGAAGGACTTTGGATAGGATAAAACCAATAATTCAAATATAATCCTAGTTACAAACGTTTCGGTAGAATTGTTGCAATAATTATATTTCTATGTAGGGAATAATAAAAACACCATTTTCTTCTAATAAAAGTATTATTTTCTATATTCATACATTTTCTTATTTAAATTTTTATCTAAGGATAAAGATTTTCAAATTATTATGGATTCGAATTAAATACTTGAAATATAGCAATGATTAAATTAATTTTTTTTTAATTATTAAGAACATAGAAAACAACATTTTCAATAATCTATATGTTCTCTATAAATAAATAAAGAATACGGTATGCATGTAACATGACCCATTTATATTTTATTTACACAATAGTATTTTTTAATTGTTTAATTAACACTATTAATTTGTTTATCAAACTGGAAATATTTTGTAATAATTCGGCAATATCTTAGAAACATTGTATGAAATACTATTAAAAAAAAATTGCAAAAAATACATTCTCAAAATATTATATTGAAACAAATATCCCCTTAAATATTGCAGAATTAAAAAAAAATTACTGTCAATAAATCTCAATCAGCAAAGAATAAATAAGATTATAATATAAAAACGAGATTTTTTGGATAAGTCAGGACTTTGCTTTCAACCCTTCAATTAATTACAAGGTATTTATTTTCATTTGACCTTTAATGCCTTTTATTCAAGATCATACAGTGAATATAATCTAACATAAATATTATCATATTTACAATAACAAACGTACCATAACTGTATATTATCTAGTGTTTGGTAAATAGAGTATAAGTCAAAAATTGGTCAAAATTAGATAAGTCAACGAAGAGGTGAAAAAAAAATTTACTTTTTTTTGGTCCAATCAGTATAAGTCAGATAATTATAATAATAATCAATAAGTTAAATTAAAATGATGTTAAAAAAAAAAAAAAAATTGAATCAATAAAATGTCTACTGAAAATTTTGCATTTTTGACTAACGTAACTCCTTTTACCAAACACTCCACATATACATTACAAATGTAATGCCATAGTAACATCATTTCATTTTATTTTTTTAATTTCATATTTACTTGATACATTTTGAAAAATATCAAATATTTCGAAAGAGAAAAGAAAAAAAACATCAAGTCATAACGTACTAAGTCATGAGAGGTATTATTTTTTGGCGTTAATATAAGTTTTTTCGCAACCAAATTCGAAGTATCTGGGAGCCATCGTCAGGTCGTTCTACACAGCTTCTCTAACCCAAATTGCAGGAAAAAGGTATATTTTTGGAATTAATTTTACTTAAAAGGACGCCACTGATATCACGTCGGTGAATTTGATTTTCGTCTGAATCCGAATTCTGAGTCCAGCACAGAAAATTGGTTTTATTATTGACTTAACCATATCTCCGGAAGCATTTAGTATAACTAACTACTGATAAATAGCGATGTTTATATAAAATAATTGTTATAAACTAAGTTTTCGCTCTTTTGGAGTTTAAGATAGGGTTTTGGAGTAAACCCCATCCTTCCTTCGACCGATTTGGCTGAAAATCAATTGGTGTCGTCCTTTCGAGGGCCCATTTATAAAATTTCGTGAAAAATACTCATTCTATAAGGCGTTATCGTGTTCACAGAAACACTCATTTTTAATTCAGACTGGAAAGTGTAGAATTCCACTTAAAATTCAAAAACCAAATTTTGATCGATTACATATAGCGTTGGTAAAGCTAGGGATAGTAAAGTTTCGAAATATAATCAATGATTTTGTTAAATGCTTAGAAAAGAATTTGTTAAAAAATAATTCCTCACATGACATAAGCCATTGCATGACACGAGTTTTTTTCTTTTTTTAATAAGCCAAAAATACTTAAAAACGTGATTTTGCTGTTTTGCTGCATTGTGCATTCTGCACACTTGCTCTGGTGTAATCCTCTTCAGATGTTGGAGTGCTCTCCATCTGTGTTCTGTTATGAGCGTGCATCGTTTATCGTGTCTGGTAGTTGTACTTCCAGGCCATCCAAGGCCTTTGTCAGTTGGATTTGACAGCCGAGTCGGGATCTGCAAAATAATAATAATAATATTAAAGTCTTTATTTTTAAAATAGATGAAAGCAGACTTCTTCAAAACCTTTATTATTCTTTTAGTATTTAAGTGAACGTTTCGAGCCTGAGTTCATCAGCCCATTCTTCAAGATACATAAAGAAGCGATACATTATACATTAAGTGACTGGTCACAAGGATGAGGTTAGCACCAAAACTTAATTGTGAAAATACATTTATCTCAATTCTTTTATTCAATTAATTTATCCATATTAATAAAGCTGAAACGGGGTTTGTTTGTTCCAGTATCACGCCCAAACGGCTGGATGGATTTTCATGAAACTTGAATAGTAGAATCCTTTTGAGCCCGATTGAATAATAGGATATGTGGCGTCCCAAAATTTTGAACGGGAGGAGGGGGGGGGGGGGGGGTAGGCCTAAATATAAAGATACGGGTAGCTCATTAACGAATCGTCGGATTGTCATGGAATTTCATATGTAGTATTTTTAAAGGCGAAATAGAAAAATATACTATGTGATATCACAAAAATTTGATTGGGAAGGGGGTTATGGGAGTGGGCCTTAGCATAAAGATAGTGTTGGCTCATTAATGAATGGTCGGATTATCAAGGAATTTTACATGTAGTAGTAGTAGTAGTAACTACGTACTAGCTGTGGGGTCCACCGTTGCAAGGCACATACTAGCTGTGATGCCCAATGGACCTAACTAAGTACTAGCTATGGTGTGCGCCGTTGCAAGGCATATACTAGCTGTGAAGCTCAGTGGTCCTAACTATATATATATATATATATATATATATATATATATATATATATATATATATATACTATAGATGGGCCCAACTTAGTATATAGGCTACGTTGCACATCAAAATCCTGAACGGGAGAGGGGATTCCACACCCACAAGTGTGCTAGCTTTTTAATAATTGAGCGGATTTTCTAAAATGTCGCGTGTAGCATCCTTAAAGGCCGATTACAGTTACTAACCGCGCAATGCCGGGTATCCCGCTAGTATTGTATATAATCCGTCAAACACTCGACAACAGGTCAGTTTCTGTTGAAACATTGCGATTTGACATTGAAACAGATAAAGAGACAAAAACAGAATGTTAGAGAGGTGGAAAGTGTGTTCTACACATTGACATTCTGAATGAATTATTCAAATATAATGGACAGGAAGCTCCGAAGAGACAGGAGGCCTCAAGATGGTACACAAATGTTCAACCTTCAACTCGATACTCACTTCCACATTTTGAAAAATATAACAGGCAAGTGGTTCCATAGCCTTCCTTTTTATTTGCCCAGCTATACGAAGAATAGGGGAAGTTATGTAATCGGTCAAAAATCCGATTTCAAGTTTTCAATGGAATTTCATGTTTTCCGACTTCTACATTCCGAATATGAAAAAAAAAAATCCTGTCTGCCTGTGAACACGAATGAATATAGATGTATCAACACGAAACTTTATATGTAAATCCAGAACGCTCTTTTTCAGCCAAAACAATCAAAGGAAAGGAGGGATTAGGGAAGAGGATTAACATAAAAACTCTAATAACTGTCGAGAGAATTAATGTATTGACACAAATTCAATCAATTTTCAGCGGAATCGGCAGAAAGAAAGGGGGGAATCGGAGAGGGCTCAACTCTTACTAACTCAGCTAGACGAAGTGTAGGGGAAGTTATGCAATCGGTCAACATACGATGCGGAGTTTTCAACGGAATTTCAAGTTTTCGGACTTCTAGATTATAAATATTTTAAAAGAAATGCCGTTTTGTGTATAGTCATAAAACTGGATAGATTGAATGTATTGACACGAAATTGTATATGTGTATCCAGAACTCCATAAGGACGACACCTGTTGAGTTTCTGCCAAATCAGTCAAAGAGGACGAAGTTTTACTCAAAAACGCTAACAACTGTCCATGTCAATGTACTGAAAATTCACAAGTCTCTCAGTAAGACACAAATTGGATTTCAGTCAAATCAGTGAAATGGTTTCACAGTTGAAGAAAAAACATCGAGCTGGGGAAGTAGATTAGCGGTGATTCGACGACTTTTTGTGATCAGATGAGGACGTGTTCTTTTATTTAATTCAGGAGCATAATAAGGAAGAGAGTATCGATTTAGGAATAATTTCTCTTCAATAAATTATACATTCTACATACTCAGCCAACACCAAGTATCATCCAGGTCTTCTATGGTATGTCCAACGCTTCTTTATCTGATAGATTTTGTGAAAATAATAATAATAGTGTTAATTGAATATTATATAAATATATTTTAAAAATACAGTTAATATTAATAAAGATTTTAGAGAATAGTTGATAACGTGAAGGTAAGCAAGAAATTTGTTACACATAAAAAGAGCAAACATCATCTACACAATCACTAAGGCATGTGGCCTGTAAATCTGAAAATTTTCATCAAGGTTCTCATATGAAAAAAAAAAAAAAAAAAAATATATATATATATATATATATATAATAAAGTTAATTTAATCAATATATGGACATTTTCCTTTCACAAAATACACCATCTCAAAAATATGATGTAAGATTTGAGTATTAATAGAAAAGAATTTGAGTAAAATGTAAAAAACGTTAAAATTTCCGAAAAATGCCAAAAAACTACATTTTCAAAATTCGTGCGCCTAAATTAGGTTCGATAGAAAAATATTCTGATTCGACCAAAGTTAATGTTTTCATTTAAACTTTCGATTTTTCATAGAGCCATCCATTATTAATATTTTTCGATACGCCCTAATATATATATATATAAACTTATAGGGTACCGGTAGCTCAGTGGTATGCGTGCTTGCCTTCTGAGCTCAAGAACGTGGGTTGGAAACCCGAGGTCCTTAGTTTATTTTATCTGGGAGGTAAAATAAACCAAAGCACGCTGTCCTTCGGATGGGACGTTAAGCGATGGTCCCGAGTCTGTTCGATGTCAGATACTCGTTGAAGATCCCAGCCTTAGGTGAATAAAAATTTAGGGTAAGCAAAATTTAGTACTCCCATAGTAGAGTCGGGCTCATGTCCACCAGAGTGACGAAAGAGCGCTCTGGTAGTAGACGATATGAGTTAAAGCCCGGGCATGAGTCATAAAACCTAACCTATATAAATTTACAATTTTTAAAGTGTCTTCGGCCTCGCTAAAAAACTCAACTACCTCAACCTTTATGGTACGAAAAACACAATAACAAGCTTTCATGAGTGGCCCTATTGAAATGTTAGCTCATTATAATGTAAAAAATACTGATTTGTATTTGTTAAGTCATGGCTGAAGATGAAAGCACTCCCATATATTTTGTGAAATAGACAAATACTTTTAAAAAACATAAGTTCATCTTTATATTTTTTTAATTAAGTGTTTCACAATATCTCTGAAAAAATGGTAAGTAAGATTATGTCAGTTTTCACTAATAAATAAATATATATTTTATTGGCACTAATATAAGCGATACTAAAGACATAAGAAAGTTAGTTTTTTTGCTTTATGTACGATGCATATTAGCCATGTCTCTTATAAAGGTGTTATCTAGTTATATTTATGATATCCATGGTCCCAATATGGAAATATGGCACACAAAACTATACATGAAATAACGCAGAAGAAACATCAGACAAGTAATAGTAAAAATCATCCTCGTAGTCCTTATAGAACTTTGAATTTACATAGGAAATTTCGTGCTAATACATTTATTATAACGGCAGTTATTAAAGTTGTTGTGTTATGTCTCTCCCTTACCTTTGGACCATTTGGCTGAAAATCAATAGGTTGGACGGTTCTAGCTTCAAATATAAAATTTCGTGTCATAATATTCAGTCTAGCGGGACTTACATGTTCACAGATTTTTTATTTTTATTTTTGTATTGAGGAGATCGGAAAACACTTAATTCAGTAAACTCCGCATCGGATTTCTGACCGATTGCATAACTTCCCCTATACTTTGTATAGTTTAGGAAGCAAAAAAATGTTTGTTGTGAAACGAAAACACTCAGGGAAATGTTGAAATTTAAGACAAAAAGTCTCCCAGAAACGACAAGAAAGCTTCCACTGTCTATCCTTCGGATATGCGGCGAAGCAAAAAGTCAAGATAATGTAATGTAAGATGGTCCCCGAAGGGTGTGGCAATTGAAGGCAGTAACCGGTGTTGTATTATTGCATTGGATTCCTTTCATTCCCTGAGGCCCCTTGGTCAATCCTGCTAAGTATTCTTTGTTGTATGCCACATACAACATATAGAGAAAAATATCAAATAGGATTACCCAGGCAACTTTGGTGAAGATTCGGCGTAACAATCTAATAATCACAATAACTTACGTGGGTGTGAGTCCAAAGGCTAGATCCAACATGTCGTTTTCTTCATCGCACGACTTTGAGGGCAGCCTCTCAAAATCGTCTGGCTTCAGGATCACATGACAGGTGGAACAAGTCAGAGTTCCTTCACAGGCACCTGAGAAAAACAATTTTCCAGTATTAATCATCAAATATTCAACTGAATAAAATATAAAATGGATGGAAACTTACTATTGAACTAACCAAAGCCATCAATATCCAGGTCGTTGTTGACTACCACATCGAGTAGAGAATCACCCTCCTTGCCTTTACCTTTGATCCTATCACCATTCGATCTAATAAACGTCACTTCATACCTTTGAATAAAAAAGTATACATCAGTGCTAATTTCAAAAGAGCAGTAGGAAACAAAAACTGTTATAATTGATAAGAATAGTCATACATACTCTGCTTTATTTAAAGAAGGCTCAGCCAAACTAACATATTTCATACATTGCGCACTCAATATGTTAGCTGATTTTCTTAGCAAATTAGGGCCTTCAAAAAACGTTTTCATGAAATTTTTGGACAATAACGTTATTGCCATTTATTTTAAAATTAAATAAAAATATTAATTGGAAAAATTAATTTAATATCAATCAATAATAAGTTATTTCTCCAAAATTTTCTTGATAAATTTCACAATCGAGACGAATAAGTGAAAACGAAGAGAATACCTGAAGAAATAGAAAGTGAGATTTACTCGAAATCAGCACTTTAAACTGCAGGAACAGCTGGTCATTTTAAGTCATTGCCAATTGTATCTACTGATAATGAAAGTATAAAAACATGCGGGTTACTTTTACTTTGGAAAAATAAAACAAAAAACGAAATGCTATTGCAATAACAAATTGAAATTCTATGATAAACGTACACATTAAATCCTTGATAAATTGTTATATTTTAAAAATAGTCTTATATAAAATTAATTTTAAAAGAAGTAAGAACATCATAATAAATTATCTTATTGTATGATTATTAATATCTATCTGTAAAGTATTCACCTAAATAAGTCTGAAATCGTCAATTGGTCTTAATAAAAGAATATTTAATAATTTATTGTATTACTTTGATAATAATTAAGAGGGCAGTAGTAGAGAGCTCAACTTCAATTTGGCGGGCTGACCAGGATTCAGATGTGTTTTGGTAAACAAGTAAAGTATTTTGATTTCATTCACTTTCTGTCTTCTTTCTTATTGTCATTTGTGTTATTAACCTAACCGTATGTTATCTTTTCATGTTAGAAACATCATTTATGATTCAAAGTTCCTCTGATCACCAATTCTGTAATTATTGAATGTTTGTCGGCCATATTGGGCAGCTCGAGCCGTAAGTGATCTAATTGGCACTGACGATCATTCCAGTTTTTAGGTTGGCATTTGTTATTGAATTTGGTTCTAATTAAGTTTGTGAACAGATTGAAAGGGTATTATGTCGAATGTTAGATCGAGTAACGTTATTGTCGTCGGTCAGCCGAATTTGTCCACGCAAGATTTGTCAAAGCTTGTAAGTTAACGAAATTCAGTTATCTCTCACCATGCGGTATTTTTGCATTATGTACTACTTTTAAGTTGAATGACGTTGTTTATTGCTTTTTTTAGTTAAATTAAATAATATGCAGAAAAAAGCTTGTAATAGTAATTTTTGTTCTGGATCATTGTGTAAGGTGTATGTAAACCATTTATTTTTAACCTCCATATTTTATAGAACCCCCATTGTTTACTGAGTTATTTCGAAAACGAGCTTTTAATATATTGGTGGTTTGTATTCAAATTTCAATTCTTTTAAGGAATAAACGCGAACTATGAAGTGTGATAAGGAAAACAGTTACAGAGAATCCATGAGTGAAGATAGACTCCCGTGAACAACAAAGTAATGAAAAATGTTCTTAACACTAAATAGGTAGATTCCTTGACCGCAAACTGTTAACAGTGCACTTCAAATTTAGATAACCTAAAAAATTAGATAATTGGTTTAACTTTTTTTTTTTTTACCTCTTGAATTGGTTTAACTTGAAGTGGGCAGAAATCCCGAGGTTAGCGTATGTTTAATTTACCTAAAAGGTTATTCAAAAGAGTCAAAAAAATAGCTTTATTTGAGCATTTCCTCTTTTCTTTTTTAGATTTTAATAAATTAAAAATATATGTTAATATTATTTGAACTAAGTTTCCACAATAGACGGGAGAGAGAAGAGAAACTTATTTGATTACGTACAATTCGTAAGGGAAGTTAATTGTCGTTAAGTTATTAATACTGCCTAGTAAATGTAAGTATTATTCAATGTTTTAAACTTAATTTTCAAAATTGACGTTTTAATATTTTTCAACTTTTTTTTTCTGTTGCATCATTGTTAGTTATTATGACTCATGCCCGGCTTTAACCACTAAGACATAGTGCCTACGAAGCGCGCTCTTTCGTCACGTTACTGGTAAATTTTGCTTACTCTAATTTTTTATTCATTTAGTGAAGGGGGTCTTTAAACATCGTACATTCTCAAGACTATCGCTTAACGTCTCATCTGAAGGACGGCTTGCTTAAGGTTTTTTCTTTCAATTATGAATTCAGCACAATGCATTCTTATCGTTATATTCATGAGATCACTACTGATCCATGGATCTACTAGTATTTAAGCAGGGTAGTCGTGGGATGTTTTCTCGCCCTAGACAATTCAAATATTGACCTCATACAATTTTAACTCGTAATAAACTAATTGTTCACATATATTCAAACATTCTCTATGTGTTATACAGTAATCCTCCAACATGTAATGTATTAATGTAACATTCTCCATTGTCTTTGACCATATGTTATATAGGAGTTGTATGTACATTGTGTATTTTTGAAAAATATTTGTTTCAGTTTAGACATGGACCATACAAATGTTTTTTTAGTTTTCTCATGTCTTTTCGTTCCATACTCCTGGAAAAATTAACTATAAACTAATATTTTGAATAGGTTTTAGGATACCTACATGATGGCCATGCGGGCTAGAGCGTAGGGCTTTAGTCGCATGGTCTCACTATGGTTTGCGAGTTCGAATCCCGTCCGGGAGTGAGTTTTATTTCGTAGATAGAACTCCCTTCCGGGGCCATGGATAACTATAGATAACGCAGTGACATGGCTAATATGCTCCGTACATAAGGCCAAAAAACAAAAAAAAAAAATTCAAAATAGCTGAGAAATTTGAAATATGTAGTAGATGGATCTGTTCAAAAAATTCAATATATATTTATCTATATAGTGTTTTGTCTGCCTCGATTTTGTTTATTTATTCTATCAACAAATTATATTTTGTTGAGAGCCTAGTTTCATGGTACTCTCCGCTCTTATTTTGATCTTTGACTTCGTGGTACCAATATCGAAAGTACTTCCATATTTTGTGAAAAACAATATTTGAAAAAAAACACGTTTTTCTTTGTTTTATATTACTTATTATTACGTTATTTTCATTAAATAGATAATGAGTTATGCAGATATTTAATTATTTTTCATTGGGCTTTACAGAATGTCACCCAATTGACTCCTCTCTCCCCAGAAGTTATCAGCCGTCAAGCAACCATCAATATTGGTAAGACACTCATATACATATTATTAATATAGTGGATGTTATTTTATCTGTAAGTAGTTCGATGTTGAATTTTCAGCGGAATTACATGTTTTCCAAGCCTCAGATCCAAAAATAAATTATGGAACTGTTAACACAATAACTCCTGATAGAATGAATATATCGATACTCAATTTTATATGTGGATCCAGGGTCTAATAAGGACATCTGTCGATTTTCTGCCAAAACTCCAAGGGGGGGGGGGGGATAACAGAGGAGGGAGCTCAACTGTCTTTTTAGTCAATGTATCAATATGAAACTTATTAAAGTAAGTAGTGTGTTGAGTTTTAAACAAATCGTTAACTTGGTTTCAGAGGGAGAGCGGAAACTTGTTATTTTTTTCTCTGGGGAAGTACATTGTTGGTGATTTATCGAAGACTATTTTTCTTCTCTCCTACATATACGTAGTAAAGGAAAAGGTTTGTAATGGGCCAATAATATGAAATGTCGCGATGGAGAAGGAATATGTTTGAGGAGAGAGCGAACACTTATTATATTACTAGCCGGTTGCCCGAGAATAACTTGCATTGTATTACTTTACCTGAGTGCTATACTATAAAATGTTATTATTCATTTCCATTATTTTTAACGTCGATAACATTTTCGCATAGGATCAATACTAACTGAAGAAAAAGTGAAATCACTGTTTCTTTCTCGAAGTAAACCTGACCTCTATTTAGTGATTTTGAAATTATATTTTATCCCGAGACCTATTCTTAATACGCAGAATCATAATATGATATTTGGTTGAAGTATCTTCCATGTTTCTGTGATAAGGGGATAAGCAGACAACCACGACACCTGAATACCACTTTTAATTATGGCCTTTGTTCAACTAATGATGGATACCATTTCTTTTACAGAAATACTCAATATCGCTAACTTATAACCTGACTGCGGGTGATAAGTTAAATACGAGTACAAAGGAGGTTATTGTTTGTTTTTCACAATTTTGTATTTATGTTATATTCTTTGTTCCCTCGGAATGGATTTTGTTGATCTATACGTCATTTGGTACGTTGTTATCTGCTGAGTGACGTAGGACATGTGACATTCCTGAAACAAATCAAAATGGAGGACGCTGGCCGCCATATTATCAAATTTGCTGTTTTGCTTCATTTAGATTGATTTTAGAAAGAAAAATTTGTTGTGATTAGGTTTATAAGATAATATTATCTAAATAATAACTCCTCAAGACGGCTCAGGCCATTGAGTCACATTAATGTGTCTTCATAAAAAGTCACATTAATGTGTCTTCATAAAAAGTCACATTAATGTGTCTTCATAAAAAGTCACATTAATGTATATATGTTTTGTATGTAATTTTCTATTATGTTAATAAAGACTTAACTACTACTAACGACTAATAAAAATCTACTTTATGTTAGGTCACTCTGGTGGACATGAGCCCGACTCTACTATGGGAGTCCTAAATTTTGCCTATCCTAAATTTTTATTTACCTAGGGTAGATGTCTATCTGACATCGCTTAATGTCCACTTTGAAAGACGGCATGCGTACGTTTATTTTACCTCCCAGATAAAATAAACTATGGGCCTTGGCCGGGTTTCGAACCCGTGAACTTGAGCCCAGTAAACAAGCTCGCATACCTCTGAGCTACCGGGGCCCTCTATTATAAGTTAGTAGTGGCGTGGTTTGATGAACTAAGATTCCGAAACGTTGGCCAAATTGTGATGTTTCCTTTTGACGCCTGTAGAGAAACTTGTCTTCCCTCAACATCAATTTAAAAAAATGTGGTCGGTGAATCACCGGCTTTATACTTCCCCAGCACGAACTAATCAATTTTTCAATTTCGTTTTCGTTTTCCCTCTAAAACCAATTGACCATTTGGGGTGCAACTCAATATTTGACTTACATAGTGCTAACTGAATCTAAAGTTTATGTCGCTACATTTATGACATTGGCGAGTCGATCTCCCTTCCCTGATCCTCTCTTCCCTTCGACCGATTTCGCGGGAAATTAGTAGGTGTCATCTTTATGAGGTTTTGAATTTAAATATAAAATTTCATGTCGATTATATTCATTAGTTCGGCAGTTATTTGGGGTTTTTAGTTGCGCCTCCTCTGATCCTCCCTCCCCTTCGACTGTTTCCACTGAAAACTAATAGGTGTCGTCCTTAGGACCTCGAGTCGATAGATTCATAACAACGGTTTTTTGTTCCGAGTTTTTGTGTTCAGCCTCTTTCCTAATCCTGCCTTTCCCTTTGGCCTATTTGGTTGAAAATTAATAGGTGTCCTCTTTGAGGGGAGAGAGGTTTTTGGATACACTTAAAATTTCGTGTTGATATATTAACTATCGGGAGTTATCGTGTTCACACATACACAAACATAAAAAATAAAAATAAAATAGCTTTATTGACATTCTTTTAGAACAAAAGCCTCTCCTTTTGGATATTTTGAGTCTTCTGATTGTTCCCAAATTAAATTAAATTATTTCTTGAGTATAACTGTTACTTCTTGATTAAAAATAAAATAAAAATAAAACAAGATAGAACAAAACAAAAGTAAAAGGTAAAAATGAGGGTTATTTCTTAAATAGTACTTTAATACATTTGTTCCATGTTTCTCTGTGGCTGGCCACTGTGCACCATCCATCCCCTATTCTCTCCACTATCTCGTCCCTCCACCGCAGTCCTGGTCTTCCTTTTCCTCTTCTTCTGTCTCTAGGAATCCACTCAGTGCAGATTTTAGCCCATCGTCGAGGATCCATCCTTGTACACAAACATACAGACACACATAATATAGACAATATTTTATTTTTTCATTTTTGGATTCAGAGGTTTGAAAATCATGAAATTCCTTTGAAAACTCTTTCGTTATACTTCGTATTGCTCTGGGGAAGTCGAATACAATACACATTATACTTTTACAAATTCTAGAATATTTTCTGTAAACCGCTAACTTATAGTAATGTTTGATTTCAGGAACTATCGGTCATGTAGCCCACGGTAAATCGACTGTGGTGAAGGCAGTCTCTGGTGTTCAGACGGTCAGATTTAAGAACGAATTGGAGAGAAACATCACCATCAAACTAGGTATACTTCTGTTGTATATGTTGTACAGTGCGACTGTATTGTGGAATGAATATGAGTATGGGAGCAGATAACATCACCTCCTGTACATCAGAACATATTGTTGTACTATAGTAGAGATCACAAGTTAAAAGTTGTGAGTGGTGGGGGGATGGAGAGGGAGTGTGGTGGGGGAGAGCAAAAATTGAATCTAGCTACATAAATATTCAAAGACTACATACTTTCTCTTGAAAATAAGAATAAATATATATATATATATATATATATATATATATATATATATATATATATATATATACTTTTACAATGGAAATTTATTATTTTTATGAATATAGATGTATAGTTTATAGTTTTTATATGCAGTTTGTGACATTTTTGTATGAATATAAAGGTTAACTGCTCGTTTTGTCATATTACAAGAGTTTAAAAAGGATTTGTTTGACAAATGAAAGTTATTACCAAATTCTGTTTGACATTTTCAACAGTTTTAAAGATAAACAATAATAAATTGTTGACCCATTCCACTTTTTACTTGTGAACAATAATAACGTTTTATTTTTATTGTTATTATTTATGAATAAATAAAAATTCTACATATACATGTATATTTTTCTTTTGGAGTGTGTTGGAGAATTTATAATAATGTACATTTTTTCATAGCTTTATTCTTCTAATTTGTTTTTGGTCCTTACAACCCAGTAAATAGACGTATCGGGGAAAACTCCAATCATGGTTTATAACACAGAAGTGGACTTATATAATACGGTGTCCATAGAAGACTATAAACAATATAAAGAAAACAAATTATGGCAATTAAGATAATGAAATAAATGAACGGTACTGGTGATGGGTGTTTGCTGGGTTGTAAAGACCAAAACAAATTGGGAGAATAAAGCTGTGAAGAAATGTATATTATTATAAATTCAGAATCTCCCAACACAAACAAATATATCTACACTTGTAGTATTTTTATTTATTCATAAATAAAATAATAAAAATAAAACTTAATTCTTTTTTACAACAAAAAAGTTGAATGCGTCAACAATTTATTATAGTTCAGACAGACTTTAGCAATGTAATATCAATTTCATTTTTTAAACTAAATATTTTTATTAATTTTTCGAAACTCATGATGAAGCGAGCATCTACCTTTATTTATATCTATAAAGAAAGGTTACAAACTGCAAAAAAAAATGTAAACTGCACAACATTGCCTATAAAAGAGAAGATGGATTTTATCTTTATTTATTTATGTATTCATTATAACTAATAATAATATTGTAGTCACATATTTCTTTGTTAAATAGTTATTTATCTCTTCTTTTGGATAATTTCTATCTTCTGCACTACAAACAAATATCGCACCCGTCGTAGAATAAAGGTACAACTCAAAAATCGAATTAGTTGGGAAATGAACATCAAAGTTTTTGTTCTACACTTTCGACTACCTCCTAATTTAAACGCCACCACGAGTTTGTTTTGTTACTTTTTTGTGCGGACAAACTCGTGGTGGCGTTTAAATGATAATGTAGTCAAAAGTGTAGAACGATAACTTTAATGTTGATTCTCGAACAAATTCATTTTTTGAGTTGTACCTTTATTCTACGAAGGGTGCGATATGATATAGGCGGAGTGGGGGGGTCGGAATTCTAGAGTAGGTGGAAGGGAGGGGGTACCGCCAGCATTTTTAACTTGTGGTATCTACTAGGTCTACCATTGCTAAATGTTACGGTTTGGGAGAAGAACATGGAGAGTCAATATTGGGCAGGCTTATATTCATTCTGCATGTGTCGCACTCTATACTCCACTAACTATGGTCTCCTGTCTTGTCCTGCAGTGACATGAAAAGTAGTGACTTACCGAGAGTACATACTAACGTATATAATGTGAAGCCTGAGAAATGGGCCACATGCATAATTTCGAGAACGGCGACAAAGGAAGCCTGTAAACGTTGGCCACTTTTTCGGGAGCCGCCGAAGGCCAACATATTGTGGTATCACTATGTTCAATGTTATCACACTTCTCTTCACCCCAGTTCGCTAAATCTCAAATAACCAGAACGAAACTAAGTTTGTGTAAGGAATTGCAATGTTTCATTCATTTTTGGACTCCACTGGGAGTTATATATTTTTGTATACAATATATTTCTAAAAAATAATGTCACGAAAATGGTGAAACGATTAACAAAGAAATGACGAATATCGATGATCACATCAGATAGGTTCCATGAACTTTTTTTGAGGGTCAGTTTATAAGGTGCAATTAAACGAATTTAAAAAAAATATACTTTGAAATCGGAATGTAGTTGGCATGGTATGAGTCCGCGAGTTGTTATGGGATGGCGTTAACATATCCTGAATGTTTTCACACTGTACATGTTATATTAAGTGAACAGTGTTCTTGTGAAGCAAGATTTTTAAGATGTTTTGCTATCAGGGTGTCCTCTGGGAGCCCAATGTTTTTTTTTAATAAGCGTATTTGTATAGAGAGAGACTAATAGAAAAATATCTTTTCTCTAGCATTTTTTAAAAATATTTTGTCCTCACGAGATATTTACAATTATGTCATTTTAAGTGGGACTTCCTGTATTTTGTAACTTGTCTCGTTGATCCCTTTTCAACGACAGGCCAGCTTGATTTAAATACAATTTGTCTCGTCAAGAATAAGCAGATAACTGCGATGCCATTTAGCTCATATTTCAAGTCAGGCCATCCTTGTGGTACCCTGTAACAGTTGTATATCGCTCAGCTGTTTTGCGTAACGCTTTAACAGGCAGAATTTCAACTTCATTTATTTTATTTATTTTTTTTTTGGAAATTCTTCTGGAGTTAGCTCAATAAGTATGTTGTCAAATTGTGATTATTTAATTATATATAAAAAAAAATTATGATATTAGGGTCAAAGTGAAATAAGTCCTGGCACTTTTCCCTTGCAGAATGTCTCCGGTAGAGGACGCTCCCAGCATTGCTGATGATGATGACACTTCATCTGCTTCTTCTTCGTCGAGGCGCAATTCGCAACAGGGGAAAAGTGACCAGGTGAAGACGAACAACACCCGGAAGAGGAAGCGGGTTTCGGAGGCGGAAGGAGCAGCGGCGCTAAATGGGGAAGCAGGAGCGGGAAGCGGAAGTGAGGTGTACGAAGTGGAGAGGATCGTGGAGCACCGAGAGGAAGGAGGAATGGTAACGTTGTATCTCATCAAGTGGAAGGGTTGGCCAGAGTATACCAACACGTGGGAGCCTTTAGGCAACCTGCGCGGCGCCCTCGACCTCGTTGTCGAGTACTTCGAGCAAGATTTGGGCAGGGTGGAGTATGGATCACAAATAAAGGTTTTCAGGGAGACGATGTGTACTATAAGTGAGGCTGATGTTAATAGAATGTGTGGCATGTACATACGGAACACGGGGGACCGGATACCATACGTGGACGTCGAGGAGCATGAGAATTTGCTGTGTTCAATGGCTAAATTACCGAGAAATGCACGATGTGAAAAAATAATGAAGGAGTTGAAGTCTGCCTGTCAGATTCTGGAGTTTAAAAAGATGAGGGAATATCAGTTGAAGAATTTGGCAGAGTGGGAGGAAGAGATGAATCGGGTGTCGGTGGAGTCTGCCAGGATCCGTGTAGTCAACACCGTAGATCTGGAAAAACGACCCATTGATTTTATGTATATCAATAAGTACAAACCGGTGAGAGGAGTAACGATCCCGGAGGACCCACCAGTGGGCTGCGGCTGCGAAGAGGGGTGTGTGCGTGGTGGAAGGTGTTTGTGCGAAGATATGGCCAATCAGAAGATAGTGTACAATGGAGGACTTCTCTCTGCACCGAAAGGAACACCAATCTATGAGTGCAACAAGAAGTGCCGATGTCCAGCTGAGTGCGGGAACCGTGTTCTTCAGAAGGGACGAACCCTCAAACTGGTCATTTTCAAAACGAACAACGACTGTGGGTGGGGCGTTCGCACCCTTGAGAAGATACAGAAGGGACAGTTCGTCACTGAGTACGTTGGAGAGGTGATAACAAACGAGGAGGCAGAAAGACGTGGGAAACGGTACCACAGGGAAGGACGCACCTACTTGTTTGATCTGGACTTCAATGACAGACGCAACTGTCCGTACACTGTGGATGCAGCCGAATATGGCAACATTTCCCATTTCATCAACCACTCGTGTAGCCCCAATCTAGAAGTGTTTGCAGTCTGGGTCGATTGTCTGGATCCGGACATGCCTCGTCTGGGCCTGTATGCCTCCAGGAACATACGTCCCTTCGAAGAGATTACATTTGATTACTTCTGTCAAAGCATTTCAAAAAACGACAAAAAGACAGGTGGCCGAGACGGGGTTAGAAGTGTCGTGTGTAAATGTCGCTCCAACAAGTGTCGAGGTTTTATGTTTTAGATGTTCCTCTCGCCCCGACTGCGCATTCCTCCCCACAATTATTTATCGAGTTTTAAATCGTCGGTAGCGTCCAAACGTTAAATAAAACGGTTATATCACTTCATTAAATGAAATTATATTTTATACATTCTTCACTTCTCTAGAAATATAATTGTGTAAATATTTTCAAACTATTGACACAAACCGTTATTATTCCTTGCTTTATTGAAATAAACCAATTCTATATGAAAAATATATTGTCACCGCAACGTTATCTTCATAATATGATGAGTATATAATAATATATTATACTTATGTATCAACATATCCTTTGTAGTAGACTTTATACTCCCCCTCAAATATAATAAGGAATAAAGCTGTAGATTAATTTAAATTAAATGAAAAATATAGAGAAAGGGGTGGTCATATGACTCAAAAAATTTTCAAGTGTGTAAAATGACAACAATTCTGGCTACGTATATGTATTTATGTTTCGGTTCTTCTTTTTATCCACTACAATAATACTCGTGTATAAAATATATATAATACACATTGTCGTAAAAGTAAAATAGATGTATAGAATGGCGAATACCTGCATTACATTTTATTTAAATTAATTTATTGATTTATTCCTTTATAATATTGTATAATAATTATAGACATAATGTTGTACATACATTATGTATGTTGGTATGAAGAGAGTAGAGTATTAGAGACGCGTAGGAATGATGATCTATGGGTTAATGTCAACGTTTCAAGTATTGTTAAGTTTTTATGGATTTGTTCATAAAATTACTAAGTTAAAAATATTGTACACTTGTAGAATGGCTCAGTACTGACAATGAGCTGGGAAATACAGATATGAGATTCATTTAATAATTGTACAAAACTGGCCTCATTCCAATATTTAACATACAGTGTCACTTCTTATAATTGTATTGCGGAAAAAAAAATCACTCTCATGTCACCTGTTACATGATAATGAAGTAACTTCGGTGGGTGTTCTGCAATGTTCATGTTGTCTCATTGTTCCACAATGTTGTCTCATTGTTCCGCAATGTTGTCTCATTGTTCCGCAAACTCATTTGTAAATAATTAAAGCGGTATAAATTATTTTTACTCATTTCATTTATTTTTGTAGGGATGGCTCAAATTTGTTTGCATTTTTATTATTCTGAGTACATTATACATTTTTATAAATGATTGTTAATTTTCATAAGAAAGGATGTTTTGTTTATTGTTTTAAAGTTGTAATTTTTGTAGATGGTAATGTTCAGAAATTGTCTTAACAAATAATTCAAAATTTGGGTTTTTAAATTATTTTTATTTTATTAAGATTCTTTTCTTTTCCTGGTATTCAAAGTTCTCTTGTGCTTACCAACGGAATCTTTAAACTCAATCAAAATTTGGGTTTTTTAAATTATTTTTATTTTATTAAGATTCTTTTCTTTTCCTGGTATTCAAAGTTCTCTTGTGCTCACCAACGGAATCTTTAAACCCAATCAAAATTTGGGTTTTTTAAATTATTTTAATTTTATTAAGATTCTTTTCTTTTCCTGGTATTCAAAGTTCTCTTGTGCTCACCAACGGACTATCTTTAAACCCAGTCATAATTTGGGTTTTTCTTATGATAGGCAACGGTCAGCATCTCAGCTAGTTTGTGCTAGGCAACGGTCAGCACCTCAACTAGTTTGTCCCAGGCAACCCCGACATAAACTGGTCTCATTTTTCGTCCGATTTTGACCAAAATCTCATCAGGACATGAAACATCTTCAAATTTAAAGTTGATTGCTAGAATCTTTTCTAATTTGTTATTATGAGAACGGTCAAATTTGTTCAGGAAACCTTGAAACCTGAAATCTAGTATTTTTGACAGGATTCAATACTTCAATACTCCTCACCACTGTGCCTTCAAGTTAGAATTAAAATATTAAATTTAATATCTTGAAGTATTAGTTGAGAAGATGGTGTTGTGTACAGTTTAAGGAAATTATTTTTAAAATTTGTACCAAATTTAGTTTTATTTACAAGTTAATGACTTATTTATTGATCAAGATTCTAAGGAGCTTATCTATCTTATTGTAAATATTCTTATTATTTTAACGTTTTGATACTCATTTTATTATTATTATTATTAAAATGTATATTATTACTTTTTTTCCTAGTTTCATAATTTTAGTAACTTTTTTAGATGCCTATAATTTCTGTAGCTTAGAATGTATGCACAAATATATATTTAATTGATTGTTATTTATCAGAGTTTTCATTTGATGTATGATTCTTACGCAAATATATGCTTTCATTTATATACGTTTGATCATGTATAGTGAATGAACTTGAAAGAAATAAAACTTGTTTATTTATGATATTGTCAAATTTCACCAACTATATTTACATGGTAGTGCTTTCGGTATTTCTACCATCCTCAGCCAAAAGCATAAGAGATAAGACTCTATCTCTAGTCTTATCTCTTGTGCTTTTGGCTGAGGATGGTAGAAATACCGAAAGTACTCCCATGTAAATATAGTTGGTGAAATTAGACAATATCATAAATAAACAAGTTTTATTTCTTTCAAGTTCATTTGAATTATTTCACAATATCTCTGCAATAATGTCAGTTTTCATTTATAGTGAACTTTACGCATAACATACACTACACCATCTCACGCAAATGGAAACTTAAAATGATAGCTCACAGAGCCGACAACTTTTAGAACTCGATGGCCTTCTGACAGACGATACACATTGAAAGTTGAAGAAAAGTTGTCGGCGAGTCACCGACAATGTACAATTGAACACTTCCCCAGAACGACTTAGTCAATTAACTTTTCGCTCCCCCTACAAAACCATTCGACAGTTAGCGCTAATATTCAACAGTTGGCTTGCATAGCGCCTTCTAAATCCTCATACTAAATGTTGTGTCCATAAATTCGTCACATCGGCATTTATTAGGGTTTTTGAATTGAGCCTTCTTCCCTTCGCCCGATTTCACTGAAAATTGACAGGTATTGTTCTCATGGGGTTTTGACTTTAAATATGAAATTTCATGCCGATACGTTCATTATTAGTGTATAGACTGGTAGTGGTATCCAAAATAAGAGTTTCCAAATAACCGGCTATAAGACTTCTGGCGGTTCTGGAGGCTCACTCCAAAATATTGAAGAATATATAAGATTGATGAAGTTTATATATAAAAGAATGTAATAAACAAAAGAAAACCTAGGGGATATGGAGTTGGCCAACTGAAAAATAACAAGAAATAACAAAACATAAGGATAACTATAAATAAAACTTAACTTTGAATATAACGTTTAACATAAAAATAAAAGTTCAAAAAATTTGTAAAATAATAATGTTCTTATCGGTTACGATGCCTTCTACGCCGCTCTGATGAGGAGGGGGGCTGCTAACTGTGGAAATGGTGGACGTGATGGGATGCTGAGATGATGTGGTGATGGGACGATGAGATGATCTAGTGATGGGACGATTTGGTGGTGGTTGAACAGGTAGATAGATAAAAGTACGATGCGGTCTTGGAGGCTCCTGGCAGGGTACTGAGTTGCTTAATGCAGCCTTCTTTAGTAAACATTAGAGGAAGAGTTGGCTTAGTGGGGAGGAGACCGTAAACAGTCCGACTTCAGTCCAAAATAAACAATATAATAATAAAAATAGTAAAATAGAAAAAATGTTAAAATTTAAAGTTAATGCCGAAACATACCGCCCACCAAATTTTGACATTATGAGGTTTCATCAGTATTATTACTGATGTGTGATAATGATACCAGTTTCATTACTGATCTCTTGAAGGTGCCGGACTATGTTGTCTTCATCTGGGTGGACGCTGACGACTAGCAAGAGGCTATTGTGGCTGTTCCTAACAGCAGGACGCTGTATAATAGCTTGCAGGGCTGTTGGAGCTATATGGGTTATGTGATGGTCATCCACGAGCATAGTCGTAAAATGAGGTCTTCGAGGCAACTCTACTAGGAGTTTCTTATCTTCTGATACGAGTAGAATACTTATTTCTGCCGCCCACCCTGAGAACTCCATCCTGGTCCAAAAAAACATTCTGACTTCGCAATAGATTTGCCTGGTCTTCTTTGCTGCCGAATGTTTCTTCGTAACTTCTTTGTGGAAGATGTATTCATTTCTGATTCGCATTTCGGAGCCCTGAAGATTGGATAGGCCTTGTGAATTGTTTAACGCAAGATTGTCGTGTATTGGAGATAAATCTTAACACATATGCCATAGATTGGATAACCTTGTGTTATGAGTTTCTTTCCTTCCAAGCTAAGATGTCAGAGCTGGTTTGATTGTTGGCCAAGAAAACTGCGTTGTTTTTCAGTTTAGGCAGCGGGGATGGTGACTTGGTCTGTCGGGTGTACAGACCACGTGGGCGTTGGTTAGTAGGCCCAAAAACGATTCATTACTTGGCCTAAGTCATCATCACCGGTAGATAGAAAGGAAACAGAGGTTCTGAAAGGTTTGTCTACATTGAATTTCCCTATGACAACATACCCAAAAATAGTTCTCATCTGCCGTTCTCGGAACCTGGTCCATAAATAAAAGGAAACAGAGGTTCTGAAAGGTTTGTCTACATTGAATTTCCCTATGACAACATACCCAAAAATAGTTCTCATCTGCCGTTCTCGGAACCTGGTCCATAAATCTTTCTAAGTACTTTCCGTTCCCACAGTAGCAGAGTCTCTTTATTCTCTTTTGTCAACGCCCAAGTTTCACCAGTGCAAATTACAATTGGACGGACAATGGTTTTATAGACTATTAGCTTGGCCCTCCATGTTAATGTGCGGAACTTGAGTATTCTTTGGACCGCAAATAGACATCTGTTCCCTGCAGCAATGCGTGCTCTTATTTCGTGGCTAACGTCATTATCTTCTGTGATGAGAGCCCCGAGATATTTGAATTCCTCGACTACTGGAAATTGGTGCTCATTGATGGAAATTACTTCAGGAGCGTCTTGCACAGGGTTCTGTGAGGTCTTCATGTACACGGTCTTATCTACATTCAAATGAAGACCGGCTATAAAACCTCTGGCGGTTCTGGAGGATCACTCCAAAATATTGAAGAATATATAAGATTGATGAAGTTTATATCGACAGTATACCCGCAAAACCTCGTAAGTCGGAAAATGAAAAGTTTACAGCAGAGATGAAAAACTGTTTAACTTCATTTTAACTATATTGGAAGTCTGTATTTTACTAAATACATTTTATGTTATCTGAACAATGCTTGAAAAATATTGTTTTTTGTTCCGTTGCGGAGAACATTGATACTTCTAAAAACACCAAAAGCTAGATAAATAATAAGTTCGGACTTACGAGGTTTTGCGGGTATACTATCGATATATAAAAGAATGTAATAAACAAAAGAAAACCTGGGGATATGGAGTTGGCCAACTGAAAAATAACAAGAAATAACAAAACATAAGGATAAATATAAATAAAACTTAACTTTGAATATAACGTTTAACATAAAAATAAAAGTTCAAAAAATTTCAAGTTCATTTGAATTATTTCACAATATCTCTGCAATAATGTCAGTTTTCATTTATAGTGAACTTTACGCATAACATACACTACACCATCTCACGCAAATGGAAACTTAAAATGATAGCTCACAGAGCCGACAACTTTTAGAACTCGATGGCCTTCTGACAGACGATACACATTGAAAGTTGAAGAAAAGTTGTCGGCGAGTCACCGACAATGTACAATTGAACACTTCCCCAGAACGACTTAGTCAATTAACTTTTCGCTCCCCCTACAAAACCATTCGACAGTTAGCGCTAATATTCAACAGTTGGCTTGCATAGCGCCTTCTAAATCCTCATACTAAATGTTGTGTCCATAAATTCGTCACATCGGCATTTATTAGGGTTTTTGAATTGAGCCTTCTTCCCTTCGCCCGATTTCACTGAAAATTGACAGGTATTGTTCTCATGGGGTTTTGACTTTAAATATGAAATTTCATGCCGATACGTTCATTATTAGTGTATAGACTGGTAGTGGTATCCAAAATAAGAGTTTCCAAATAACCGGCTATAAGACTTCTGGCGGTTCTGGAGGCTCACTCCAAAATATTGAAGAATATATAAGATTGATGAAGTTTATATATAAAAGAATGTAATAAACAAAAGAAAACCTAGGGGATATGGAGTTGGCCAACTGAAAAATAACAAGAAATAACAAAACATAAGGATAACTATAAATAAAACTTAACTTTGAATATAACGTTTAACATAAAAATAAAAGTTCAAAAAATTTGTAAAATAATAATGTTCTTATCGGTTACGATGCCTTCTACGCCGCTCTGATGAGGAGGGGGGCTGCTAACTGTGGAAATGGTGGACGTGATGGGATGCTGAGATGATGTGGTGATGGGACGATGAGATGATCTAGTGATGGGACGATTTGGTGGTGGTTGAACAGGTAGATAGATAAAAGTACGATGCGGTCTTGGAGGCTCCTGGCAGGGTACTGAGTTGCTTAATGCAGCCTTCTTTAGTAAACATTAGAGGAAGAGTTGGCTTAGTGGGGAGGAGACCGTAAACAGTCCGACTTCAGTCCAAAATAAACAATATAATAATAAAAATAGTAAAATAGAAAAAATGTTAAAATTTAAAGTTAATGCCGAAACATACCGCCCACCAAATTTTGACATTATGAGGTTTCATCAGTATTATTACTGATGTGTGATAATGATACCAGTTTCATTACTGATCTCTTGAAGGTGCCGGACTATGTTGTCTTCATCTGGGTGGACGCTGACGACTAGCAAGAGGCTATTGTGGCTGTTCCTAACAGCAGGACGCTGTATAATAGCTTGCAGGGCTGTTGGAGCTATATGGGTTATGTGATGGTCATCCACGAGCATAGTCGTAAAATGAGGTCTTCGAGGCAACTCTACTAGGAGTTTCTTATCTTCTGATACGAGTAGAATACTTATTTCTGCCGCCCACCCTGAGAACTCCATCCTGGTCCAAAAAAACATTCTGACTTCGCAATAGATTTGCCTGGTCTTCTTTGCTGCCGAATGTTTCTTCGTAACTTCTTTGTGGAAGATGTATTCATTTCTGATTCGCATTTCGGAGCCCTGAAGATTGGATAGGCCTTGTGAATTGTTTAACGCAAGATTGTCGTGTATTGGAGATAAATCTTAACACATATGCCATAGATTGGATAACCTTGTGTTATGAGTTTCTTTCCTTCCAAGCTAAGATGTCAGAGCTGGTTTGATTGTTGGCCAAGAAAACTGCGTTGTTTTTCAGTTTAGGCAGCGGGGATGGTGACTTGGTCTGTCGGGTGTACAGACCACGTGGGCGTTGGTTAGTAGGCCCAAAAACGATTCATTACTTGGCCTAAGTCATCATCACCGGTAGATAGAAAGGAAACAGAGGTTCTGAAAGGTTTGTCTACATTGAATTTCCCTATGACAACATACCCAAAAATAGTTCTCATCTGCCGTTCTCGGAACCTGGTCCATAAATAAAAGGAAACAGAGGTTCTGAAAGGTTTGTCTACATTGAATTTCCCTATGACAACATACCCAAAAATAGTTCTCATCTGCCGTTCTCGGAACCTGGTCCATAAATCTTTCTAAGTACTTTCCGTTCCCACAGTAGCAGAGTCTCTTTATTCTCTTTTGTCAACGCCCAAGTTTCACCAGTGCAAATTACAATTGGACGGACAATGGTTTTATAGACTATTAGCTTGGCCCTCCATGTTAATGTGCGGAACTTGAGTATTCTTTGGACCGCAAATAGACATCTGTTCCCTGCAGCAATGCGTGCTCTTATTTCGTGGCTAACGTCATTATCTTCTGTGATGAGAGCCCCGAGATATTTGAATTCCTCGACTACTGGAAATTGGTGCTCATTGATGGAAATTACTTCAGGAGCGTCTTGCACAGGGTTCTGTGAGGTCTTCATGTACACGGTCTTATCTACATTCAAATGAAGACCGGCTATAAAACCTCTGGCGGTTCTGGAGGATCACTCCAAAATATTGAAGAATATATAAGATTGATGAAGTTTATATCGACAGTATACCCGCAAAACCTCGTAAGTCGGAAAATGAAAAGTTTACAGCAGAGATGAAAAACTGTTTAACTTCATTTTAACTATATTGGAAGTCTGTATTTTACTAAATACATTTTATGTTATCTGAACAATGCTTGAAAAATATTGTTTTTTGTTCCGTTGCGGAGAACATTGATACTTCTAAAAACACCAAAAGCTAGATAAATAATAAGTTCGGACTTACGAGGTTTTGCGGGTATACTATCGATATATAAAAGAATGTAATAAACAAAAGAAAACCTGGGGATATGGAGTTGGCCAACTGAAAAATAACAAGAAATAACAAAACATAAGGATAAATATAAATAAAACTTAACTTTGAATATAACGTTTAACATAAAAATAAAAGTTCAAAAAATTTGTAAAATAATAATGTTCTTATCGGTGTCGATGCCTTCTACGCCGCTCTGATGAGGAGGGGGGCTGCTAACTGTGGAAATGGTGGACGTGATGGGATGCTGAGATGATGTGGTGATGGTTGAATAGCAGGATACTGAGAGGCTTAAGGCCAGCTACCCATGAGACTTTAAAACAACTCGAACTACAAAAACATTCCGTTTATATTTGGCAGAATAAAAACGAATCTTCGGAACAGTTTGTCTGAGAACCTTTTAATATTCATCGGGACCCCAGCATCAGTTGTCATGATGTCATATTATTACATCGTCCAGCAGCTCTACCGTAAGTACAACACATTTTAATGATATTCCTGGAATTTATGAGAAAATGTTAAGTATTATATATAAGTATATTTATATATATTTCAGTTTTTTTTCTTGTTAAGACTTGTTTGTTTGCCTAGGGAGACGGTAGTTTGAATTCAGCGGAAGCATTTCATATTTTTTTAACAGGGACCCTGGCGCAGGTGTGAGATAACTTAACAGTTTGGTTATCCGTGTCAGATTATGTGACCCGTGGCCCTCACTATCCATTCCCCACCTAACCCACTCTGACTTAGGAGTCAGGTAATCCCCCATTCATTGTCTTTGTACTTTGGACAATGAATGGTATATGAGAATCTCATCCTCCGGAGTAATCATCCTTTTGGAGAAAGCGCTTTTTTCACTTTTTTTTTTTTATGTTGTGTTTAGGTTATGCGAACGCTAAGATCTATCAGTGTGATCAGCCGGGTTGTCCTCGACCAGGTTGCTACATCTCTGGAGGGTCCTCTAAGGATGATACCCTCCCCTGTCTTCGGCTCAATTGTCCGGGACACTTTAAGGTAAGAAGTCCTACAACTACGCTCTTTATTTGGGAGGGGGGGGGGGGGGGGGGGAGCATGGCCTCAATCGCAATTTCTACTTGTAATGACATTTTTGTTTTTATTTGTCCATTTATAACCCCTACTTTTTGTACTTCTCCGAAGTACAGATTGCAAATTGATAAAAAAAAAAAAAAATGTATATGAACTATGTGCTTCCATTAACTTAAATAATTTTTGTTTTGGTGCAGACCCACTGTTCCGTAAAATCAGACTGGCTTGAAAGCACTCCCTTCGCAGACTAAGTAGAGTCCCGCTAATCCGGACATCCGGTTAATTCGGACGGGATTTAAAAAAAACTAATTAAAATTTAGTAAACTAAAAATTTAATTTAGCGAGCGGTAAGTACGAAAATAATTCAAAGAGAGGGTTTGACTTGATTTACTCAGTTGGCTAGCTTTCATTACGTACTGTACATTGTTTTATTTTATAGTCCTGTTCAGAATTTAACGTTTACATATTTCGTTTTATGAATTCTTAATTTTTACATTATAGCATTAATGTACCGTGGTTTGTTTTGTACAATAGTACGTACTGTACTGTACAATAAATACATTTTGAGTTTTAATCAAAAAGATGTTTTGTTTTGTTAACCCTATCTCAGTTCGTAGATCGAAAACTTAAATCTATGTGTACATTACGTTATGTAGTATTGAAAATAAAATTAACCTGAAGGAAGAGGTGTATTTATGAGAAAAAAAACGCTAAAATATTTATCGTGTGCATTTTACAGCAAATTTCGTTTAATGCGGACTTTCGGTGATCTGGACGGGTCCGGTCCCATCTAGTCCGGATTAGCGGGACTCTACTGTATATGACGACATGTGTGTGTGTGTATGTTGCAGGTAGTTCGTCATGTGTCCTTCGTAGACTGTCCTGGTCATGACATCCTTATGGCCACCATGCTCAACGGAGCTGCTGTCATGGACGCTGCACTCCTTCTTATCGGTGAGTTCATGAAGAATGTTAAAAGGCGTTATGCCCCAACAAAATATCTATAGATAAGTAGTATAGTTGAAACTTATACAAATTAATGAAAATTCAATGTCGAGTTTTCACCCTAATTTGCATGTTTTCCGATATCCTAATTAGGATTTGGAAAAAAAAAAAAAATTGTGAATCACAAGTAATAATGATGGCATCTATTGGTTTTAAGTCAAATTGACCGACATGAAGAGTATAGGGGGGGGGGGGGGGGGGGGGGTAACGAAAATCTAGTTGAATACAAATATATATTTGGAACTGGGGAAGTACATATTGTTTGTTTTCAGCTGGTAACGAGTCATGCCCTCAGCCGCAGACATCGGAGCATCTGGCCGCCATTGAGATAATGAAACTGAAACATATCCTCATTCTGCAGAACAAGATCGACCTGGTGAAGGAGGCGCAGGCGAAGGAGCAGTACGAACAGATACTTAAGTTTGTACAAGGTAACTTCACCTTTATAATTAAGTTGAGCAAAGTAACCTGTGTCTTCTGCCTGCACCTCTGGTTGGTGAGATTATAGCATCAACATGAGATATCAGTCTTACGGTATTACTCGGACAGTGAACGTGTTTGTTGTGCTCTCTCCCGGGGATTAACCAGCCGTCTCTACTGCTAGCTAAGACTTCTTTATATATAATTTTTCATTTACTTTTATTGTATTTTTAGTTTATTATTTCATTTATATTTTACAACTCAGGTAGTACTATGGAGCCTGAGTGTAAAATTGAACCCAAACCTCCCGACCCTACTGAACATTTTAAAAAGAACTCATTTACTAGAACCACACTAAAAAACAATTTCAAAAAATATTTAATAATGACTATTAAGAACCAAGACAATATTGTTGAAGTGCAAAAACTAAACCCCTTTAAAATTTACCGTTTTGTAAAAAGTATTGCGAATAATACCGAAATAAAGTTCCTACGCAACGGGTCTGTGTTATTGAATATAAATAGCCAAACTGATTTAAATAATATTAAGTCCTTTAAAACATTTGAAAATTACAGTCTAAGTTACGAAATGCATAAAACTTTAAATACAAGCCGTGGCATTATTTTTTCATATGATTTATTATACGTTTCTGAATCCGATATTAATTTAGAACTAGCCTCTCAAAAAGTAATTAAAGTAACCAGAATCTATAAGAGAATAAATAATGAAAAAATACCTACTCCCAGCTTAATATTGACTTTTGATACCCCTGATGTACCAAATAGGATCAATTATGAATTCCTGAATGTACAAGTTAAACCGTTTATTCCAGGACCCGTCCAGTGTTTTCAATGTTATGAATTCAACCACACTAAAGATTACTGTAAAAAAAACCCTATATGTGGCATTTGTTCCATGGAAAAACATGAGAACAAATGTTCAACACCCGAGCGTTGTGCAAATTGTGGGGAGGCTCACCCCTCCTGGTTTAGAAAATGTAAAAATTACGAAACCGAAAAAAGAATTAAAGAGATTCAATTTCACGAAAAAATGTCTTACCAGCAAGCTGTTAGGAAATACAAATTTTTTAGTAGTCCGGATAGGAAGTACGCGGAGGCAGCCGCTGCCCCCCCTCCCGCGCCACCGGCCCCCCTCTCGGATAGCCTCACTACTCAACTAAATAAATTAGAAAACATCATAAGTGTGTTAGTTAAACGGTTGGACAGTATTGAAAAAATAGTTGCCTCCGCTCCGCATAAGGGATCTAATTTAGATGTAAATATGGAAGAAGTTGCGGAGAGTGGTGCTGAGGGTGTAGCTGGGAAATCAGGCCTGAAACGTACCATCTCCAACCTGTCTGCCTCCTCAGTGAACCAGCCTCGAACCAGAGCCACCAACAAGAACATGAGAGCTCGTCTCCCTCCCTCAGAGGGTCCATCTCAGGTCCACACCTCCACCTCCAGTAGCAAGGAGCCTCCGGACCCTGGAGCTCGCCCTCCCCCCTCCCGCTCCAAATCGAAATCCAACAAACTCCCTGATTAATGAATAGGCCCTCTCTATGGTTTTTTTCTTTGTTCCTTGTTCTCTTTATTTATATATTATTTTGCCCTTTAATTATCTACTATTATGACTTATTCTTTAGAGTTTTCTTTTTTCTAATTAATAATAATTTCTCTCTTTTAACGAATTACAGCACTTTCTACTATGTATTTATGTTCTTGGAAATTAATTTCTTATTACTGGAGCTATACTTTAGATTTATATATTCATTTTTCTTGAGTATTAATGTTAAGTACTTATTTACCTATTACTTATTTCATTTATATAGTTATTTTATATTTTATTTATTTATTTTACTTTATTCACACCTTCTTTAAAAAATGTTTTATTCATTTATTACTTTTTATTATTTTGCGAGTTTATTATTTATCTATATATTTTGGTTCTTTCCATTTATTTATTTTTATTCTTTTATTTATTTTTTTTTTTCATTTATATATTCTACCTTTTCTTAATTAATTTTCTATTTATTATAATTATTTTGTATTTACGCTTGCGTATTATTGGCATTTTTTTCTATTATTTCAATACTCATGATTATCATCCAATGGAATGTGAATAGTTTTCGTAAAAGATATAGTGAGGTACAAAGACTGATTTGCAAACATGATCCCATGATACTCTCTTTGCAAGAGACATTTCTACGGCCGACATTCGCATTGAGATTGCGGGGCTATCACAGCTACCGAGCGGACTACACCGAAGGGGAGCGAGCCTCCGGCGGCGTACTACTGCTGGTCAAAGACACATTAGTCTGTACCGAAGTAAAACTGACCACCACTCTTCAGGCGGTGGCCATCCAACTTACAGCTCCTGTCAAGTTCACCATATGCTCTTTGTACCTACCTCCTGGAACCACCATTCATGTGGAGCAACTGGAATCACTGCTGGAGCAGCTCCCAACACCGTTCATTGTTACCGGGGACTGCAACAGTCACAGCCCCCTGTGGGGAAGCAGTAGAGTATGTCCTCGGGGAAAGATGTTCGAAGCACTCTGCACTAACTTAAACCTTGTTATTCTAAATGACGGTAGTCCAACACATTTGAATAACACTTCAGAAACCTTCAGCTGCATTGATTTGACCGTATGTAGCCCAGCATTAGCTCCTAGGATCGCATGGTCCGTCGAAAAAGACCTATATGACAGCGACCATTTCCCCGTTGTCCTCGATTTCTTAACATCTGACCTAACTCAACATACTAGACCTCGGTGGATACAAAAGGCGGCTGATTGGAGCCTTTTCTCGGACAGTATCTCCGTAGAAAATCATACGGAGAGACTTCCAAACTCTCAGACGAAAATTGAGTATTTTAATAAAATTGTCCTGGATGCTGCAAAAATTGCCGTTCCTAGATCCTCGTCCAGCCCTATAAAGAAATCGGTCCCCTGGTGGAACGAAGAATGTTGCAGAGCTGTTAAAGACAGAAAACATGCCCTCAGCAGGTTCAAGAGGAACCCCACTACGGAGAACTTCATGAAATATAAAGAGAATAGAGCGAGAGCGAGGAGGATAACCCGGCTAAGCAAGAAGAAATCCTGGGAGCAGTATGTATCCACAATATCTGGCTCAACCCCTGCAACCGAAATATGGACAAAAATGAGAAAAATAATGGGTATACCGTGCCATAATCAAATAGTCTGCCTCAAGCACAACAATGTTGTAATTACGGAACAGGCTGATATAGCAAATTTATTAGCTAAGACTTTCTCATTTTCGTCTAGTGACGAGTGGTTGGAGCCAGGCGTCAGGAGACAAGTCGGAGGTAACGGCTTTGAAGATGGCAGACCGTCCTCCATCGTACCTGGATGTTCCTTTCACTCTGGCTGAGCTGGAGGCGGCACTGTCCACTGTGAGGGGCACCTCGCCGGGACCTGATGACATCACCTACGACATGATCAGACATCTACCTCGTCAAGCCAAGACATTCCTCCTACATATAGTGAACCATATTTACTTCCAACATGATTTTCCGGATGTTTGGAAAGAGGCCCTCGTAATTCCAATCATCGTCCAACCAGGAAGAGGCTCAGCTGCAGTTGCAAAACTCTATTGACAATATTGTAAATTGGACTAGAAACCATGGTTTTCGATTATCTGAAACTAAGACAAAATGCTGCATCTTCTCAAAAAAAATACGTCCCGTTCGCTTGAATTTATTTTCAAATGGCAAAGAGTTAGAGATTGTTGAGGAACTGAAGCTATTGGGGCTTATATTCGATCGTAAACTTACCTGGCTTTCACACATAAAGATGTTAAAAAACAAATGTACAAAAGCGCTGGACATGTTAGCGGTCATATCGCATACCCGTTGGGGCGCGGATCGCAGATGGATGTCCCATTTCTACAAGGCCTACATCAGATCCAAACTGGACTATGGAAGCATCGTATATTCTTCCGCATCAGAGAGAACTCTGGCAATGCTCAACAGCATACACCACCGTGGGCTGCGCCTAATGACTGGAGCCTTCCGTACTAGCCCCACAAGCAGTTTATGTGCCGAAACAGGGGAGCCCCCTCTTGTGTATAGAAGAAAAATGCTGGCCTTAAACTATATTCAAAAACTTAGAGCGGCAGCTGGACATCTGAACAAGTTTGACGTGCTGAACTATGACCTTTCCAGAGTTTACGAAGCGAAACCAAAAATGGCCCAGCCTCTTGGCATTCGCACTCGAGAACTGTTGGAATTGCTTCATGTCCGTAATTTTAAACTGCTATCATCATTTATTCCGTCCGTTCCTCCCTGGATTGTACCCCCAATCATCACGAACCTGAAGCTAACCAATTTTCTAAAGTCTGAAACCTCTCCATATTTTTACAAGAACGCTGCACAAGAGTTGATACAATCTTACTCAGGAGTAACAGTAATATATACTGATGGGTCCAAAACACCCAACGGTGTAGGAGCCGCCTTCACCATTAACGACCGTACATACTCTGTAACTCTTCCGACAGAAGCTTCCATCTTCACAGCAGAACTGACTGCTATTTCTCGTGCTCTTAGTACAGTTGCCTATCAGAGGAATACGATCTTATTAGTAACAGATTCTCTAAGTGCCCTTCTCGCACTGAAGAACCTATATAGTTCCCATCCAATAGTACAAACAATTCATCAGACACTTTGGAATCTCTGGAGGTCAAACCTCACCGTGAGATTCCTATGGGTACCGGGGCACTGTGGCATAGAAGGAAATGAAATGGCAGACAAAGCAGCCCAACTTGCCGCCCGAGATGAACAAAGTGCTGTGGCCATACCATGGACTGACACGAAGCCCAAGATCCGGGAGTACTTATTGGAACAGTGGGAGTCGTCCTGGAGGAATGAAACAGACAACAAGTTGAGGTTGATTAAGGACACCGTGAGGCCCTGGAAGAGCAGCCACAGGGACAGAAGAAGGGAGGAGGTGGTGGTCTGTCGCCTCCGTATCGGCCACACTCGGCTCACGCACAAACATCGGATGGCCCGTGAACCTCCTCCTCTGTGTTCTACGTGTGGCCAGCCACTCACGGTCCAGCACATGTTATTATATTGTCACCGATACTCTGCTATGAGAACCTTTTATAAACTTCCCTCCTCTTTGCCATTACTGTTGGAAAATTATCCCGAAACCCTTACTAAACTTCTTAAATTTCTCGTACACACCGGAGTCATAAACCTGCTTTAGCCCTTTTTAAATTTGTATCAATTCTTTCCGTATACCAAGCGATACATTTTCTCATAAAGTAGTTCTGTTCTCCTGAGCCTTCGCCGGGGGCCTGGTGTTGTGGGACGGGGGGTCGGTGTGGGGCCTGGGGGTGGCCTGGCGGGCGTGTGCCGGTCCGGTTGGGGGATTTGGGGGGGCGCCGCCGGGCTCTCTGGACTGAGGCAGTCCCGGGCTTGGAGGGTGTGGTCGGCTGCAGGAACGAGCACACCCTCTCTATCAGGCCTCGCCGTTCTCCCTTCAAACTGCCTGCTGCGGGGAGAGGCCTGGTCGCGCCTCCCTTTGTCCCCTGGTCGGGCCTCGCCGCTCGTGGGGTGGCCCCTTGTCTCTGCCTGGCTTTTCTGTCTCGCACCTCTTGGTCTCCTGGTGAAGAGCTTAACCCCGACATTAATATCGCTGTACCGGGCACTCATGACCCTTAGCGGTTGAAATGCCCTCCAAAAAAAAAAAAAAAAAAAAAAAAAAAAAAAAAAAAAAAAAAAAAAAAAAAAAAAAAAAAAAAACATGAGATATATTGGTATACTAGAAAATATGGCTACCATAAGAAAATAAAAAAAAACTTATTGTAGAAGGAATTCGAGATTATGTCGTGTAAATGAAAAATTCAAAATTTGGCCAACGTTTCGTAAACTATTTATTTCCTTCTTCAGGGCCTACAGAATACAAACAAGTAGATTGTAGGGCTTTGGCGAAGTTGTTTTTGTGTTGTATACTTTACAGGATAAAAAAAATAAGTGCTCCGGAGTTTTGGGAACATAACATAAACGAATTCAAACACATACAAAATATAATAACCAAACAAACAAACAATAATAATCTGCAACATAGCTCAACAATCACTACACCGCTCACCGCAACAGGGTACTTATCGTCGTGTAAATGAAAAATTCAAAATTTGGCCAACGTTTCGTAAACTATTTATTTCCTTCTTCAGGGCCTACAGAATACAAACAAGTAGATTGTAGGGCTTTGGCGAAGTTGTTTTTGTGTTGTATACTTTACAGGATAAAAAAAATAAGTGCTCCGGAGTTTTGGAAATATAACATAAACGAATTCAAACACATACAAAATATAATAACCAAACAAACAAACAATAATAATCTGCAACATAGCTCAACAATCACTACACCGCTCACCACAACAGGGTACTTATCTATACCATATATATCAGGACTCCCGGAAAAAAATAAAAAAGACATTACAAACAGACAACAAAACAATAGCTTTTAAAAACTACAATATCATTAAAAATGTATTCACGAAAACCAAAGACCCCACTTAGTGTATAGGATCACCTGTAAGGATTGTCACGTAGGTAAACTCAGGTAGTCTTCGACAGTTACATTCACGACACCATAGCTTTATACTGGAAACAATCTCACAACACCTTCATCACACACCTCCACTCAAGTCATTATAAGATGATTTTTATTTATTATTTATTTAGATATATAGTTATATATATAGGTTATTTTATTACTACTTTCAAAATTTGTATTTATTTTTATTATTTATTTATTATTATTATTTTTCTCTCTTCCACTTATGTTAAAAAAATTGTTTCCATCTATTTTTCACATTATTATTAAGTATCTGGTTATATTGTTCATAATGACTAATTTGTTTGTTTGTATTCTGTAGGCCCTGAAGAAGGAAATAAATAGTTTTTGAAACGTTGGAATGAAATTTTGAATTTTTCATTTACACAACAGATCTTCGAATTCCTTCTACATTG
Organism: Aradus depressus; assembly: GCA_963662175.1. Classification (NCBI taxonomy): domain Eukaryota; kingdom Metazoa; phylum Arthropoda; class Insecta; order Hemiptera; family Aradidae; genus Aradus; species Aradus depressus. The sequence goes on from OY759219.1 coordinate 3,120,951, forward strand.
AAAAGTTACTGTTGACTCTATTAATCAATAAGAAAACTAACTTTGATGAATTGCATTTTGAAAATCTGTGGTGCAGGTTGGAGCAGCACGGAACCAGTAGAAACTTCGAGTAATTTGATTAAATGAGTTTTAGTACGGTATAATGACCAGTTCCAGTTGGCTAGAGAAAGAAGCCCTCAAACAGGCCCAGGCCCAGGTGGACATGGTGTCACATGTGCTAACGTCGATCTCTGATTTGATTTTGGTCGAATACTTTACTTCGGGGCTTAAATGCTTTTACAAAATACCGCTTATATTTATGGCGTAATCAAAAATTTCTTCAAATGAAAGTTTTGGGCAAAACTGAAAGGCACATTTTGTATATAAATGTTTCGAAACTTATAAGAAAACCGCGGATGCCAACACATTACTTTCTTATACCCAGTAATAGCAGAAATGAATTTGAGAGGGGGAAGGGAGAGTGATCTGTAATATAGTGGTTGGTATGAGAATATATTTGAACTATAAGATTTAATATCTGTTGATGTATATAATTTATTACCTATGTTGTTGCAGGTACGGTGGCGGAGGGGGCTCCAGTCATCCCCATTTCTGCCCAGCTGAAGTACAACATCGAAGTACTCTGTGAATACATCGTCAAGAAGATCCCCGTACCGATGAGGGACTTCTCCACTCAGCCTCGGCTCATCGTTATCCGTTCCTTTGATGTGAACAAACCAGGCTGCGATGTGGACGACCTCAAGGGAGGAGTGGCGGGGGGCAGCATTCTACATGGAGTTCTCAAGGTAATTTTCAGGAAATTCATTCATATCCATTTTAAAAATATCTCTAGATTGTTAACCCTTTGGATGGTACAGTAACCGCTCAGCATTCACAAATTCGTTATTCGCCATTGATTGAATATACACTAACTTAACATTTTCAAAAATAAAATCCGGTAAAAACTGCTAAAATTGTCAGTCTGACCGATCGAAAATAGCTAAAAACTGTTTTTTTCTCTTTGAAATTGTATATTTTTTGTGCATCTTTTTCCCCTGGATCGAAGCGGCACAGGATACCATTTTAAACGGCCAAACGGTGATCTAATAGAATTTTTTGGATCATTGCAAAATTATGCAGAACTTTCAGCTCAACTTCTTTATTCTTCAGAACTTTCAGAATGAATGTTTAGACATGAAATTTTATATGTGTATCCAGAACCCTCTAGCGACGACACCTACGGATTTTCAGCCAAATGAATACAAAAACTTATGAACCAATCGATTCATAATTTTTTTTACATACAACGCCATCTGTTGCTCATTTCATGAATATTTTGGAGCTGCATCCTTCTTGCAGCAAGGTCTTCAATTACTAAAACCGCATGTAACGTAAACATGTAACACTAATATCGCTTATATCTTTGCAACCGTACTACCCACTCGCCTTACATTGGTATCGTTATGTTGAGGAAAGAAGCCGCGTTTACAAAGTCGTAGCTAAACGGTTTGTCGATCCGAGTGGGAGTGGTCGCGTTTGAGAGACCTCACTCTGCCATAGTAGGTACAATCCATCCAACTCAAACCTGTGCTCTTCAGGATGGTTGCTCGACTATAGCGCCCCCGCGTTCGACACGTAGGGTCCAGAAAAATGCGTGAAAAAACTTGATTTATTATAAATAATTCGATCTGAGGAAGTACACTGCCAAAATTGTAAAGACTACTTTTTACTTCTTCAGATAAACGAAGAATTTCTTGCCATTTTTTTGGATTGAGGGGGATTTAGGTGGGAGACTAAATACAAAAACTCTAATAACTACCGTTATAATGAATGTACACGAAATTTCATATGTAAATTCAAAGCCGTGTAAGGATGATACCTATTTATTTTCGGCGAAGTTGGCCGAAGGAAAGGGGGTATCAGAGAAGGTAAATAAATAGCAATGTAATGTATTGAATGTATCGAAATATAAATTGAGGGCGCCGGTAATTTCAAGGTAGCGTGCTAGCCTACTGAGCTCAAGATTGCGGGTTCGAACCCGGCCGAGGCCTTTTTAGGTTTTTTTTTTATCTGATAGGTGAAAAAACCTTGAGGACGCCGTCCTTCGGATGGGACATTAAGTGATGGTCCCGAGCCTGTGCGATGTCAGGTACTCGTTAAATATCTCTAACCTAGGTGAATAAATAAATAAAGGAAGGCAAAATTTAGGACTTCTACAGGAGAATCGGGCTCATCCACTCGAATCGGGCTCCACCAGAGCGACGAAAGAGCGCTCTGGTAGTAGGCGATATGACCTCATAGTTAAAGCCCGGCCCTGAGTCACAATAGCTAACCCGGTAGATTTGTATATTTTATAAGCTATTTTAATGTTATAAAATTGAATGATGCATCCACTAATTTATGATATATTGACTTTATGGTTCCTTCATTATAAAAAACATGTCCACAACAAACTCACTCTAAACTCTTGGGAAACGAAAGGTGTATAGTAGAGAGTGAGGGGTGTCATGGTTCTCTTTAAATTTTTATATTACTTTATTTTATTTTTTATTTTACTTTTCTGTTATAGTTAGTTATTATGACTCTCATGTCTTTAACAACGAGGTCATATCGCCTACTACCAGAGCATTCTTTCGTCTTTCTGATGGACATGAGCCCGACTCTACTTTGGGAGTCCTAAATGTTGCCAACCCTAAATGTTTATTCAGCTAGCTTAGGGGTCTTTAACGAGTACCTGACATCGTACAGGCTTGAGACCATCTCTTAATGTCCCATCCGAGGGACGGCGTGCTTAATATAAATTAGTGTGAACTTTTTCTACATCTAATTGTTTGTGTTAACTTGTGCCTTTTGTCAGATCGGTATGGAGATGGAGGTTCGTCCAGGGTTGGTCTCCAAGGATAGCGAGGGCCGACTTACCTGCAAGCCCATCTTCTCCAGGATCGTGTCTCTCTGTGCTGAACAGAACGAACTACAGTTCGCCGTTCCTGGAGGCCTCATAGGTATGTCCAACATTGAAACCTTGCAACCTCATCTCATTTTTTACTTTTCCAAGTATAGGAGAAGTTATGTAATCGGTCCAAAATTCGATGCGGAGTTTTCAGCGGAATGTCATGTTTTCCGACCTTAAATTACAAATATGAAAAAAAAAAATGCTGTCTGTTTATGTGTGAACACGATAACTGCCGATAGAATGAATATATCGACACGAAATTTTACTATGTGAATCCAGAACTCTCTCTATTGTTTTTCAGCCAAATCGACCAAGGGGAGGGGGATTCATGGGGAGGCTTAACATAAAAACTTTAATGACTGCCGATAGAATGAATATATCGACACGAAATTTTACTATGTGACCAAAACCCTATAAGTACAGCTCCTATCGATTTTCAGCCAAATCGACTTTAGGGGAGGCTTAACTCAAAAACTTTAATTACTGCCGTTGTAATGAATGTATTGACACAAATTTTCATATGTGAATTTAAAATCCCATAGGGTACGTCTACATTGGTGCGCTTTCGTCTTCCCCTTTCAATTCAACATGCGTTTCAACTTGCGTTTTCATTTTCCAACATTGCATGCCCTTGTTGAACAGAGGTTGACGCATGCGTCGAAGTGTCCGCATTGATTCGACACTTTTCGTTGTTTTCGTTCAATATTAATAAATTATCAATACCTATTTTTTAACAACTTAGTTAATAGTACATTTTGTAGGTACCTATACATTTTTTTAACTCTAGTCTTGTACTTTTAGAAAATGTCAGTTAGTGCGGAGTTATTAATGGGAGTTAGTGTAGCGTTTGTCGTAATTAAAAAAAGTAAAACCCAAAGTAAGAAAAAACGACGTTGGATGAAGGATTTTTTATATGCACGCAACTTTAATTTCATAAATGAACTGGAATATGTTGATGATGGAGTTCTCTTTAAAAATGTTTGTCGAATGTCCAAAACTGAGTTCTACAGACTTCATAGTTTTATCAAGTGGGGTCCTTGTTTCCGAGCGCCTGTTCCAGGCGCATAGGCAAGGGTAAGTGGGTAACAACCCCCCCCCCCCCGTCCCCCCCCCCCCCGTCCCCCAAACGTGAACGAGTTGAACGAAAAAAATCCAAGCAGTTGGATATGCCGGCGTCATGGCTTGCGCTAGTGGGATTGCCGTGCGCATGCCTCCACTTCCCTTCCACGTGCGCTATGACGGCATGCCCTTATTGAAAGCAAAAGTGCACCAATGTAGACGTAGCTATAGGGCTGAAGAGGGGGGCGTTCAGGAGGGGGAGCTCAATTCAAAATCCCTAAAAGCTGCCGATGTAATGAATTTATCGACACACAATTTAGTGTGAGGATTTAGGGGCCCCTTTGTAAGTCAACAGTTCAATATTAGCATAAAGGGTCGTTTGGTTTTGAAGGGGAGCGAAAAGCTAATTGATTAATTCGTTCTGGGGAAGTACATTGCCGGTGATTCACCGACAATTTTTCCCCGCCTGACTTACCAAACACAAGGAGTGTCATTCAGCGCCAAATCACCTCATTTAATTATTCAACCTTGCAATTACATCTCAGATTTTTTTTTTTATTGTTTCGTCTATATATCGTCACCTTAATATTACAACTAGATAACTCGAAAATCGCCACATATGGGGGATAATTGTACCATTAGTTGTATTTTGCAGGTATCTTCGTTGTACTAGAAGTAGACAACTCTAAGAAAATATGTTAAGAACTTATGTAAAAATGTCAGTAGTTAATTTGGATCATTCTACAACGGCTGATAAAACTAAATTTCGAGATGTCTAGTTGTAGTATTAAGGTGACGATATTACCTATAAGATTACCTCATATTAATGTTTTCAGATGTTTTGGTCAAAACTCTATTACATTTTCTCAGTCAGTTTGGAAGAAATCCAAATGTTCCACTTATTTCTCATCCTACGGAAATTATTTTGGTATAAAATGAAAGCTAATTTTTTTATCTTTCAAACTTTCGAAATGAGATATAAAAGTATGGTTAAGTGCCGAAAGAAAATGTCACTGAGCATTCAAAGGAAATTTTAGTAATTTTTTGTATATATGTACATACATAGTTTATTATTTTGAACGTATTCTTCTTGACAGGTTGTCAAATAAAATATAGTCTGACCTCTCACAGATTTTTATTAGTAGTGGTAGCTCCAAATATTCCACACCAGCTACCACTACTAATAAAAAAAAAATCTGTGAGAGGTCATACTATATTTTATTTGACAACCTGTGAAGTAATCACTTCTCACTACATCAGCCATCTTCATATTATTATTTTTGATTTTTTATATACTTTTTTATTTTTATTTATGTATATACTTATCACTTATTATTTTATTTTATTATTCACAATTGTCATGAAATTTGCTGTTAGTTTTTGGCGATTGTAAATATGCCATAAATAAATAAGCATAATAATAATTCCATTATTCTGTTTACATTTTCTGAGGATGTACAGTTGACTGTTGGAAGTTTTTATTTAGAATAAACAACTGTTTTTGCGAGTACCAAAAGCGGAAGACTGTATGCGAAACTATAAACGAGTACTTGGATGGTTTGGAAACATCAATGTTGCACTACAATCACAGTCGATTGTATCGATGCCCATCCCTAATTTGTACCATTGTGTTTTTTGTTGTAGGTGTGGGTACGAAGATCGACCCAACGCTATGCCGAGCAGACAGACTGGTGGGCCAAGTGCTGGGCGCTGTAGGAGCCCTGCCCAAGATCTTCGTAGAACTGGAGATCTCCTACTATCTGCTGAAGAGGCTGCTCGGGGTCAGGACGGAGGGGGAGAAGAAGGGGGCCAGGGTAAGCATCCTGACAGAGAGAAGTGATGGAGGCCGAAATAAACATAACGACTTATCGTACCAGTTTCATGATCTGAATGAGGTTTGGAAAGACGGACAAGCCGGTGTTATGTGTTCATAGAATCTGGAGCATGTAGACAGATCCGTCTGATCGGACCACTTCTCCTCAATCATGTCTGGTTCATCCAACATTGTGTGAAATGTCAGATAAAAGACAGTGGTCATGAGAATTTTTAACAAAATTTATTGAACTTAGTCGCAGTTTCTCTTGCCTATGTCGAGTAAATTGAAGTAGTTGTTACATGACGGATGTGGTGGAACCCTGCGGGAGGTGGGACGGAACTGTGTGGACAACCGTCTTGTCAAACGACTTGATGGCCTATAAGACGTTGTGTGTACCAGGCTATTGAGTAGGACCACTCACAGATAAGATATGAGGCGGTAAGATGACAGTAAACACTATCTCCTAGTGTGGGGGCCTGCTCTCAAGCATCGAAACCCTCTCCAAAATCTCCTTTTTCCCACTTAATCTCCAACAATCTCTTATTTGCCTTCTGATCTACAACTAACTTAGTTCTGTGGTGGTAGTTTAGCGAACTCTTATGGTAAAGCTGTTGGTATCAGTTCCCACCGCGGAGGCCAACCGAAAGTGGGGTATAGTTTTTCTTTTTCATTCTTCTGGATATGTTCAGGACATATCGCTGCCTAAGTTCTAACAATGAATATCTCATTTTTCACAACTTTTCAGGAGAGCATTTAAACTATTTCTCTGGTATCTCTAAAAGTATTTTATTGCCCTTTTTAGATTTTATTTGTTATAAATATTTCTTTTAGATTATAAAATGATTAACGAACAAAAATAATATATTATTTAAAAAATGAATGAGATATGCAGTGTTATAAATACTATTACAAACTTAGATATCCATTGTTGTCATTTTGGTCTAAAACGAAGACAGCTGTTTTGGCTATAAAGTGCTAAACACACATTAAAGTTTGTTAACATTTATTATTAATATTGTGACGGTGTTATAAGTTTTTATATTACTAAACAGTGACAAAGACACTCAGAAGTTCTCCCTCTGTTTGGGTGAGAATGAAACCCGGCGTTTCGAAACGAGAACAGTCTAATAATTTTAATATTCAAAATTCTAACCTTGCCGATATCAAGCAAATAAACAATGTAGCCGGAACAGGTGAGATGATATCCACTTTTTTACCTGCTAAGAGGCAGCTCTCTTCAAGCTGTGAGGACCCTGGGATATCAATGGCAGTAGACGGCGGCCAAGTAGTCCCTGATAACAGAGCCATCTCCCAGGAGCCTCAGCTGAAGAGGAACCGATATACTTTACAAATCACACCAACACCAACACAGAACAGATACGAGCCACTTCTCACTCTCCAGGACGGTCAGGAGACAACCCAACCGACAAAGCCAGACGGACAGCCTACCCCTAACAGACAGACCAAGATCCCTCCAATCTTTCTTTGTGAGGCTGATAATTATCAGCTGGTCATTACCGAGTTGAAAAGTTTAATTTGTTCGCCGTTTGAAACAAAACAGTGCAACAAAAAAATAAAGATCAGCCTCACAACGACTGATGACTATCGCAAAGTGACGAATTTTTATGACGACAATAAGGTGAAATACTACACCTTTGTCAATCCCGAAGACAGGAAACTCTCCGTAATTATACGGGGAGTTCCTTACTCACTGACCGACACAGAAATAACAGACGAACTGACCCCGACATACCCTGTTATAAAAGTCACCCGGATCCTGAACCACGACAGACGCCCCACACCCCTCTGTGCAGTTGAGCTGGATAACACCCCATCTGGAGAGGCCATATTTCAACTGACGCGGCTCTACTATACAGTTGTTAAAGTGGAGCCACGCCGACGTTCCAGCCGAGTTGTACAGTGCACAAACTGCCAATCTTTTGGTCATACCAAAAACTTTTGCCGACTGGACCCCAAATGTGTGAAGTGCGGGGAGGACCACCACTTCACAGCATGCCCCTCCAGACAGAAGAAGGTAGACTCTCCCAAGTGTGCCAACTGCCAGGGCAACCATCCAGCCAGCTACAGAGGGTGTGCTTCCTACAAGACATACGTAGACAGGACTACCAGACAGGCCCAACCTAAACGACAAGATCCTCCCAATGCACCACCCAAAGGACAACCCCCAAGACAGACCCCGGACCGACCGAACAGCTGGTTCGACCAAAGTAGACCCCGACCCTTCCAACCTCGACCTCAACCTAACTTACCCAACAGCCAAGACAACCAACCAGCTAACGACATGACTGACCTCACCAACACTATACTCACCTTTCTCAAACCATTTATCCCTATCATAAAATCATTTTTATCTAATCTCCTCACCCAAGTATTTTCATTTAACAATGGTGGACCCTAATTTAAATATTTTTCATAATTTATCCATCCTTAACTGGAACGCTGACGGAATAAAAAACAGACGAACGATACTCTCGGACTTTTTAACTCGCTACAACATCGACATCATTTGTATCACAGAAACTCACCTCCATAATACTGGCAAATTCAAGCTAAAAGGATACACCATATACAGACAGGACAGACAAACCAGATTTGGAGGCGTCGCTGTTTGTATAAAAAAGAACCTCGCACACTCTCAGCTTCTCTTACCCACACTTCAACAGCTGGAAGCCGTTGGAGCCACACTCACACTCAACAACAACAGAACACTTAACATAATCTCAGCATACCACCGACCAGACATCAGAATTCACCAGACGGATTTTGAACACATTTTCACTGGGGGGCCGACTATACTACTAGGTGACCTAAATAGTAAAAATACAATTTGAGGATGTAGACGGACAAACAACAACGGGACAAGACTCTTAAACATAATTAACAATTTAGGCGTACAGATATCAGCACCGGACGAACCGACATTTTATGCTACACAACAGAGATATCTCCCAGACATCCTGGACATTGGACTAGTACAAAATTTTACTTTGCCCCTTTATCACGAACCACTGACAGAACTCGACTCAGACCATCTTCCAGTCGTGTGTACCTTCAAAGTGAACCAGAAACAGGCAGAACATCTGCCTAGACTGATACAGGGGAAAATAGATTGGGACGCGTTTAGATGGGAGATGGACAAAAACATAGACATCCCTTTGCATTACGACAATACTGAAGACATAGACGACTCACTGAAATATTTCACTCAAGCTATTTACACCTCGATACACAACTCAACATACAATCACTACAAGGACCAACGATACATGCGACAAAATAAGACCCCTACACGCATACTTGATAACATGATACACGACAAAAATACACTCCGCAAACACTGGCAACGAACACGCGATCCACAAGAGAAGCGAGAGCTGAACCGACTGACTAGACTTATACGATGGGAATTGGACAATGGACAATGACAGAATCAACAGATACCGACAATACACCAGCGACTTTACGCCTGGAGACAGCAACCTTTGGAAGGAAACACGACGCCTCCTCAGACAAGATCCCGGCCTCCCGCCCCTGACAGACGGACAGAATACTGTAACAACGGACAAGGACAAGAGTGAGCTAGTGGCCCAGCACCTTGAACAGAAATTCAGAACTCATGACACACAAGATCACGAAACACTCCACACAGTCCACGAGTTTCTTTCCACCCCACTCCACACCGCAGAACCACATATACAGTACACAAACCCGTCAGAAATTACACTATACATCCGGAGACTCCCCAACAAGAAGGCCCCCGGTGAAGACCTCATCCCCAACATCGTCCTCAAGAACCTGCCTCCAAGAAGCATCGCTTATCTTACAGGGCTGTTCAATGGCTGTTTAAGGAGAGGATACTTTCCTGACACGTGGAAGAATGCTATCGTTGTTGTCTTTCATAAGCACGGCAAGCCGAAACAAGACCCCAACAGCTACAGGCCGATAAGCCTTCTAAATTCATTGTCTAAGATTTTTGAAAAGATTATATCGAAAAGGCTTACTGAATATCTAGAAGACACCATACCGTCCCACCAGTTTGGCTTCAAAGCCAAACACTCTGCAGTCCAGCAGCTACAACGGGTGACCGAAACGATTGTCCACGGCTTCGAGGCGAAGAATTACACCACCGCCGTATTCTTGGATGTAGCCGCAGCCTTTGACACCGTTTGGCATCAGGGGCTGTTGTACAAACTAAAGAAAAGCTTGGTACCCAAATACATCGTTGGTCTTATATCCTCTTTTCTCCATGGCAGGACGTTCCAGGTGAGAGTCAGTAACGCACTGAGCACCAAGAAAAGGATTACAGCTGGAGTCCCTCAAGGTGCTATTCTGAGCCCCCTCCTTTTTAGTTTGTACACCCACGACATCCCCGAAACTCCCACGGCAACATTAGCCACCTATGCCGATGACACAATGATCGCCTGTCAGCATAGTGTCCTCTCCGTCGCCATTGAACAGCTCCAGGAAGCCCTGACAGAAGTTTCTCTCTGGTTCTCAAAATGGAGACTAACACTGAACATAGGGAAGACTGAAGCTAAAATATTCACTCTCCGCAGATTCTCCATAGAAGAACAACGTCAGCTGCAAATTGATGACTTCCCCATTCTCTGGAATCCTAAGGACCAGGGTGTGCGCTATCTTGGAGTACTTTTAGATACACGACTCACATGGAAACTACACATTAACAGAAAACTACAGCTAGCATATTCACGACTTAACACCCTCTACCCTCTCATAAACAGAAACACGCCACTTAAACATACGTGTACTATTCTCTTATACAAGACACTCCTACTTCCACTTCTAACATACGCCTGTCCAGTCTGGATCGGTACCAGCAGCACTAACATTAAACGACTACAAACATTTCAGAATAAAGTACTCCGAATAGCAACAAACGCACCCTGGTTTGTGAGGAATCACAAAATCCACGAAGAATTGGGTGTTCCTCTTTTTGCAGCTCACATCGAGAAACTAGTGAAGAATCACCACGAAGCCCTTGTGTATTGTTCCGGGGCTGTACATTACAGTCTAGGAGCGCCTACTCCTGGGAGGCGACTCAAACAAAGACTGTACCAGGACTTTCTATTTTAAATCCTTTATTTTATATATTTGTGTATAGCACCTTGTTTTGCTGGTCCAAATAAATGTTATTATTATTATTGGTCTAAAACAGCGCTTTCTGTTGGTCAGAAGTTGAACCTGACCCCACCAATCGATTCGTCTTGTCATTTTACATAAGATAGCGCTCTTAACTCAAAACCCCCCCAAAATGAGATATCCACTGTTAGAACTTAGGCAGCGATATTTTGCATCCAGAATCTGCGACAGTTTTGTCACAGAGATTTGGAATAAAGTTCATCCGAAAGGAAGTGCCACTTGTATAATATATATAACACGTTATATGTTGGCATTTTAAAATTCCACAAATTAAGTGTAACATTGAATTTTTATTTCTTTTTTTTTAACAGGTACAAAAATTGACGAAAAGTGAAGTACTCTTGGTCAATATAGGATCTCTGTCGACTGGGGGTCGAGTTACTGCTTCGAAAGCTGATTTGGCGAAAATCTGTTTGACCAACCCTGTCTGCACCGAGGTTGGCGAAAAAATAGCACTCAGTCGGAGAGTTGAAAAACATTGGCGGTAAGATCGTAAGGGGGGGGGGGGGGGGGGGGGGAGCACGCCTTTTAGATTTATGAAATATAGGGGAAGTTATGTTATCGATCAGAAATTCGATTTAGAGAAAAAAGACTAGAGATATATACCTGGCTAGCTATTTGGGAGATGTTCCGCTAGATGTCTCTTAGCAACAGACACACATCTCCACAATTTGCTAATAGTTTCAGAAGCTTCATGTTATTTGTTTCTTTGTTCTGCCAAGTTTGGAGTTAAGGAAACTCTAAAATACTAGTGTTTACCTACTTTCTGTTTTATTATATATTCCTTTTAAAAAATCAGTATTCAATTGAAGGTGGTTTGAAACAAACATCAAATTGGCCTTCGATCTCCCCCAAAATATATTTATAATATTTTTACTGATGTTTCGCTATTATTCAGGCATTATCAAAACCTTTGTAACAAAATGAACCATTTATAAACATATTTCATATGGTGTCAATATTAAAATCTGTTCAATTAATCACCATGTGACCTGGTAACGTAATTGTACTGGTCTCAATTCAAGGATATTTTTCCTCAATTGGATGTAGCATGCTAGGCTAATAACTGAGCATGCTGTCCTTCGGATGGGACGTTAAGCGATGGTCTCGAGCCTGTACGATGTCAGGTACTCGTTAAAAACCCATATCCTCGGTGAATAAAAAATATAGGGTAGACAAAATGTAGGACTCCCACAGTGGAGTCGGGCTCATGTTCACTAGAGTGACGGAAGAGCGTCCTGGTAGTAGGCGATATGGCCTCGTAGCTAAAGCCCGGGCATATATATATTATATTTTATTGTAAGATGAAGAAATCACTCCTATTGTTTTGGTATTTGTTTTATTTTAGTTTAGTTATTTCTATTTAGAAATTTTTTTTATTTATGATTATGTTTAGACTCCTTACAATAAAATAATTCTTTGTGCGCAATTAAGTTATTCATTCATTCAATAATGATTTTTATTTGGAAGAGCGCCAAGAATTATAAATGCTTCAGATAAGATAAAGTTAGAATACATGATCGAGAAATATATATCTATAGAACAACCGTCTCTCAGTATTAAGTCTGTGCTGTGGGGTTGCCAAAGTGGCCGCACTTGGCACTATGAGGAAGTTTATAGCCATAAAAAACGGATACAAACAACATACAATAGATAAAATTAGAAGAAAAGTAACCAACAAAATCAATTTAAAAGATATCTTCAAACTAGACATAATAAATACGATGGAAACAAAGAAATGGGTAAGCTTACCCTATTACGGGAGAATTTCTGAACAAATAGGCAATACACTCAAAAAAGAAAACTTCAAAGTTAGTTTCAGAACAAAAGGGACACTTTACAAACATCTTAACAACACGAAAGACCGAATAAAAACAGAAGAAAAGAGTGGGGTTTATCAATTAAATTGCAATTCTTGCCACCTAGTATATACAGGACAAACTGGGAGACAATTCAAACAAAGAATCAAAAAAAAAACCCCATTGCTCAACTCATTAGAACAATTAGAAATAAACAGAACTTTAAAAAATTTGAATTGTATGAACGACCAAACCAATCTAAAATATTCCCCTTTACTGTCACCAATAATATGACCCTCCAGTCGATGTGCACAGGTACGTTTAAATATACATAGAATTTACCAATAGATACATATATATATATATATATATATATAATTTATCTGAATCTTGTCAATGCGTGAATCTTGCCAATAGATATATATATATATATATATATATATATATATATATATATATATATATATATATATATATATATATATATATATATATATATATATATATATATATATATATATATATATATATTTTTTTTTTTTTTTTTTTTTTTTTTTTTTTTTTTTTTTTTTTTTTTTTTTTTTTTTTTTTTAGGGTGTTTGGAAAATGCTTTTACACACAAGTGTGGGACTCTGTCCGAGGACCTCTACCCACTAAAAACCTCACCCTGGAGTACTCCAATTTACCCCGCGCGGGACTGCCGCCAGGCATTACTTCGCTCGGGGCGGAATGGCCATCAGCCTACGTCATTGGTGCCATCACACAGGTGGTCTTCTCCTCTCTCTCTCTTCTGCGCGTAGGTGCATCACAGCTTGTCTAGCCATGTCCGCTACCGCCTTCCAGTTGTCCTCGCCAAGCAGCATCAAGCTGACCAGATTTTCTGGCGTCGCTCGGGTTTGCAGCTGACTAGCCATAATTGCTCTTTCCGTGGCCAAGCGTGGGCACTCAAACAGCACGTGCTCCGCTGTCTCTTCTACCTCGGGGCAAACTGGGCAGGACGACACGTCGGTCAGCCCGAATCTCTCCAGGTGGGCAAGAAAGCCACCATGTCCGGTAAGGAACTGTGTGAGGTAGAAATCTACCTCGCCGTGCTCCCTCGAAGTCCATGCCAATAAGTCTGGGATGAGGCGGTGCGTCCACCGTCCTTTCTCCGACGTATCCCAGCGGCGTTGCCAGTTCTCCATCGTTTTTTCTCTTTCTTCTTCGCTCAGTGAGGACCTGGCAGCTGTAGGTTCGTCCTGTCCGCGTCGGTAGATCCTCTCTCTCTCCTTCACCAGCATTTCGATTGGCTGGAGGTTTGCTATTACGCACACGGCATCGTAGGATACCGTGCGGTAAGCGCACGCGACGCGCAATGCGATCCTCCGGTACACCTTGGTCAGCGTGCGGGCGTAGGACTTTGTGTCCATAGCCGCCGACCAGGCTGGGGCTGCGTACAGCATGATGGAGCTGACTACTGTAGAAAGGAGACGTCTCCGGCTCTGCCTGGGTCCCCCGACGTTGGGCATAATGCCCGCCAGTGCGTTGGCGACTCGGGATGCCCTTTCACTGACGATTCGAAGGTGGTCGTCGAATCGCAGCTTTGCATCTATCTGGACACCCAGGTATCTCAGCGAACGTTGAGATTGGATGTCGCAGCCTCCAACTGTCAGAGTGATGGTTTCCCTGACCTTCCTTCCTGTCACCAGGACGACCTCAGTCTTCTTGTCCGCAAGTTGTAGTCCCACCGATGAGAGCCACCGGCGGATGGTTTCAACGGCTCTGTTTGCTTTGAGGGTGACCTCCTCCAGGAACTTTCCCACAGCCACCACGGCCACATCGTCGGCAAAACCGACAGTTGCCGTGTCATCAGGAAGTGGCAGTCTCAGTACCTCGTCATACATGATGTTCCAAAGCAGCGGTCCGAGGACTGAGCCCTGCGGAACACCCCCTGTCACTCGGTATGTTTGTCTTCCATTCTCCGAGTCGTATTCCAAGACCCGGCAGGAAAAATAGCTTCTGATGATGTTGCAGAGGTAGTCTGGCACGCCCATCCTCTGCAGCGCGTCCAAGATGCAGCCCCATCTGGCTGAGTTGAATGCGTTCTTGACATCTAGGGTCACGATTGCGCAGTACTTTTTTGTGCCCCTTGTCCAGCTCCTTCCCGCTATCGCATCCCGGGCGATGTTCACCACCGTATCAACCGCGTCTATTGTGGATCTCGCCTTGCGGAACCCAAACTGGTTGTCGGAAAGGCCATGGTTGCCCTCGCTGTATGCTACAAGCCTGTTGCAGACTATCCTCTCCAACCCCTTGCCGGCTGTGTCCAGCAAGCAGATCGGCCGAAACGAAGATGGTGCGTTCGGCAGCTTGTTCCCCTTTGGTAGGAGGACGAGGTGCTGCAGCTTCCAGCAGTTTGGGAACTCGCTTTCCTCGAGGCAAGCATCATAGGCCTGGAGAAAGATGTCAGGTCTCAGCCTGACTGCCGTTTTGAGGGCTACGTTAGGTATTCCATCTGGTCCTGGGGCCTTCATGTCCCCGATTTTCTGGACGGCTTTCAGCAGCTCTTCTCTGGTGATCGGTGGTACCGGTTGTTGGTCACCGAGTAGTCTGGGCTCGAGGGTGGTTTCTGTTTGCGCCGGAAACAGTGTTCTCACTATCTCGTCCAGGAACTCCGGGTCCGTTGGAGCTGCTGAGCTTCGACTTCGGAGCTTTCCCATAATCATCTTGTACGGTCTGCCCCAAGGGTCTTGATCTACCTCGCTACACAGGTTCCTCCAGCCACGGCGCTTGCTGGCCTTAATCGCTTTTCCTAGCGATCTCCGCGCGTCAGCGTACTGCTCTCTAAGGGCAGGGAAGGACTGAGTGTTCCTGGCTCGCTGTGCTCTTCTCCTGGTTTGGAGACACTTCTTGCGGAGCGCTGCGATCTCGGCGTTCCACCAGTAGACTGGGCCGTGTCGGCTGCCGATTTTGCGCCTTGTCATGGACGCGTCGCAGGCCCTCCCAACCAGGGCCATCAGCTGAGAGACTTTGTGTTCAGCTGTTCCCGTCAGCTCGATGTTCGTCTCCATCTCCACGGTAAACGCGCCTTGATCGAAGGAGCGTGGGTTCCAGCCCCTCGTTCTCTGATTTTTTATTCTCGTCATCCCTCGAACCACCCGGACGCCAAAGATGATCGCCTGGTGGTCGCTGTGCGTGTAGTGGTCGCTGACATTCCACGATTCGACTCGGGAGGTCAAGCTGTCACTCGCGAACGTCACATCTATGATGGAGCTGTTGCCGTTTCTCGAGAACGTTGGGGTAGATCCGGTGTTTAGGGGAACCACTTCGAGTAGGGAGAAGGTTTCCAGAAGTCCTTCCCCTCTCGTGTTGGTCTCTCTGCTGCCCCAGTCCGTGGCCCATGCGTTGAAGTCGCCTGCGATGATGACAGGACGCCTGTCATGCAGTTCCTCAACTACCTCGTCCAGCAGCTTCTGGAAGCTTTGAAAGGTGAAGCTTGGTGAAGCGTAAACGCTGCAGATATAGGTGCCTCCTACCTTAATCCACACGAACCCTTCACGCTTTGTCGTTTGTACCTCCTGCACGAAGAGGTCTCTGCGCGTCCAGATGGCTGCCTTGCCGGAGCTATCGCTTGCCCATGAGCGCGTGCCTTCGATGTTTCGGTACTGCTCGCAGATGATGGCGACGTCGATCTCTTCTTCCCTCAAGGACTGCCAGAGGAGGTCCTGGGCTGCGGCACAGTGGTTGAGGTTCAGCTGGAGGAACCTCATCCACTTTTTTTTGCTGCTTTCTTCAATGCCTGCTGGTACGCTGGACAAACAAAGCTGCCTGTACGGTGGCCTGTGGCTGATTTTCCTTCACACAGGAGGCATTTGGGCTCTCTTGCCTTGCAGTTTTTTGCTATGTGCGAAGTGTCACCACACGTGAGGCACTGTTTGGACCGATCCGGTCCTTTGCATCTTCCTGCCAGATGCCCGAAGCCAAGGCACTTATAGCATCTTGGGAGAGTGTCTTTCTTCCTTGCTCTGCTGAACACCCATCCTACTCTCAGTTTGCCTTTCAGGAGGATTCTCCTCGCCAAGGCAACCGGAAGGACTAGGACTGCTGTTTGCGTTCCTCGATAGGCGCGTCGGAGAGATTTCACCGCACTGGCGTCGATCTTCTCAGTACCCTCTACCTGCCCATGTAGGGCCTCGCAAATTTCCTCGGATGTTGTCAGCTCGTCCAGATCTCGCAGCTCGATAGCCATGGTGTCCGTCCGACTGGTGACCTCCGCCTTATCTTCTAGCTTCTTCTCGACCGCTAGGAGTAACTTTCCCGTCTTGTCGCTCGCTTTGCCGTCCAGGACCAGTACCAGGTCACCTGCAGCATTTCTTTGGATCCTTCTGACGTTTTGGCCCACTTCCTGCATCTCTGGGTCCGCTCTCAGGGACTTCAGGATATTGGCGTACGAGGTTCCCTCCTTCGCCTTGACTACCAGGATGTCTGATCGCACCGGTCTCAGTCGATCCCTCCTCATTGCCTTTTTCTCCTTCTCCTTCCCACGCTTCTTGGCCGAGGTCTCGGGGGCTTTCTTCTCCTCGGGAGGCTTGATGTATCTAGACAAGGTCGCTTTCTGCTCTTCTGTTTCATCCTGCCGTTGTTTCGCTCTTTTATTCCTTCCCCGTCGGACCAAGGTAAATTGGTCTTTTTCCGGGGAGCCATCTGGCGCTCTCTTGCTGTCTGACGGGGTCAGCATCGCAGCCTCGTCGTAGGATAACCTCAGGTGTGGTGACGTCTGGATATCCTTGTCCGTGTTTTCCGATTGGATGGGTGTCTTTCCATCATTTCCAAGAAAAGTTTTCTTCGCCTGTCCGATGGCTGGTCTCGCCAGTTCAAAGGTGCTTTCGAGTGCTCTCAGTTTCTGTAGGAT
Source organism: Aradus depressus (assembly GCA_963662175.1). Classification (NCBI taxonomy): domain Eukaryota; kingdom Metazoa; phylum Arthropoda; class Insecta; order Hemiptera; family Aradidae; genus Aradus; species Aradus depressus. The sequence continues at coordinate 3,138,629 of OY759219.1, forward strand.
GACGTTGCTGACGTTGGTCCTTGAATACGTGAAGGCAGTCAAGTCTTCCAGAGCGCCCTCCAGTTTCAGAAGAGCGTTAACGCTTCTCTCCATCTCTTTGCTTGTAGCTGTAAATGCATCCGGGGCCAAGTCATCCACCCCGAGTGCACTGCGGTTGCTGGCTGACGACGAATGGGAGCCCGCTTTCGCACTCCCAGACGCCGGTACTGGGGATCCGACCCCCTGCACCGTAATGGTTGTCATTTTCGTTTGACTTCCCATACTTGGTTTGATTTTTGGGGTACCTTCCCCTAGTCTGTTTGGCCCGCGAGAGCTATTTTATTTCGCTCCTACCCTGTATATCTACCGAGCATTCCCCTATCCGCCACCTGGGGACGCGCCACGTATGGGTTACAGACTCCCACCGTGGATATATATATATATATATATATATATATATATATATATATATATATATATATATATATATATATATATATATATATATATATATATATATATATATATATATATATATATATATATATATATATATATATATATATATATATATATATATATATATATATATATATATATATATATATATATATATATATATATATATATATAATTTACAGTATAATAATCTTAATTAGGTTGTAATACTGTCACCAATAATATGACCCTCCAGTCGATGTGCACAGGTACGTTTAAATATACATAGAATTTACCAATAGATACATATATATATATATATATATATAATTTATCTGAATCTTGTCAATGCGTGAATCTTGCCAATAGATATATATATATATATATATATATATATATATATATATATATATATATATATATATATATATATATATATATATATATATATATATATATATATATATATATATATATATATATATATATATATATATATATATATATATATATATATATATATATATATATATATATATATATATATATATATATATATATATATATATATATATATATATATATATATATATATATATATATATATATATATATATATATATATATATATATATATATAATAATTTACAGTATAATAATCTTAATTAGGTTGTAATTGAAACCAATTATTTTTGATTTGTTAATGTTATATTATTCGCCTGTTCATTGTTAATGCATTATAGTCTACAATATTACCTAGATGTTAGAAGGGGTCACACATTTGAAATATGGGGACCGCCTTGTCATAAAATATCTCACAGCCTGACAATTTAGCTTAGTTAGGAATGTCTGACGTCATGGGGAACACCAGGGGGGAGGGTAAGGGGTTCCTCGAGAGGCTGACATTCTGTAATATTAACTTAGTCTTATCTCTTATGCTTTTGGCTGAGGATGGTAGAAATACCGAAAGTACTCCCATGTAAATATAGTTGGTGAAATTAGACAATATCATAAATAAACAACTTTTATTTCTTTCAAGTTCACTGTGAGGAAGCTTGTCGTAGATCTTGGTGTGCGCATCTAGACTTAGGAAGCTCTTATTGACTCGGCAGACCGCAGCATGTGTGTCTTGGTAGCCAGATATCTGTTGAGGTTGTTCGTTAAACAAAAAATGAATTTGGTTGTACGGATTACCTTGTAAGCGAAGGATTGCGATACTGCAACGAGTACGAGGCCAATGAGTAATTTGTGGACATTAGGTCATTGTTCTTATACTTCCTGATTTTTATTTTTCAACATTCAAAATATGACTTAGGTTTAGGTTAGTTTTTATGACTCATGTCCGGGCTTTAACTACGAGGTCATATCGCCTACTACCAGAGCGCTCTTTCGTCACTCTGGTGGACATGAGTCCGACTCTACTGTGGGAGTCCTAAATTTTGCCTATCCTAAATTTTTATTCACCTACGGTAGGGGTCTATAACGAGTACCTAGTAGTATATAGAATGAATATATCTATACGAAATAAATTATAGAATTATAAATTATAAATAAATAAAAAATGTTTGTTTCAGATTGATTGGATGGGGCCAGATCCGAGGAGGAGACACCATCGACCCTACCATCTAACCAAGAGAGCTCTAGATCAGATCACAGAACACAGGAGACTACCAGACCATATTATATTGTATTGTATTATGTATTGTAAAGTTTGTTTTTTTATCATTCTGTTTATTAAATATGGTTGGTTTATAATTGTAAATAATGTTTGTTTATCTTTCCTCTTTATCTCTCTCTAAGGAAGGAAATCTGAGAAAGAACCATTTTGATGAAGAAATTTATAAATAAATGTTTATTTTCTCGGTCAACATTTCCATATTATTTTAGTTATGTCGTGGAATGAAGAACTTGTTTAACTTCTAGATTGTTTAATTACACTAAAATGTATACATAAAGTGTATCGGTTTAATGTTACGCCATCATCAGCAGAAAGTTAAAAAGTGACATTTAAGTTAGCTAGGTTGTCAAGTCCCTCAGGCGGGGGAAGTTCTACTTTAACAATTAGAAATATCTGAATTGTCAATAATCTAATAAAGTAAAGAAAGTATAATAATAAGGCATTTTCCAAAAAAAAAGCTTATCATAGAATATATAAGAAATAAGGGCTCTTTGATACTATATCAAAGTACACGAAGAAGAAGAAAAAAGCGTACAATCTTTATAATAAAAATACACAATCTATTCTGTTAACAGGGGTGAGATTTGATGTGAGTTTGTCGTTCAAACAATTCCCATTTTTTATAGTTTCATTAATCAGTGTCAAGCTGTCTACCCTTTTCACAAAAGATGGCGGCACTTTATTCCCGTTGCTCTGACCCATATCGTTGATAGCTTTAGCCAATGTAGATTTTACCCCTTTTCACCTTATTTCAGATGTGTGCTTTTTTACACGTTCTTTAAATTTACCTTCGGATTGACCTGTGTAAACCGAATTTCACGATTCGAAATCGCAATAGAGCTTCTATTGAGAATATATATCAACGATATGGGTCACGTATTCAACGAAACAACGGGAATAAAGTACCTCCATCTCTATGCAAAAGGAAATTAATAGAGCTAGAAAAAATGGGCATTGTTTGAACAACCAAACTCCCCTGTTATTGCCACTAAGATAATATAGTATATTGTGTATTTTTATTATAAAAATTACGCATTTCTATTTTTCTTCTTGTATTTTGATATCCGAAAGACGGCGTGCTTAAGTTTATTTTACCTCTCAGATAAAATAAACTAAGGGCCTAGGTCGGGTTTCGAACACACATTCTTGAGCTCAGAAGACAAGCACGCATATTGAGCTACTGGCGCCCTCCTTTTTCTTCTCCTATACTATGTATTCTACCATAAACTTTTTTTTTAAATTTCTTACTATATATATTTTTTATTTTTGTATTTTCTTTATTTTATTAGATTATTGACATCTCAAATATTTGTAAATGTTACGTTAAGATGGGTCTTCCCGAAGTTCCATGATTTCAGAGTATGATGTTGCTCCTGGGCCTTACTAAAAAATTATATAAAACAGGAATAGATAATTAAAATACACAATGTCTTTGTCAAACTTCACTATATATTCTCAAATACTCAACTAGTTTCGCCGTGTTAAGGCATTATCAAGAGTCACTTACAAACTGCTCACCCAAGAGTTTGTAAGTGACTCTTGATAATGCCTTAACACGGCGAAACTAGTTGAGTATTTGAGAATATATAGTGAAGTTTGACAAAGAAATTGTGTATTTTTAATTATCTATTCCTAGAATGGAGCTTCACAAAGTAAATCTGGAAACCATAAATTATTTATATAAAACAGTTTGGGTTCTATCTCTTCATTTCTATGTCAGTTTTCCTCACTTTTTGGTTGCAACAAACGATTTCAAAATTTCCAGTTTTATTGTAGTTTTTCAATTAAGAAAAAAATGCTGGTTTGGAACTACCTTAAGATAAGCTCAACACGAACTGTTACCTGTGACGTGGCAAGTATATAGTCAATTCCCTGTAGAGATGGACCAATGAAACATTTTAATTCTGAAACACATCGGAATAAGTTTGTTAGCTATTGTGACTCATGCCCGGACTTTAACTACAAGGTCGAATCGCCTACTACCAGAGCGTTCTTTTGTCACTCTGGTGGACTGAGCCCAAATCTAATATGGAAATCCTAAATTTTGCCTACCCTAAATTTACCTAGGGTGTCAGGTCTTTAACGAATACTTGACATTGCACAGGCTTGGGACCATCGCTTAACGTTCTATCTGAAGGACTCCAGGTTTTTTCATCTCCCAGGAAAAAAACTTGGGCCTATGCCAGGTTTCGAACCCGCGATCTCGAGGTCAGTAAGCAAGCACTCTACCTCTGAGCTAGAGGCGCCCTCCCCTCCATCTGTTATACTATTATCTTCAATTTGACTGATGGTTCTGTCTATAGAACGATCCGGTCACCTCTGCGGCGAACGGCTGCACTATTGCCATGCATTACATCCTCCCTCCTACAATGCATTTCTTTAGAAAAGTTGAAAATTTCTTTTTCCTCCAATTTCCATATGTCTACACTTTCTCCATTTCCCTGTAGTAACTCGATTCATCCACATATCCTAAAAGTAAGATCTTATTAGAGATGTTTTCGCCAGAGATCTTGTGGAAGTTCATTGTAAATGCTACTGAATAAAACACTTAGAACAAGTCAAAAAATTCCGCTGTATTTATATAAAATACACAATATATTTCGCTGGTTAGAGCATTGTCAAGTGTACAGGATATCCAGTCATAAGTCTGTATCCTGTACATTTGACAATGCTCTAACCAGCGAAATATATTGTGTATTTTATATAAATACAGCGGAATTTTTTGACTTGTTCTAAGTGTTTTATTCAGTAGTAAGATCTTATTATTATATATTTTTTAGCCGCAAGTGACTAGTCAATAAATGTCAAAAAACCCGGTTTTGGCAGAATATTTGAATAGTCGCAGTTAATCGTAACTGAACGTATCATCTTGTGAAATTTTGGATGGATACTATTAATAGCCATACACAAATTTTCCGATTTCGAAAAAAAACATTTGGCACATCCTACCACACAATATTGTTCCTCTATACATACTCTCTATGTAGAATAAATAAACATTCTATGGGATATCATAAAATAAAAATAAATTATTTTGGAAAATTTATGTTTATTTATTTACAACAAAGTTACATAATTACATAAAAAGAATTATCGCAAGATGACAATGGTTTCTGTTTCTAAAAATGGGGCTTCTTTGATATGGTAAGTATAACAAAACATTGCTTTTTGGTAGAACTCAATAATTTAAAATAACAACGAAATGCCAATCATTATTAAACTTAAAACTTTTCTTTACATGAAATATGCTATCAGGTAATCAGTGATTACATATCTCTGTTTACAATATTTAAAGAAATATTTTCAAAGGGGCTTATCTTATACAATGTATGGGGAGTTTGAGTAAACAGTTTCCAACACTGATTTGATTATCAGGTATAGAGGAAGAAATTAACTTTGAAAAGAAATATGGCCAGTAAAAAAAATAAATAAAAATATACCTAACTATACATACACTATGATATCTATTTATACATTTAAGTTGCATATATCTATGGGCAGTTTGCCATTTGCAAACTAGAAGAAAAAATATCTAGGTTATCAAAACACCGCAATCTATAGAAGAAAAACAGCAATAAAAATAGTATAAGAAGTGAAATTATCCAGATTAAAGGAAAATGTTTTCTAAAGAAAGTAATTAAAAACAGAGCATTGTAAAAGTTGAGAGGTTAGGGTAAATTTTGTATATGTACAAAACAGCTGAATATTCAAGCTTAGATCAATAATAAATATACTAGAAGGAAGTTGTCACTTATTGCCGATACCACATCTGAAATGTGTTCATCCTCTTGACCTTCTTCTGCAGCTGAAGCACCCCGTAAAGCAAGGCCTCAGCAGTTGGAGGACAACCCGGCACGTAAATATCAACAGGAATAATCCTATCGCAGCCTCGAACCACAGAGTAGGAATAATGATAGTAACCTCCACCATTGGCACAGCTACCCATCGAAATAACCCACCGCGGCTCAGGCATCTGGTCGTAAACCTTCCTCAAAGCTGGTGCCATTTTATTGGTCAGAGTGCCAGCCACGATAATGACATCAGCCTGTCTGGGTGAGGCTCTAAAAACGACACCGTAACGATCCATGTCATACCTGGGTGCAGCGATGTGCATCATTTCAACAGCACAGCAGGCGAGACCGAAAGTCAGAGGCCAGATGGAGCCCTTCCGTCCCCAGTTCACCAAATCATCCAGACGAGCAAAAGCAAATTCAGCCAAATTGTTCGCCTTTGGAAACGGAGAGTAGGGTATCTTTTCAACAGGTTTAAGAGATTTGTCTTTGGAGGTTTGCGTGACCTGCGATGTTACCCCCTTCTGGGTTATTACAACTGGATTTAATCTAGCCAAATGACACTGAAGTTCTTTTCCTAACAATCTAGCCATTATCACAAACTTACGGATTGAGGTTTCACTAGAGATAAGTTTAGAAAAGAAATTACATGAATTCAATGAATCGATGCTTTGAATCGACTCTTTTTTCTTTCTTTCTCTCCTCGAAACACAATTTTTAAAATGCAATCATTTCATAATATTGTAGCGCTATATTCAACTGAAAAGAGTATTTTCCAACGATGTAACAACAGTAACATATTTCTATTGAATATTGTAGACCCAAAGAAAGGGGGGGGGGATGACAATTTGCTCTAATATAACTTACAATTTTTCATAATTTGTTAGAATATCATTTTGCGAATGTACTTATTATTTAAAAATGTGAATAGTCCAAACTGGAACTGTTCAGATCAATTTTTCAACGCTTCTATTTTGTTTTAATGAGTTTAAAAAATTTTAATGTTAAAATGTCATAACTGAAAATGTAATTCAAATAGTGAAATTTATTAAATGTTTAAAATAAATGTTTTTGATAAGTAATCCTGCAATTAAAATGTGTTATTATTACTTCCCCAGCTACACGAAGTATAGGGGAAGTTATGTAACCGGTCAGAAATAAATAAAACAAACTTATTTTTGAAATATTGTCTATTCCACTAAAGATATACATATATACATATATAACTACCGGTTTCGGCTTTATACCATCGTCAGGTCTAGTTATGAACTAGACCTGACTAGTTATGACATTTTAACATTAACTAGACCTGACGATGGTATAAAGCCGAAACCGGTAGTTATATATGTATATATATCTTTAGTGGAATAGACAATATTTCAAAAATAAGTTTGTTTTATTTATTTATTACAAGTTTCCACAATATGTCCGCGTTTCTCAACTTAGAAGTTATTAATAGACCGGTCAGAAATTCAATATTGAGTTATCACTGATAGGTATTTCCTTCTGGTGGGGTCTTTTGGCGATTAAGGAAATATTGCCATAAAATATACTTGCCTTGGCCGTAGTCTTAAAGCTGAGAGGGGGGGGTGAGAGCTCTGCACCCCACGAAGAGAGACGAATGATTTGATGATCAGTGGAAATATTTTGTGGCAATAATGAAAGTAAAATAATATGTAAAAATAATTAATAAGAGAAAAAACGTTGAGAATAACTTTGAGAAGAACATGAGAAATAGAATGAGGAGTACAAAAAAATGAAAAGGTCCGGCTAGGCGGAGGGCATTATTATTACTGGTGCAGTCGGGCACTGCAAGGGATTAAAAAACTGATATGAGAGGTGGGGGGACGGCGTAGGAACGTTAAATGCACAAACATACCGCCCACCAAAATTGCTTGAAAATTTTAAAATAAGAAAACCTTTACAATATAAAATAATAAAGAAAACACATTACATAAACTACTAAATGATATGAACTTAACTACTACTTACTTAGTAACAAAATTAAATTCTTACTTAGTAACAAAATTAAATGCTTACTTAGAGACTATGTACAATAAAAAAATAAGGAAAACGTACTAGGTTATGGCAACTCTGTACCTGGCAAAGGAACCAAGCCAGAAATTGACCGAGTATACATCCCGGAAGCCGTCCGAACCGTAGCGACTCTCGGAACCTTGTCAGGACCCGGATGTGTCGCAATAATTTGGCCAATAGGCCAAGATAAAGGATGGGAATGTACGCCCTTAATGTACACAAGGTCACCTTCTTTCGGCAAAACAGATGAATCTGACCACTTATTTCTTTGCATTGAGTGTTCAAATATTCCCTAGTCCAACGGTGCCAAAATGTCTGGAAAAGCTGGGTTTGTCTTTCCCAACGGTTTTTGAATGTTTTGCACTCAGATAGGTTGAGCTCGGGAGGACCCAGCAAGGGAGCACCGATTAAAAAGTGACCAGGACTTAAATACTGGAACTCGCTAGGATCCTCAGAATTAGGACAAAGAGGCCGGCCTCAATACGAGCGAACAAGGTGCTATACTCCTCAAAAGTAGCGGTGGAGTTCCCCAGTAGGCGCACAAGTAGTCCCTTAGCTGATTTCACGGCGGACTCCCAAATTCCGCCGAAATGAGGGGAATACGGAGGAGTAAAAGACCACTTTATTTCACGGGTGGAGAGGTAATCACATATATCGTGATTATTACGCTTTAAGAAATCGGTAACTTCCTTAAAGTGATTGGATGCACCCACGAAGTTTCTATCGTGATCAGACATATCAGAGTAGGAAGGCCGCGCCGCGCTGCGCTGCAGATCTGTTCAGTGTGGCTACAAATGAGACAGTGGTAAGTTCGGAGACAAATTCAAGATCCACGGCCTTAGTGGCCATACAGACAAATACACACAAATACCCTTTGGAAATTAGCGACTTCCTAGTTCTATTAGAACGTACAGAAAATGGACCGGCGAAATCAACGCCGACGTGTGAAAAGGGTCTCGAAATTGTTACTCTAGACGCTGGCAAGTCGGCCATTCGTGGCTGAAAGGATTTTACTCTGAATCCGTAGCACGTATTAGACTCTCTGATGCTTTTACGAAGCAGTCCTCGCAATGACAGAATCCAGAATTTCGTTCTTATCAGAGCTTGGACAGTGTTTGGACAGGAATGCAATGACGTGAGGTGATAATGGCGACAAAGTAATTTAGACAAGTGAGCGTGCTTTGGTAGTAAAAGAGGGTGCTTAGATTCTTCGGGCAGAAATGAATGGGCAAGCCTGCCGCCCACCCTCAAAAATCCGCGGGAATCAAGAAAAGGACAAAGAGGTTTATTTCCACCATGAATTTGCAATCCAGAGGCTAGATGGACGATTTCTGGTCCAAAAAAGTTTTCCTGGGTAACACGGACTAACTGTAAAGTTGAATTTTCTAGTTCCTCAGGTGTGAGAGGTCCAGATTTCAGAATACTTTTGCCTTTACGAGATCGTAGATTATCCACGAAACGACAAACCCACGCAAATACTCGTCGAAGCCGCACAAAACTGGAAATCTGTGCAATGGTTAACATGAGCGGATTTGCAGGAGGCCTCTGAATCACGAGACAATTGTTGGCTGCTTTTATCTCAGGCAGATGTTCCGAAATTGTGTCGGACTTTGAAAATGGGTGAGGTCAAGACTTGGTGTCTTCAAGGAGAAATTTCGGTCCATGCAACCAAAATTCCTGGACCACAGGAGACAAAAATTGGGATGGGTTCAAACCTCTGGAAGGCATGTCAGCAGGGTTCGATTCAGACAAGACATGCGACCAAGTGGCTTGGGGAACTGCATCTGTTACTGCCACAACTCGATTCGCAACAAACGTCTTGAGCGAGTGCGGGGAAGTATGCAGCCATGAAAGAACGACTGTGGAATCTGTGAATAATCTGATGCCTTTCAATGGAACAGGGAGCTCGACAGAAAGTACAGACTTAACGAGTTGAGCTAAAAGCACGGCACCACAAAGTTCGAGGCGAGGGATGGACAATGTTTTCAGTGGAGCTACTTTGGTCTTCGCCTTCCACAAGTGTGTCGTTAATTGCCCTTGAGCTTGCTCCAAACGCAGGTATACCACTGCTGCATAGCCTCTCTCGGAGGAGTCACAAAACCCTAATAGCAAGGCTGATGTTGGCTTAGAAGGCATAATGCAACGAGTGATTTGCATTGATGAGACGGAGTCAGTATTAGATATTAACTGCAGCCAGCTGGATGCTAAAACGGGAGGTATTGGGTCATACCAGTCGGATTTGGCTAACCACAGACGCTGCAGAATTATTTTCATAGAGAGTATAACGGGGGAGAGAAAACCTAAGGGATGTAGGATACAATACAGCGCTTGGTTAGCGAATCCTGAAAGGGAGCTACACGAAAATGAAAAGTGTCGGACATAGGAGACCAACTTAAGCCCAAAATTTTCAAACAGTGGTTGTCATCCGAGAAATCAAGTTGGGACTCAATGTGATCTTGAGGGAGATCGGCAAGAACTTCAGAAGCATTGATCGACCATTTTCTAAGTTGAAAGTGACCTTTGCTTAGTAACTCACGCAACTGTCGACATATGTGTCGTGCAGGATCACATGAGAGGCCGCTGGGTATCTGGCACCTTCATCACTTACCAGTTGGTGAAGTACTCGCACAGCTTGAAACGCTGATGGAGTTAACCCGTACGTGACAGTATTAAGCTCGTACTCTTGTATAGACACAGAGGGATCTGGTCGCCAGAAAATGTGCTGATGCCTTCTGTCGTTGTCGCATACAAGAATCTGTCGATACATTTTTTGTATGTCTGCACACAATACTACGACATGCAAGCGAAATGTAAGTAGTATTTCATCTATATCTCTTTGTAGCTTTGGACCGCTTAAAAGTCTGTCGTTTAGAGAGCGACCGGAATTGTCAGGGTCGGAAGCGTTAAAAATAACTCTTATTTTCGTCGTAGAGCTCGACTCTTTCACTACAACGTGGTGCGGAATGACGTAGTTTGAGTCAGTGGAAGTAAGTGACATATGGCCGAGTTCTAAGTAATCCCTCATAAACTCGTTGTACGCTGCGTACTTGTCGGGTGTCCTAGATAAACGCAATTCAAGTCTTTTGAAGGAATTCAGAGCACGAGATGGAATCGGAACGAAAGGGCAGCGATACCACATATCTCCATTCGGAGTCTTTGCGATGAGTTTCGAGAAAATGAGTATCACACTGAACATCTTCATGGGCAGATATACAAGGCTGAGAAACTTCTTCAGTTTCCCAAAACTTCTTGAGGATGTCATCGAGAGGCGGTGATACGGTTAGTAAGGAGGTTTGATTGTTCACGGTCGGCTGCGAGGGAACCGGTCCGAGAATTACCCAACCAAAGATGGTGTTCATAGCTGTCGGTTCGCCTTTTATTATATTGGAGCCATGAGAATGTAAGATGTAAGGATAAAGTCAGCAGATCTACACGGGATGGATAGCAGAAGAGAAAATCAGCTAACTGGAGGTTTGAAACCTTGCACGAATATCGTCCGATATTGCAGCGGAAGACAATTCATTGGCGATCTTTGGAAGCACAACAGCCTGAGTGTGAAGCTCCTTTTTACTGTATTTGGAGCGTAGAGTACAAATGACATGCCCAAGTGGCTTAGTAGAAGAATTAGCAATTCCCATTACCTGAAATTGGGGTTTGGATCTCTTGAGACCCAGCTGCTGAGAAAATTCTGCGGTAATGGCAGTAATTTCTAATGGCAGTAACTGACAGAATTGGTTGACAGGGTAGAAGGTACCGCTTTACTGGAAGCGGTAGAAATAAATAAACTGAACAAAAATAACGATATTGTAATGCTAAATGAACAAATAGAACTGAACCATTCCTCCCTTCTTAATTTAAATATCAAGTAGCTAAGAGTCTGATGATTGTAGAAATGTTTTGCCAACTGATATTCAGAGAATACTATATTTTTCATTTGATGTTTTAATTTGTCTTTAAATTCTGAGTATTTATTTTTATTCACTTTAATATTTATTATATTTTACATTTATATAATTCATGAGTCATACCTATATAAATGTCACAGTCAAAGTGTGAATTCCAGTGAATGTATACATTAACTAGTCAATGTATACATTAACTAGCCGTTTTAGTGAAAGTATCAATTGATTATAAAAATGAACACTATTGCTAGAGAATGTATAAATTTACTAGACAATGTATACATTTTCTAGTGTTCCTTAGTGAAAGTATAAATAAATGAGAAAAAAAGGTTTTTGTAAAAAAAAAAAAACTAAAACTAAACTTCAAAATTTATTTTACAATATAAATATCTAGGAAAGATGCAACAGTAACATAAAATATAAACATTTGTAAACAATATTAAAATGGATCTTTTGAATAAAAGCTGATTTTAATTATAAGCTAGAACCTATACTACTTCAAATATAGGAGCGACGGGAGGGGCAGATATATCGTCCCGCCGGCGGAACGCCGGCAAATACGCCCACAACTTTTGTAATATTTCTATTTATGTTATTAATGCTAGCTATTTATACTTTCACTAAGGCATAGACGTAAGTGTATACATCCATGTACACTTTGACTAGAGAATTCAGTCAACGTATACATTGACTAGTTAATGTATACATTCACTGGAATTCATACTTTGACTGCAACATAAATACCAACACTTTACTGTTAGATTCGTTTTATTAGATTATATATATATATATTTATCTTTCTTTTTTATTTTATATTTATTATTATCTTGTAAATATCTGTTTATTGGAATGTATAGAGTAACGAAAACAAGGGATTCCCCGTCACTACCTAAAAAACCCCTCCATAACTGTATCTTCTACCCTGTCAACCAATTCTGTCAGTTTGTAAGTGACTCTTGATAATGCCTTAACACGGCGAAACTAGTTGAATATTTGAGAATATATAGTGAAGTTTGACAAAGAAATTGTGTATTTTAATTATCTATTCCTAGAATGGAGCTTCACAAAGTAAATATGGAAACCATAAATTATTTAAAATACAAATGCCATTTTACGGATTTTTTTTTTTTTTTTTGGCACAACATTAGCTGGTGGACTTGGACGACCCGTAGCTATAAGACGGAGCTTCCTCCAAGTCAATGTCTCAACTCTTGTGGAGCCCTTCGCTATCAAAGTCTCATCAATCAGAAGGAGGCAACTCCAGTTCGTGACTTCTCTCTCTATAAATACCCAAACCAGTATTTGCCAACGAGGGGGATCTCGAACGGGTTTTCAGGGACTACTGGTTAACAGGTTTTTTTTTATGATTGACTCGCCCAAATTCATTTCAGGTATGCTAGATTGAATAATGTCGGTCTCTCTTAACCCTGGCTGAGTAACGTCACAATAGGGCAACGCAATGAGTAACATGGGGGGTGTGACACAGCCCACACACTGTCTTGGTCCCTGCTATCTCATATTTACCCCAATAGTTGATTCAAACATTTCCTGGTTTAGTTTAAGTGTTCTAACAATAAATATTTGCCTATTATTGATCAATTAGTTGAGAAAAAAGTCAAATTATTCATACAAAAAAAACGTAGAAAAACATTTATGGTCAAGAAAACAATTTGAACATACGAAAACGATATGCTCATTACATGTATTGTTTTAATACATATGATTTTGGTTTTCCGATCTTTTCTTCTAGGACAGACCTTGTGATGGTCCTGCTGCAGTTCCAGACCTCTGCAACCTTTGTTCTTGAGCCCTTTAAATAAATGATTGTATTACTGTATTATTATAAGGATATGTGAAAATATATGATTTATATATTGTGATGCACAAAAAAAAATACATTTAAAATACTAATAATAAAAAAAAAAAAAAAATTATATTTATTTTTCTATAAAAAGCAAATGTCTTTTAAAACAAATGAATAAAAAAAATATTTGCGGATCAATTTCACCGTCAATTCACTTCTATTTAGTTCAATATATCTTAAGCCTAAACGCCACTCTCTATCTTCACTCAGACCGTCTCCATTGAACCCAGGCCTCGACTCGTCTCTATACAATAAAAACAGCTGATGGCCGTGTTTTGTTTTTTTATTCATTTTCCCTGTTGGCCCAGTAAAATTATTTGAAAAACCTTTGGATTAGATTTAATATTATTTAAAATTATTAAAAATAGCATCTGTTTAGAAATCCAAATGAAAAGTTGGTTAATTGAATTTTTTGTTTAAATACGTGCACTTTCTTAAAAATTGCACATCTTGAACTTTTGATATTCTAGGGCCCTTTTCGAAAACTACTGTAGAAATCAAAATTTAGTAAAAGAAAAGAGATAAAATTTCTACAGGGAATGTGGTAATTTATTGTTTATATTTATTATTTGAATTTTATAAATTTTTTTAATTATTTTAATTTTACATTAACATTTAATTTTATCACAATGGAGAACTTATTTAAATATTCACCGCAAAGTTTACCTCAGGAGAAGTTGGCCCAATATGAATACTTTATGCTGTTTAGCAGACTGGCTTCTTGGTCCGTATCATTGCGGTTCAAATTAATGTGGAGGATGATAGGCGCTAAGAGAGGCCGGATATATTCACCAAATAGTTCGTCATCCACATCAGTAATCCAATGTTTATATGAGATTGTCACTTCCGAAACTGAGTAACATCGGGGGGTGTCACAAAACAGCAACACATGGCTTGCCTAACAACAACTGGTACTGAGACAGAAAGGGAAGCCAGGAATCTCAGAGCTACCAACCTCAAGAACTTTCTTCAGCCTACAGGTTAGTTAACCCCTAGAGCAGGTTACTTCAGCCAACAGGTTAGTTAAGCCCTAGAGCAGGTTACTTCAGACTTGCATATTATTGCTTTATATTTTCTAACGTTACCTTTCCCTATTTCCACTTTCCCGGACAATTAATTTTATTCATTCCCATCTGGAACAAAACATATAATTTTGATATTTTACTGTTGTTAAAGATTTTTTAAAATATCGACCGTGTTTTCAATATTCAACTTATTTCTGATTTTATGACTGTTTAAAAAACTTTTTTTTCCTAAAATTATTATCTGAAGAGATATTAGTCATAAAAATGTTTTTTTTTTGTTTTTGTTTTTTAGTAGGTAAATGATGACTCTTCCTGAAAGAAATATGACGCTTTGACTATAAAATCGGAAATGGAATACTTAAAAATTCGATGAAGAAGGAACGAACGGGTTATGAATCTACAATGTACGATTTTAAAATGTTGAGATTTCCGATTTTATAGTCAAAGCGTCATAATTTTTTCAGAAAGTGTCATCATTTACCTACTAAAAAACAACAAAAAAAAAACATTTTTATGACTAATATACAGGGTGTCCCAGATAAACGGGCCACAATCGAAATAATTCGGAAACGATTCGTGCTAGCAAAATTTTACAAAGAATGAAAGTTGTACGTCTCAACGAGTGGTATGCAGTGGTGTGGAAACAAATGAAAAATTTAATGTAATAGGGCTTAAATTGCCAACGGAAGGAAAGGGTTACCTTTTAAGCCCATTAACAATTAACACAATTTAAAAGTACTTAAAAATTTGGGAAGAACCCCGCTAAAAAAATCTTTACATTTAATTTTTCATTTTTTTTTTTTTTTTTTTTTCACACCACTGCATATCACTCGTTGAGACGTACAACTTTCATTCTTTGTAAAATTTTGCTAGCACTAATCGTTTCCGAATTATTTCGATTGTGGCCCGTTTATTTGGGACACCCTGTATAAAAAGAATTCTTTTATAAAAATGTTTCTTCTCCACCACAGTCCCTTTTTTATTTTTTCAATATTTCATTATTTTTATAAATAAAAACCACGTAATTAGTAGCAGCACAAATAATAGTTCATCTGAAATATTATTAATTATAGCAGCTTGGAATTTCGGATGATGTCATCTTCCTCACAAAGTGTAGCCCATCCGTTTCTTCACATCTAATCACCTTGGATGGATTACTATAATTATTTTCCGGACACTAAATTCAATAGTATAACTTGTATCCTTTCATAGAACGTTCTTAATTTTGTGTAATGTAAAACTTTGTTTTAAAAAAAATTTTAATAGTAATATTTATTTTATATTAAATATATGCAGTCAATGAATTATTTTCAATCCTTTTTTTAATGTATCTTTCTGTAGATAAATGTGTGCATAATATATATTATATTGAGGAAAAAAAAAATATGCAGTAGAACCTCGATTATCCGGGATAATAGGGGGGGGGAGTCGCAGGGATGAATGAAAACCACGGTTAATCAAGACACTTGTATTTTAACGAATTACATATGTGTGTACATTGTCATGTTATAACGTTATCAGGGCTTGAAATATGAAGTAATCCTTTGTTTTTTGTGGTTTGAAATGATTTTCATTACTTCAATTCTAATTTTTCTCAAATTCATGACTTCATGGAAGCCAACATTTTCCTGTTGGCAGAAGTTGAGGACATGAACTGGTTCCATTGCTTGACTTGTCTAAATGTTTTCTTCTTTAGCGCCAAAACTTTCATCATTGTCACTCTACTCTGTCTCTAAGCTTCTAGGATATTCTATATTTACTGCTTACACACCATAGTTAATCGCGAACACGGTTAATCGAGGTTCTACTGTATATATACTCGTATATATCAAATGACGAATATATAAAATTAATGAATGGATAAATGAATAACAACATTAATTGAACCTCTATAGTGGTGTTAACAGAGGTGAGAATTTGAAATAAGTTAACGCCGTTGCACTCTTCGCCCGGGCCTGTTTTTTTTAAAGATTAATGGCTTCTTTGCATTTTTTTTTAAATAAAAAAATCCGATCCGCGATAAACAAAAATAGAGTTCAGATGATGAGGGCTTTATTGTTCTCATTAAAATGGAGCAGGTATAATGCATGTCTGTTTCTTACTGGAATGAACGATCCTACAGGCCTCCAAATTCAAACTTAAATAAATTCTCGATTTCCAAACGAAATATATAACAAACTCATTTAAAAGTACAACTCAAGTAGAAGTATACATAAAATGAAGAGTAGTACATAATCAATATATAAGAGTGTATTTAATTTGACAAATACTTTTGTAAAGGCCTTCAACTCAATGTTTTCTATGAATTAATTGGTCAAAGATGGTTTGTTGTTTTGATGAAGTAGACTATGGGCCACCTGTTCTAACATAAACACAACCTTCTGTAAACAGGCTATCGTTAATTCGAGAGAGAAAAAGGTGGTGAATCTCCGGCTATGTACTTCCCCAGTATGAATTAATCAATTAAGTTTCCGCTCTCCCTCCAAAGCTAAAAGAGTGTTTAGGCTAAAACTCAATATTTGACTTACATAGTGTGGCTTCTGAATCTTCATACTAAATATTGCGCCTAATGCATTCATAACATCGGCAGTTATTGGAACTGTTGTGATAAGCCTCCCTCCCTCTTATCCCAACTTCCCTTTAGCTGAATATCAATAGATATGCCCCTTAGAGGATGGGTACACACATACGATTTCTTGTCGATACATTCATTATATCGGCAGTAATCGTCTTCAAAGAGGTACAGATTTTCTTTTTCATTTTTGGAATCAGAAGATCGGAAAACATGAAAATCCATTGAAAACTACACCTCGAACTTGTGACCTATAACTTTCCCTATACTTCGGGTAGATGTTAAGCCCCTCCTTGGTCTTCTTATGGCAGTACATATCTCCGGTTCTCCGGTTTTGTGGAATGGGTCTTCCACATTATACCGGCCGTCATTCCACAGCCCCCGAACTCTTAATAATATAATATATATATATATATGGTGGGCTGGTGTATTACACCTCGGGACCTAAGCACTCAGTGCTTTTATCCCTTCCCTGGAAGCGCTTGGCTTCCCCCTTATTATATTAACTATATGCCTATATTTATACTATACTTATACTACCTGACCCAAGTCCTTCATGGAGTGCTCAGTCTCCCAGTTTCCTTAATGAACCTAAGAATGCTCTCATAGTCCAATCTTCTAAAGTCTTCCTCTGCGATTGCATCTCTACCAAAGATGTGGAATCTTATTCGCGCATATCCCGAGCAGATACCCAGGAAGTGTGCCGCCGTTTCATCTTCTTCCCACATCTATCGCAGGTAGGACTGTCCCTGACTCCCACAGTGTGTAGATGTCTATTGAACGGACCATGTCCTGTGAGAACTCCAGTCAGTTGCCTGAGCTCGTTCCTTTTGAGGTTCAGGATCTCGTCTTTCAGAACCCTGGACTCCCCTCCCAGGACTTCGACTGCCTGCATGTGGTCTTTTCTCTCCAAGTACGCTCCAAAAGGTCCTTAGTCCATTCTTTGATTCGGGTTCGGTATGTCTCCCGAGATACTCCCAGCACCGGTTCTGGCCCCATGAAAGGTTTACTTGAACCTTCCTTGGCTAGTCGGTCCGCCTCTTCGTTTCCCTGGATCCCCGAATGTCCGGGAACCCAGTAGAGTCCAACCTTCTTGCGGTTTCCTAGGATGTTTAACTGATTTGCGCACTCTCTTACCAGCTTTAATTTGATTTCTGCGCTGGCAAGTGCTGCTTGACTATCGGAGAAGATTTTCACCTCCTCCATGTCGCTGTTCAATACCTCTCTTCTGGACGCACATTCCAGGATGGCCATCACCTCCGCTTGAAATACCGTAGCATGGGATCCCAGCGGGATGACGGCCTCCACCTCCAGACTCGGGATCCATACACCCCCTCCCGTGAGTCCTGTGTCCTTCTGCCTAGAACCGTCTGTAAAGCAAAATATATGCTTCCCAGTAACTTCTGTCGCTTCTTGCTGTGCTCTCTCTCTACTCCTGATAGTTATTGCATACTTCCTATTTAGGTTGGTGCGCTGTACCATCTCATCTTTTCTCCATTTAAATATGGGATCTATCTAACTTAATACCTCCTTGATTCTGGAGTGTCCCCCTCTGAACGCCCTATTCCACTCTCCTTTAGCCTCGAGACTGCAGCAGGTATTCATTGCTGAATTCCGTACACTTACATCCAGAGGCTCAATTCCTACTATCATAGCCATAGCAGCCGTGGGCGTTGTTCTCATAGCTCCGGTTGCTGCAAGGCATACTAGACGTACTATCTTTTGAAGTTTACTGCTTACACTCTGTTGCGCCACCTTGTGCCACCAGCACACCGCAGCATAAGTGACTCGTGGTTTGATCACCGCCTCATATATCCAAACTACTGATTTAGGGCTAATACCCCATGTTCTCCCGATTGCTCTTCTGCACTGCCAGAATGCCCCAATAGATTTATTGTGGGTGGCCTGGATGTGTATTCTCCATGACAATGAAGTATCCAGGTGTATTCCCAGATATTTCACATTATCACTCAGTTCCAGCTCTCGTCCGAACAGTTTGGGTCTAAAGAGACCCTCTCTCTTCCTCTTTCTGGTGAAGAGGACTAATTTCGTTTTGTTCGGACTAACGGTCAGTCCCTTATCTTCACACCATTCTCCTACAATATCTAGGGCTGCTTGCATCGCAGAGCAGACAGTATCCAGGAACTTTCCTCTGATCAGGATGACTCCATCAACAGAGTAGGCCTGCATGTAATATCCCTCTCTGTTCAGTTTGCAGATAAGCTCGTCCACCACCAGGCACCAAAGATGAGGTGACAGACACCCTCCTTGCGGACTGCCCTTGGTGGCGTTTACCTCCGCTATGGCGCTGCCATGTTTGGCAATCACTCTTCTTGTTGCTAACAGGTTGCTGATCCATCTAGTGATGGTCGGTTTTACCTGACCTTTCTGTAGGGCCTCTTCAATACTATGAAAGGATATGCTGTCAAATGCCCCCTCGATATCGAAGAAGCATCCGAGAGCGTACTCTTTGTGCTCGATGGTTTCCTCAATCCTACCTACTAGGCTGTGGAGGGCTGTAGTTGTTGATCTACCCTTCAGATACGCATGTTGGTTTCTGTGTAGGGTTTTTCCTACCTTGCCCTCTTCCATGATGTACTTATCAACCAGCTTCTCCGTCCCTTTCAAAAGAAATGACGATAGGCTGATCATCCTGTATGATTTTGGCTGCATGTAGTCTGCCTTCCCTGGTTTGGGTATAAACACTGCTCTGACTTCTCTCCATTTCTTAGGCATGTATCCTGTAGAAATGCTCATTCTCATTAACTCGCTCCATAGTTGTCCTAATCTTCCCCAACTTCTTTGAAGAATTATGGGTATAAGTCCATCTGGTCCTGCTGATTTGAACGGTCTAAATGAGCTTATAACCCATTTAGCCGCTCGTTCACTAATTATTGCCCTAGCCATTGTTTGGTCTTGTCTATTGCTCGACCTCTCTGTATCCTCCTCTCTTCGTCTCTCCCAGGTCGCACCTGGTAGGTGTGACCTTAGCATTATTTCTAGCGTTTCCTCATTATTGAGGGTTCCAGTTCCGTCGTTTCTTTTCACCGTCCCAAGCCTTGCTTCACCGCACTTGCTCAGGATCTTCATTATTCTCGACGATTCTCTTGCCCCTTCAACTTCCTCGCAAAACCGTTTCCAGTTTTCCCATTTGGCTTTTCTTATTTCCTTACTATATTCTTCCTTTGCTTCTTTGTAGAGGACCCACTGCGGTTCCTCTTTAGATCTTCTTGCTTTCTTCTTTAGTTTTCTGCATAGTTTTTGTAGGGAGCTTAGTGTGGCTCCCCACCACGGTGCCCTCTTTGTTTCCCTGCGTATTTGCGGACAGGTAGCCTCAAAGGCGCCCAGTGCAATCCTTCTGAGTGTCTCCTCCATCTGGTCTATGTTTGAGAATGTGGTTTCCCCCAGATTTTCTACTGCCGTATCTATCTCCCTATCGAAGATTCTCCAATTTACCTTTCGTGGATTTCTCCAGCTTTCTGTTTCTCTGATTTTAGCTTTAATTTTAAAACTTATCGGTCTGTGGTCTGATTGTGTCAGTATGTCCGAGACCTTCCAGTCTAGAATTGTATCTAACATGTCCTCCGAGACTATAGTAATATCTATAACCTCACTTCTATTTCTTACCATGAACGTTGGTTCTACCCCTCTATTCATAGTAAATAAGTTTTGACTTACCAGAAACTCCAATAACTCAATCCCTCTCCTGTTGCAGTCCGAGCTTCCCCAGGCTGTATGGTGCGAGTTCGAGTCGCAGCCAATAATTAGGGGAAGTCCTACTGTTTTGCATCTCTCCGCCAGCCGTTCCATCTCTATCGACGGGGGAGGCGTCTCTGCGTCGTAGGGAAGGTAGGATGATGCGAGCACCATCCTATTCCCGTTTTCCGTTTCAAGACTAACCGCTGTCAAATCTCTGGAACAGAACTCATTTAGCAGTATGCATTCTATATCCGCGGTGGTGACAATGCATGCACGTGCTCCAGGAAGCTCTCCACTCCACACCCTCAGTCCGCCACCGCCCCAGCCAGTTAAATGGCCCCGGGCTGTGTACGGTTCCTGGACCAGACACATACTCCTGCTCATAGTGGAGAGCACCCTGGAGCACTCCGCCACCGCAGCTCTACTCTTGTGCAAATTACATTGCAAACAATGTAATTCACCCATCTTACCTTCGCTCTTTTGCTGTGTCTCCCTCTGCCGGTGCCCCTGTCCTCTCTACGTGGATACGGGTCATCTGGTAGTAGGGCCTCCAGTTGAGACTTTCCAAGACTTGTATAGATGCAGAGTCTATCAGTAATGATAGCTTGCACCCTTTCTCCGATGGATAGTATCCATCACTTTCCATTTCTCTGTCCTAAGACCTTTGTTCTGACCCTTGAGCCATACTAGTGTCTTCTCTACTGGTTCTTTGTCCTCACCTGGGATGTAGACGGAGACCTTCTCCATACGGGGTATGTCCGCCCCCGTTCTCATCTCATATGTTACCTCTCCTCTGGGTGGAATAGTCAAATTTACCGTCCATTCTTTCGTCTCCTCGTCACCGCAGGTAGTGAGGAACATACCCTCGCTCACCAGTCCAGACTCCTCGTACCTTGGCCACCAGTCCTCCAGACTTGTGCCTTTCCTACCTTCCAGATCGCCAATCTGTTTCATGAAGGCAGTCCTTATATGTTTGACGTCCACCTCCTGGACGTCGATCTCTTCTGTACGAATGATGGCAACTTGGAGTTCCGTCTTCGTAGTTCCTAGTTTGTGCCTTTTACTTACTTTCTCTACGCTCGTTGGTGTTTCCTCCAACGGACGCTTCTTTTTCTTTTTCTTTTTCTTACTTACTAGGGTGACGTCGCTACCTCCGACCCCAGAGCCAGATGGCTTTGGTGACGACAGCAGTAGCTCCTCCATACTCCTCGATAGCTCTTTCATACTCTCTGGTTTGTCCCCCAGAGTTGCCTCATCTAGAGAGGCACTCCGTTTTCCGGCAGTCTCCCCTGTGAAGATGGACTGCTTTCCGGGGACTACATCACCTTTCTTACCCTTACCTTTGTCTTGTTTGGAGCAAGTAGTTTTGACGTCTGCGATGCCTTGGTCCACAACATCCGCAGCGCCCTTCATGGAGATTTTAGCACCCTCTTTTGCCATGGACTGAGGGCCTGGGCCGATTGAACTTTTCATTGTTTGCTAGAAAAGGGGGGAGGGGAGGTGTGTTATGTAGGATGTATATGTTTCGTGAGTGGTGTATGGAGGTTTGAGATCCCTTTCCCTGGCGACTACCTTTGTTGTCTCCTCAGGTAGCTGCCGTCTTCTGGTGTTGGGGACCTTTCCCCTCCGTGTGCGTGGTCAGTCTTGTAAAAAACCAGACTGACCGGTGTATTGTTGTGTATCGGTCAGGCTCTTGAGCACCCATGCACCGAGGTACCCAGGCGCACTCGCACCCCGGCATCCAGGCACCCCAGCACCCGATCACCCAAGTGCCCCACCCGTGTTGTAACCAAATAGGCGCCGGTGGAGGTGTGAGTTGAGCGTCTATTCGAATGTTTGTCGCCGGAGCCCGATCCGCCACTTTCTCTCGAGAGGCCCAATTTCCTCCCGTCGGAAGCTCCTAGGGGGTCGAGGTGCTGCGGGGGTGACCATCGCCTCCCCCTGCTCCCCACCCCCCAGAAGATCCCGAAAAAGAGAAAGCGTTGCCCAGCCCCCACGGCGTGGACGAGGGTTGACTTGGATGGCACAGACTGGAATCGCCGAAGCTTTCAGCCAGTATGTGACACATCCCTTAGGGGCCGCCCCCGAACTCACCACCCCTGCGGATTTTTTCCTGTTTCCGAAACTCAGGAGACCCTCTTAAAAGGGCAGAGATTTCACTCAACTGACGAAATTAAAGAAAAATCGCTGTAGGAGCTGAACATGATTCCAGAAGATGAGTTCTCAGGGTCCTTCCAGCAGTCGGAAACAGATATAGCTTCCCAAGGGGACGATGTCCAATAACTTGTAAATTTTAAAAATAATTTTTTAAAATATCAGTCCTGGAACTTTTTGATCACCCCTCGTATACTATAGGGAAACCTGAACCTACTGGAGGGTCTACATTTTTATTCTACCATAAATCCTGGCTTAGTGAATTAATCTGCATAAACATTAACATATTTGTTAACTTAATAGAAATATGAAAACTGACATTATTGCAGAGATATTGTGAAATAATTCAAATGGACTTGAAAAAATAAAATAAAACTTGTTTATTTATGTCTTATCTCTTATGCTTTTGGCTGAGGATGGTAGAAATAACGAAAGTACTCCCATGTAAATATAGTTGGTGAAATTAGACAATATCATAAATAAACAAGTTTTATATTATTTTTTCAAGTCCATTAATAGAAATAACTTCTCACATTTACATTCCTATAAATATATTGCTTATTTTTCTATTTTCTATTTTGTAATAGACTAGTTTATATGTTATAGACTTGTTATAGTTACGAAAGTTGTTTCCAGAAAACTGAATTAGCGCAATACTGAATAATAATTTTCTCTCTCATGCCTTACTTTTTAGTTACAGTTTTAAGTCGCCAGCTCAACGAAGTATAGGGGAAGTTATGTAATCGGTTAGAAACTTTATGCCGAGTTTTTATTTCAATTTTTTGTTTTTCGACTCGAAGAATGTATATACCAACAAAAAAAATTAAATGTGCACCCTAAACTCCATAAGGACGACACCTATTGATTGTCAGTCAAGTCAGCCAAAAAAGTTTCACGAGTGCCTATATAAATCAACTATAGACTATCCCAAACGGTCGATTGGTTTTGGAGAGAGAGCAAAAGCTAAATTGATTAATTCCTGCTACATTTCCGGTGATTCACCGACTACTCTTATTTTTACTTTTGTTCACAATGAGGCCAGTATTCTCATTTTTGTTCACAATGAGGCCAGTATTCTCACTTTTGTCCACAATGAGGCCAGTATTCTCACTTTTGTTCACAATGAGGCCAGTATTCTCACTTTTGTTCACAATGAGACCATTATTATCATTTCTGACTCCTTTTTACTAGAGTTGTTCTTATTAATGAGTTGATTATGTTTCGTTTCCTCTGGAAATTAAGAAGAATTCACGTTTGAAAGTGGCCGCGGCCTGGAGGAAACAAGAAATGTCCATCAGTTTATGTGAAAACGTATATACTCGTACCTACCTTGATGAAATTGGTTTTAGTAAAATTTCTGATAACTATTAGGATCCATTTAAAATTGTTTAAAAAACCCGACACAATAAAAAAAGGTTTTTGTTCATTATTTTTTTTTAATGAAACCTTGGTGGAGAGAGCTTTTTGGGGGAGGGGCTTGGTCTTATAAGCATTTGAGCTCAAACACCAAGTCTCTAGCTGTAATAGAAGCCGAGATCTCTACACAGGCTCTGATGAACCTGAATATCTTGGAGACAGCATACCCGATTTACACCAAACATGGCTAAGAACCATCTCGCTAATACCAGCTTTTGAAACGAAAAAAGCGCTTTTGAAATCACACACACTTTTGCGTCGGGGGTTAAAAAGAAATATTATACCATATTTTCATCGTATAGGAAAATGAAATAGTAATAATTCTGATGCGGGAACCGAAACCCTCCAGACCAAGAGTTGGCAACACTGTTTAATAAGAGACCTTTGACTTTGAGTTAATACACCATAAAATTACAGCTGATTGTGGCGCAATGTAAGCAAATGTCAGATAGGAAGTTGTGACCTTTTTTGAAAAAAAAAATATGAACAATAAAAAAAGAAGTGTTGATCTTTTATAAAGTTGATGAGACACTCCTTGAGGAAATTATATTGGCAGAACTTGTAAATGGGATTGAATCATCTGCAATGTACTTCCCTAGCGCGAAGTTTCCAACTAAGTTTTAGCTTTTATTCTGTTTGAAAATCAATTGAGGACTTACAAAGGTACTTCTCAATCCTCATATAAAATGTGGGTTGGTGCACTTAGACCCTCCTCTAATATTCTAATATCATTGTGGGACTCTGCCTCGTTGGTCGCTTTGACTGAAATTCAGTCAGTGTCTCACTAGAGGCCCACATCGGAAATTATCATATCAACAGACATATAGGGGATTTTGTTTTTAATTATTGGATTCAGGCGGCAGAAAAACATAAAAACTCAAGATCGAAATTGTGTCAGATTACATAACTTCTCCTATACTTCATACAGCTGGGCAAGTAATAGTAACCTCATAGAGAGGGGGCCGGTAGCTCAGTGGTATGCGTGCTTGCTTACTGAGCTCAACATCACTAGTTCAGAACCAGGTTTTTTTCATCTGGGAGGTCCTCCTTTTTGCCGGAGTCCTTCGGATGGGACGTTAATGGTCCCGAGCCTTACGATGTCAGGTACTCGTTAAACACCCCTACCCTACTTCTAAGTTGAGGAACGCGGACATTGTTCAAAAAGCAGGCTACTTGATAGCTTAGAACAATTAGAAATTAATAAATTAATAAAACTACCAAAGAGAACATTTGTATGAATGAAAACTGACATTATTGCAGAGATATTGTGAAGTAATTCAAATGAACTTGAAAGAAATAAAACTTGTTTATTTATGATATTGTCTAATTTCACCATATTACATACTATATTTACATGGGAGTACTTTCGGTATTTCTACCATCCTCAGCCAAAAGCATAAGAGATAAGACTGAGTCAGAGTGGAGAGTTATAGTTTGTAGAAATGTGCTAGAGTTGTATTGAGAGGAGATGTGGAGCAAAGTGGACATTTGAAGGAAGTGATGTTGGCAAGAGTTATATCCCCCCCCCCCCTCCCCCCCCCCTCCCAAACAGATATAACCTACCTCAGGTTCATTATTTTCTATTTTTCAACTAAATAAAAAAATAATATAACAAAAATAAAAAATAAATCAATATTATATGTGATGCACCTAGATGAGTCTTATCTGTTATGCTTTTGGCTGAGGATGGTAGAAATACCGAAAGTACTCCCATGTAAATATAGTTGGTGAAATTAGACAATATCATAAATAAACAAGTTTTATTTCTTTCAAGTTCATTTGTATGAATGACCAAATTTATTTCAACTATTCCCCTTTGTTAACACCCTGATCCAGTTCTGTTTCCACATATATGTTTGTATTATCTGTTATTAATATTTGGTTCCATATATATTGTAATGATCCATATTGTGCCATTACATGAATATTTAATAAATGGAAAATAAGGTACTAAATTGCAATCATTTTATTAGACCTAAGGAAGGTTACTGGGGGTTATCAAATCGATTTGTACCAGGGTCGATATAGTATCAAAATAGATCAATTCATTCATTTCAATTATGTAATAAAATTAAATGATAAGCTAATAATTAGTTAACAATAAATGTAAGCAATTAGGATTGTATACGGGAATATGAAAGTGATATAAAAAAACCCAGATGTTTAGTAGTTTAAAGGCTGTAAAAATTGTGGCCAATGAGAGAGCGGAATCCAAAACGAGAGAGAAGTGGTCTGTCCCCTCGTGGTAGATGTATGAGAGAACTGTGCAGAGAGAGATGGTTCAGTGAAAGTGAGTGTAGTGAATAGTAGAAAATGTCAGTGATTTCTTAAAAGCTGTGGTAAGAAGGAAGAAAGGTACTGAGGGGAAGTATCCCGGAGAACTCCAACCACAAAAGAAATGGAGAACACGACGATTATTAGCTAAAACACTTGGAATCCAGAAGAGAGGAGAGGACGTGGCCGCAATTTCGACAACCCATACTCAACTTACCACGTTGGAAACATCATTTCACCAACAGGCACAATAGAAGAAAAGAGAGATGTCCCGCAGGTTTAGTTAAATGTTGTGTAAACAAAAAAAAAATATCTATGTGTGTATATTTCTGTGTCACTAACCCATAAAAACATGTCTTTATGAATTTTAAATATATAAAATGTAACAAATTATTTTAAAGTATTTTTTTTTTATTTATAAAAAATATATAACCAGGTCATATGTTAAGCTCAAAATAGTGAACGTAACAATATGTTTCATGTTATCTAAATCTTAATATTATTATTAATTTTATTTATATTTTTTATTTATTTGTATTTTTACTTATTTATTTGTTATTTTTCCACGTATTAGTCTAGTGATATTGTTTTATGTAAATTTAGAACTAAGTTTTGTTAGGAAATATTTCATGAGATAGCTAACGGTACAGCCGGGGGGACTCCCAAGTTTTAATAGCACCCTTTGACCTGAGATGTATTTGAAGGGTCGCTCTCTGCAAACTAACTTAGTTCATAACTAAACGGCCGAAACCGGTAGTTGTATATATTTATATCTTTAGTGGAATAGACAATATTTCAAAAATAAGTTTGTTTTATTTATTTACCCCTACCCTAGGTGAATAAACGTTTAGTGACTTTGTATTAAAGCGACGAAAGAGCGCACTAGTAGTAGGCGATATGACATCGAAGTTAAAGCCAGGGCATGAGTCACAATATCTAATTATAATAACTTTCAGT
Organism: Aradus depressus; assembly: GCA_963662175.1. Classification (NCBI taxonomy): domain Eukaryota; kingdom Metazoa; phylum Arthropoda; class Insecta; order Hemiptera; family Aradidae; genus Aradus; species Aradus depressus. The sequence continues at coordinate 3,166,415 of OY759219.1, forward strand.
TGATATAAACTGTTATTCTCCTTACCTGCTATCTGTTCTGTTACCGAGGCCAACGCAACTGTTATTCTGGGAATATTCAGTGAACAAACTGTTTCCAAAATAATCGAATTGGTTTGTAAATGTGATTTTTTTTCTTGTTTCTTCGTCCTTTGCTACCTTATTAAAAATATAAATATAAATAATAACCTTTCAAATTTCAGGGATATTGGCTGAAGGGAAACAGGGGTTCTGAGGACGGGGCTCAATTTAGTATGAGGATTTAGGAGCCCTTGTGTAAGTCGACTGTAGATATTAGCACAAACGGTCGACTGGTTTTGGAGAGAAAGCGAAAGATTAATTCCTTCTGGGGAAGTAAATTGCTGGTGATTCACCGACATTTTAATTTTCATAATAAATCTTAAAAATTTAAATATTAACAACTGGTAGGCAAAAATAAAGGAACAATTTATCACTATTTAAAGGAACCTCATCATTTTGTTATCAAAACCTTACTCTACCGTTTTGGAACCTTGAACCCTTGCGCGTGCTACAATCACTCCTCCTTTCATATTTCATTAAAGTATAAACTAAACAAATTATTATTAAATTAATACCCGATGGTATAATATAATATAATATATTAAGTCGTCTACATATTGTTGCTGTTTTTTGTTAACATTATTTTTACTTCCCCAGAGGAAGTAGAGTGGAATTTACGTAATCGGTCGGAAATTCGATGCTGAGTTTTCACCAGAATTGCATGTTTGCAAACCGCCGCATTATAAGGGGGAGGGGGGGGGGGGGGGGGGGGGTGTGCAACAAGTGGATCCAGGACCCAATAAGTGCAACATCTGTCGATTTCCAATCAAAAGAGGGGAACAACTCAAAAATGATATCTAACATTTTCTGCGGAAATATTGTGTGCCCAGTCACTAGTTACTATATCCAGTCACTTGTTACTATACCCAGTCAAATGTTACTATACCCAGTCACTTGTTACTATACCCAGTCACATTTTACTGTATCCAGTCACTTGTTACTATACCCAGTCACTTGTTGCTTTGTCTAGCCACTGGTCACTTCACGAAAATAAATACTGTCCAGAGAGAGCGTTTGATGGAAATATGATTATTTTCCGATGTATCTAAACCTCTGATCGGGGGCCATGGTGGCCGTGCGGGCTAGAGCGTTGGGCTATGGTCGCATGGTGTTACCATGGTTTGTGGGTTCGAATCCCGTCCGGGAGTGAGTTTTATTTCATAGATAGAACTCTCTCCCGGAGCCATGGATGTCATAAATTACTAAATAATACCCTTATAAAGGTATCTGGTATCTTAATACATGGCTAAAAAAACAAAAACAAAAAAAAAAAATATTTTTAGTTTACCCTCTCTCCTACTAGCAGCGGTCATCATCCTGAAGATGGCAGTGCATTCACTTCTGGCAGAACGCCACCCGACTTCATCCTCTCTTCATTTCGAAGTCTTCACAGGTAACCAACAGTTAGATTGACCGTCGTTCCTCAACTTTAGCCTCAGCTTTTGCGTCCCAGACGTTACAAAACGGGGGCATTATCGCCCATGGCTAGATAACAACACAAGTTTCTTACAATACTCGTAAATATTTACTTTACCAGCTTTACGACAAATAGGGGAAGTTACGTAATCGGTCAGAAATACGATGAGGAGTTTTCAACACAGTTTCATGATTTTCCGACCTCACGATTCCAAAAATGTCTGTCTGTTTGTGTGTGTGTGTCTGCGAACAATTAGTTATGGTGTCTCATGCCCGGGCTTTAACTACAAAGTTATATAGAACGGCCCGGCTCTATATGAAAGTCCTAAATTTTCTTACCCACGTTTAGTTTCTGGGTACGGATCTTTGAGTAGGTACCTGACATCCTAAAGGCTGATGACCCCATCATAAGCATGGAGTGCTCAACGGCATAAATCGACTTGAAATTTTATATGTGCATCAAGAAACTCACAAGAACAACATCTCTTAATTTCAGTCAAATCGACCAAAGAGAAGGGGAGGATTAGGAAAGGGTTTAACTCAATAGCTAAACCAATAGCTGCTGATGTAATAAATGTTTGAACACAAAATTTTAATGTGAATCCAAAACTATATAACAACGGCATCTATCAATATTTCTGTTTATTATCTCCTTAACGCTTCCCTTACCAACATAAATACACAAATGCAGCCAAGTCAGCTGCACTGCACAGGTAATAAGATCTAAACTATATGCTAGTCAGTATTTTGAAAAATTTTCAATATAGATATTTAATATCTATCTGAAGAACCATACATGTCTTCCATGTTAAAAAAAAAAAAAAAAAATCAAAATCATATTTATTATCAATAGAACGAATACTAGGTAGAAATCACCGAATGTGAAATATTTCTTTAGGAACTTCTAATAAAATTTGACTTATACATTAATGTGTAAGATATGGTTATTGCTCAGTTTTTTCAGAAATATGGAATTAAAAAAAAAAAAATGTAAATAGTTGAAAAAAAAATAAATTGTTGAAGCCATGAAATGTAGTTTGAGTAGTATAATATTTATTTGCGTTAGACCATATCAAGGTTTTAGTATACGTCATAAAAATGTAAACATCAAGGTAACTTAAAAATGAGATGCATAGACAATTATTAAATCTTTGAGCCGGTGTCACTTGTGATAAGTAATAACATATTTATTTATTCATTAATAGTGAATAAATTAATAATAGTAGAAAATAAATTAATATAAAAATAATACTAATAAATACAATAGAAGTGTATTTTAAATTATGTTACATCATGTCACAATTTGCGAAATCTAAAAACAAAATTGTCGGCTATGTAAATAGCGGGAGGGGGCTCCTAAATTCTCAAACTAAATTTTGTGTCGATAAATTGATTACATCGGCAATTATTAGGGTTTTTGAATTGAGGCCCTCTCCTGAAACCCTCCATCCCATTACCCGATATCGCTAAAATTTGACAGGTGATGTCGTCGTTGGGTTTTAACTTCAAGTATGAAATTTCTTGTCGATACATTTATTATATCAGCAGTTATTAGAGTTTTTGTGTTAAGCCTCCACCCTAATCCCCTCTTCCCTTTTGTCGATTTGGCTGAAAATCAATAGGTGTCGTCAATGAAGGGTTCTAGATTCGTATATAAAGTGTTGAGTTGTCACATTCATTCTATCAGGGGCGCCGGTAGCTCAGTGGTAAGCGTGCTTGACTTCTGAGCTCAAGGTCGTGGGTTCGTAGCCCGACCGAGGCCCTTAGTTTATTTTATCTGGGAGGTAAAATAAACTTAAGCACGCCGTCCTTCGGATGGGACGTTAAGCGATGGTCCCGAGCCTGTACGATGTCAGGTACTCGTTAAAGACCCCTACCCTAGATGAATAAAAATTTAGGGTAGGCAAAATTTAGGACTCCCACAGTAGAGTCGGGCTCATGTCCACCAGAGTGACGAAAGAGCGCTCTGGTAGTAGGCGATATGACCTCGTAGTTAAAGCCCGGGCATGAGTCATAAAACCTAACCTAACCTAAACCTAACCTTCATTCTATCGGTAGTTATCGTGTTCAAAGACGCACCACACAGACTGCCAGAATTTTTTTTTCATATTTGGAATCTAGAGGTCTCAAAACATAAAATTCCGTTGAAAACTACCCATCGAATTTTTGATCGATTGCATAACTTCCCCTATACTTCATATATCTATAGAAGTAAAAATAATAATAACCAATAGAAATAAAATAAATTAGTAAATAAATAATAAATAATAATGAATAGTAATAACTAGGCTATTAGAGACTACGTAAGTGAAAAGAAATGTAGGGCAGTATGTCGACGACATTGTGACCAGTGAAAGTGTACTGTTGTGATGTCTGGAGAGGGAAGTGACTTCCAGCTTGCATCCTAATAGAGGTAGGACGCCGGTATCACACAGTCTATTGAGCTCAGGATCTCGGGTTCCAAACCCGGCTGGGGCATTTAGGGGTTTTATCTGGAAGGTGAAAAAAACTTTAGCATGCCGTCCTTCGGTTGCGAAGTTAGTCCATGGTCCCGAGCCTGTACGATGTCAGGCACTCGTTAAAGGCATGAGTCACAATAATGAACAAATAAAGGTAAGTATTCCAGGCGGCGTGAAACTTAAATCATGACCTTCAAAAATCTGCTATATCGTACTGTAAAAAATAGGAATCAATCCTAAATTTCTCTGCATACAAAAAAAAAAAAGAAGGCAATGTACTTCTCAAGTACAAATTAATATAAATAAGTTTTCGCTCTCTCTCTGAAACCAATCGACCGATTTGGCTGAAAATCAATAGGTGTCTTACTCAGGGATTTCTGAATCCTCACTAAATCCCTGTTGGTATACTACGTTATTAGCGTTTTTGAGTTGATCTTAATTAATTCTCTTACAGTAAATAATGGTTATAAAAAAAAATTGTTGGTATTCAAAAGAATGTAATAACGCTAAAAAATTATTTAATAAGCTGTATAAGCTTTGTCGTAAAGATAACTTTAGACGTGAGTCAAGGAAATGATGTTGACTGCAAAATGAATTATAAAAAGATATTTAAATAATTTTAATCTGAACTTTTTAACGGCCTTGATAAGCGTAAGAAACCCACGGAATTCTGGCAATCAAACAATTTAGAAGGAATAAATGAATTAATTGTCCAATATTGTTCATCACCAATGAAAACAGTTTTATGTACTCATGCTTCCTGAAAGGTATATATGTATATGATATAATAATTCTCCATATGGACATCTGTTTAGAAGATCTGTTATCTAGTACCTACAGGAAACAGTAAAAATAACAAAGCAACCCGTCTGGATCTGGTACCTTAGTAGTGTTCTTAATATTTACATTCTTCTAGGATTCATTTCTTAAGTTAACCTGCTTTTTTTTTTAGTAAAGTCATTGAAGATGCATCATGAGAAATGTGAAATAACTGATCCCGGAGATTTTAGAAGGCTTGAAATATATAATTCTACTATGAAATGATTTACTTCTACTGTTTATAATAATAAATAAATTTATTTCCGTTAAACCAATACATGGTAATAGGATACGTCAAAAGAATTTATACATTAAGATAGCTTATAAATTAGATTTATAACTACTTGAGTCTAACACACCTATGATTAGTAGTAATTACAAAACTATTAACCCAAGTCTTTATCCCAACGATGTTTCGGTATGTTCCAACGTCCCATCATCAGGTCCCAATGTGCGGGATATAGAAAGGAAAGAAAACAATAATAATATATTAGTAGGGTATGTAAACAAATTGGAAGTGGAGATAAACTGAGTGCAACCTTCTTGGAACTATTACAACATATACAGTCAGTAACAAAAATGTTCGGACGGTTTGATTTTTCAATATAAAATTATAATAATTAAATGCAAAAGTAATAAAAAATAATTTAAAAAAATAATTAAAGCCATTTTTCAATCAAGAATAAGAATTCAAAAGTGGGTTAGGATAAAGGAAAAACAGCTTTGATTAGAACAAATAAATATTTTAATTTAATAAATTTTATAACAAGTAATGTAGGTAACAAAAATTTTCGGACAAAAATGTAAACAACTATAAATAAATTCAATGTTTTTTTTACGATTTCACAAATTCAAAAACCATAATGTTAATTAATATTTGGTTGGGTACCCTTTTTGTGTAATAACATCTTTCATTCGATTCGGCATTGATGATGAAACTAATTTTTTGGTGAAATTTGGAGATATTTTACCCCACTCTTCTAATAACTTTTGTTTCAATTCGTTTTTTGAAGCAATGGGTGTTAATCGAATTTTCCTGTCGAGCTGTCGGGACTAAATATATTAAACTTACATTCAAAAGTATTTGCTTGCAATAGAACAAACCGCAATAATAAAATATTCTTGTATCTTGTAACTCTTCACAACATGAAAAGAAATCTCAGGTCATGTAATGTCAGAAAACTAGATTTTTGTGATATGACGTTGAAAGAGAGCGACAGCAGCGCTGACCCTCGGCAGAAACCGTCCCTTCCCCCTACTCTATCCCCTCCACCTTCCCTCTGAAGAAACTAAGTACCCAATTTTTCTAATTTAAACGTTTTTTCTCCGATATTTCGACAAATAAATGTTTCCAGATCATGTCCGTTTACTTCCATGTAATATATGTATACATATACTATTACTTTACTTTTGTTTACTTCCCTATACATATAATATATGTATACATAATAATATGTACTAAAAATTTTGTAATCGTGTGAACATCAGAGATCAATTGCATGCGTGTGTTTATGTGAGAGCTCAAACGCTTTGACCTGACATCGTACAGGCTCATGACCATCGCTTAACATCCCATCCGAAGGACGGAGTGCTTAAGTTTATTTTACCTCGCAGATGAATGACATTACTCCAAAAAATTTCTGAATGATTCTGGAACTCTTTTGCGAAGCTCAATCTTTTTTTTATATTTTTTTCACTCACAAACGGTTTTTGGTACTCTCCCATTATATCCTGCTTCTTTTAGAATTCTTCGAACATTTTGTGGGTGAACTTTCTTTCCCGTTTCTCTGTATACCTCGGCGACGATCTGAGGTGCACTCCTCGAGGGCTTGTTTTTAATTTTCCGGACAACGCTACACCTTTCTCGGTCGTTTAATACTCTTGGACGGCCAGAGGAAGATTTCAAATCTATCCGATCCTCGTGCTTATACCTTCGAATTACATCGGCTACGGTGCTTTTACTTCGTCCTACCATTCCACCGATTTTGCGGACACTTAATCCTTTTTCATAATTAAAAATTATTATCTGTTGAACTTCAAAAGATGTTCGACCCATCTTGACAGCAGGAAATACAAATAACTACTGAATGCAGTAATAGAAGGATATAAACACATTTCATTTGTTCGGTATTAGCGGTTGGTTGAGAAGGGATTAAAGATCATGATCAGAGTCGCATTTGTTTACAAAACAAACAACAGGTGTCCAGAAAATTTTGTTACGTGAATTTCTTGTCTTCAATTATTAATGCAAAATTTCCTATTAGCTGTAAATGTTTAATTAATTGTTTTACGGCGTTTTGAAATGATTGATGATCTCGAAATTTAAAACTTTGCTTGAATTAAATATTTTGCCATATAACTATGTGTAACTGCAAAAGAAAAACAAAATTATAAATTGTCCGAAAATTTTTGTTACTGATTGTAAGCATATACTTATGAGATTTGTTTTTATTAGTGAATATTGGAACATCAGAATTTTGGTATTTCCCCTCCTCTTAGACATTTTTGGCGATTCTTATTTGTACTAGAGTTCAATTATATTTATGTATCTTTTGTATTATGATGTATTAAAATTTATGATTCGTTAATAATTATTTATGCATGTTTCCAACTTGGTTGATTTTTAGCTTCCTGCTTTGTAAGGTTAACGCAATCTTTCCAAAAATCCGTTCGAATTTGTCTATTTTGAGGTTTCATTTTGAGATTTTACCGTTGACTTTTTACTCGCCAGCTGTATGAAGTATTAGGGAAGTTATGTAATCGAGCCTAGTTTTCAATGGAATTTCATGTTTTCCGAACTCAAGATTCAAATATGAAAAAAAAAGTCTGTCTGTGTGACAGAGGATACGATAATTCTTTCTACGACCCCCTTCTAATTCTTCCTTACTCCTTGGCCGATTTGGCTGGAAATCAATAGGTGTCGTCCTATATCGGAAGTTACCGTGTTCACAGACATACAAGAAATTTAAAATCAGGGGATCGAAAAGCATGGAATTTTGGTAAAACCTCAACATCAAATTTGGACCGCTTATATAACTTATACAGCTGGGGAAGTGAGATGGAGGTGATCTGAAAATTTGTTTGCTTGCAGAGGAGAAAAATGTGTAGTTGTACAGATATCTAAAGCATAGTTTGTATAATAATTGTATTATATTAAGGAAACCATTCAAAGGTCAACTGGAGATATGAGCTGTCTCTGGACTGGAAAAACCGGAAAAATTCTTTTAGTTACTTAAGTCAGTTATGTGGGTGCAAATATAAAACTAATTTGACCAAATGGCCTCTATCTTCTGTCTTCGACATGCCAAGGATTCTGTTTCACTCAACTTGATGGAGATAACACTTTCCCAATATTTTGAACCATTTCTCCAGCTGGTTCGCTCGATGGAAGCTTTAGTTGAACGCCAGTAAAACAGAAGCGAAGATTTTTGCCCTTCGCAGATTTTTTACAGAGGACCAGAGTAGGCTGCGGGTTGACGGACTTCCCATTCCATGGAACCCTAAAGATCAGGCTGTCCGGTACCTTGGTGTATTCTTAGACACACGGCTCACATGGAAACTTCACATCAACACAAAACTTACACAAGCATACACCCGTTTAAAACATCTCTATCCATTCATTAACCGCAACACACCCCTCAAACACTCTTGCACACTGCTCCTGTACAAAGCGTTACTTCTCCCATTGTTAACATACGTCTGTCCAATATGGCATGGCACTAGTCCTTCACTCACAACATTACTACAAACATTTCAGAACAAAATTCTTCGTGTGTCTCTGAATGCACCATGGTTTATCCGAAACAGCCAACTCCATGAGGAACTGGGAGTTCCTCGGGTCCCAGCCTATTTAAGGTCCTTAGTAGATAACTACCACGGAAGACTAGGCCTGTGTTCTGGAGCAGCCCACTACAATCTTGGCCAGCCTACTCTCCACAGAAGGCTCAAACCAAGATTATACCAAGACATTATTATTAATTAATTTCATTTTCTATTTTCCATTTTATACTTTGTGTGAAGAACCAAGATGTTCTGGTCCAAATAAAGTGTGTTGTTGTTGTTAGAACCATTTTGTTTACAGTATAGAATCAGTATGATCACTTTAGTGTATAAGAAACCTTTGCATTACTGCAATATTATAATTTAGAATTATTTAACAAAATTAATTCATAAATAATGTTAATACCTGCTGCAAATAAATAGGTAATATAAATGATAGAAGGTAATTAAAAACAAAATAAGTGGACTGTATCTATATAGGTTAACAAAAAATTATAATGGAACAAAATACTAAACTAATGGAAACAAAACAAAAAACAATGAATTAAATCTAAGAAATGGAAAAATAAATGATACTAAAATGTCTGGGGAATGTGAGCCGTCGTGAGGTGGTGACGCCAAGGAGTTGTCTTGTCACAGGGCGGCTGGGCTGAGGGTCCTTCTTCTAGGGCTTCTTGACCAATACCTGCAGCAAAGGGCTGAGGGCAGGCACTGGTCGAGGTGGTGGTGAGTTGTGCAGCAAAGGGCTGAGGGCAGATACTGGTCGAGGTGGTGGTGAAATGTGCAGCAAAGGGCTGAGGGCAGATACTGGTCGAGGTGGTGGGGAAGAGTTGTGCAGCAAAGGGCTGAGGGCACTTCTGTTCAGACAGCCAGACTCGACTTGACTTGACTGACCGGTCAGGTTAACTAAAAACAACTGTGGCCACCGTGACCTCTAGTGGCCACTATACAAAGTACATGAACATTACTAATGGCGTCACCCCCTCCACATATACCCCATTGTCTTTATACAGTTTATTACACTTTCGGTCTTAACAAATAACACAACTTCTTTTCTGAAATATTGTAATGTTTTGTCGATATATTCATTACAACGGCACTTAGAGTGTTTGAGTTAAGCCTCTCGCCTAATCCCCCCTCCCCTTTGACTGTTTTGGCTAAAAAAACAAAACAATAGGTATCGTCGTTAGAGGGTTTTGGGTTTACATATAACATTTCGTATCGATACATTCATTAGATCGGGAGTCATCGGAAAACATAAAATTCCGCTGAAAATTCGGTATAGATTTTTTGACCGATTACGTAACTGCCCCTATAATTCGTATAACTGGGGAAGTTTAAAAAAAGAAAGTATATATAACCATTTTTAAAAGAGTAAATGATATGGAAGGTTGAGTGTGAGACAGCAGGACCTGAAGCGTGACTTGGGTCACAGAACCACCCCCCTGAAGCGTGACTTGGGTCACAGAACCACCCCACTGAAGCGTGACTTGGGTCACAGAACTACCCCACTCAATGAAGAGGTTGGACAAATGATATGGAAGGTTGAGTGTGAGACAGCAGGACGTGAAGCGTGACTTGGGTCACAGAACCACCCCCCTGAAGCGTGACTTGGGTCACAGAACCACCCCACTGAAGCGTGACTTGGGTCACAGAACCACCCCACTCAATGAAGAGGTTGGACAAATGATATGGAAGGTTGAGTGTGAGACAGCAGGACCTGAAGCGTGACTTGGGTCACAGAACCACCCCCCTGAAGCGTGACTTGGGTCACAGAACCACCCCCCTGAAGCGTGACTTGGGTCACAGAACCACCCCCCTGAAGCGTGACTTGGGTCACAGAACCACCCCCCTGAAGCGTGACTTGGGTCACAGAACCACCCCCCTGAAGCGTGACTTGGGTCACAGAACCACCCCACTGAAGCGTGACTTGGGTCACAGAACCACCCCACTGAAGCGTGACTTGGGTCACAGAACCACCCCACTGAAGCGTGACTTGGGTCACAGAACCACCCCCCTGAAGCGTGACTTGGGTCACAGAACCACCCCCCTGAAGCGTGACTTGGGTCACAGAACCACCCCCCTGAAGCGTGACTTGGGTCACAGAACCACCCCACTGAAGCGTGACTTGGGTCACAGAACCACCCCACTGAAGCGTGACTTGGGTCACAGAACCACCCCCCTGAAGCGTGACTTGGGTCACAGAACCACCCCCCTGAAGCGTGACTTGGGTCACAGAACCACCCCACTGAAGCGTGACTTGGGTCGCAGAACCACCCCACTGAAGCGTGACTTGGGTCACAGAACCACCCCACTGAAGCGTGACTTGGGTCACAGAACCACCCCCCTGAAGCGTGACTTGGGTCACAGAACCACCCCACTGAAGCGTGACTTGGGTCACAGAACCACCCCCCTGAAGCGTGACTTGGGTCACAGAACCACCCCACTCAATGAAGAGGTTGGACAAATCACCGTAGCAATATGGAAGGTTGAGTGTGAGACAGCAGGACGTGAAGCGTGACTTGGGTCACAGAACCACCCCACTCAATGAAGAGGTTGGACAAATCACCGTAGCAATATGGAAGGTTGAGTGTGAGACAGCAGGACCTGAAGCGTGACTTGGGTCACAGAACCACCCCACTCAATGAAGAGGTTGGACAAATCACCGTAGCAATATGGAAGGTTGAGTGTGAGACAGCAGGACGTGAAGCGTGACTTGGGTCACAGAACCACCCCACTCAATGAAGAGGTTGGACAAATCACCGTAGCAATATTGCCAAAATGGTATATCACGGATAACAGTGCTAAAATGCATTCATAATGAGGTTAGCTGTGTGGAAATGGGCCAGTTTGCGTAGTAATGTTAGTCAAGTAACTGCAATAACTGTGTCACGATCTTTTGGAGGAACAGAAAACATAACAGAGAAGTGTCTCTAGCAAGAGAGGCCAACTTCGCCTTCGTGTATTCAATAAATATATTGAATATCTTGATTCCCCGCCATGTTTGTAGGCCCTGATGATGATATAAAATATATCGAAACGTTGGCATTTGAATAGTGTTTTCTTCCATCTTTGACTGACCCTCAATATTCCTACAATTAGAATCTACAGTCGCTAATCAACATCTAAATAAGTATATTGTCATTTATTGGCAATTTTTTCTGTACCATGGTACAGAATCATGAAAATTTGATTCTTTATGGTTTGAAAACTTGACTGTATAGTTAATAGTGAAACAAAGGTTAAAAAAGTTGTCGGTAAATCACCGGCAATGTGCTTCCCCAGAACGAATTATTAAATTAACTTTTCGCTTCCCATCCAAAACCGTTTGCGCTAATATTCAACAGTTGTCTTACAAAGGAGCTCCTAAATCCTCATTGTGTAGATACATTTGTTCTGCAGGGAATTATCGTCAGCCCCGCCGGAACGGCGGGGCGGGAAGGGCGATCGCCTAGGGCGCCTCGATGTTAGGGGCACAAGAGTTGTTGACTCTTTGCCCTTGATTGAAAGAATTGAAAAAAAAACTAATACTTGGACTCATTCACGAAATTGTGGATTGCGTTATGCATACTTTTAACGATTCCAGTATTAGTAGCCAGTTGCGAAAGGAGTTTTAGCAAATTGAAATTAATAAAAACATATTTAAGATCAACTATGACACAACAAAGACTCCATGCTCTGCTGTTCTTGCAATAGAAAACCAACTGGCCAACAACAGAAATTTCAAGGATGTAATTGAAGAATTTGCTAATGCTAAAGCCCGAAAAATACAATTGAATTTTTCCAAAAATTGATACAATTTGATGTCTTTCAATCATTTTTTCAGATATATTATGATAATGTATGTTGTTTTTATAATTTTTTTATATATAGTATGTATATTTTTCTTTCTTTTTTTATAATAAATTTAAACATTTTTTTATGAAGTTTTATTTTTTAATTATTAAAATGTTCTCTCCTTACAAAAGGGCGCAAGGTAGATTTTCGCCTAGGGCACTGATATATGTTGCGGCGGGGCTGGTTATCGTGTTCACAGACAAACCGATTTATTTTTTTATTTTTCTCATTTTGAATCTGAATGCCAGAAAACATGAAATTCCGTTGAAAAGTCAAAATAGAATTTTTGATAGATTACATAACTTCCCCTATGCTTCGTATAGCGGTGGAAGTAAAAATGAATGTGAAGTTATCTCTGTTTATACTTACTTCGCGATTCCTGAATTCGCCACACAAGCACTATAGCGTTGAAATCATACAAAAATTATTGTTACTTTTTCAGTATTTTCATATAATAATAATAATAATAATGTTTATTGACGGGACTGAGCCCAATATACAATTTGTTTAAATAAATGTACATAAAAAACATACAGATAGAGTGGACAGTATCTTTTCAATCAATGTTAAGGGAAGTCGAAGTTCTGTCGTGTAAATAAAGAAACATAAATATTTACCAAATACTCAGAGTCCTTGTTCAGAGTCTTATAATTACTTGAGTGAATGTGTCTGGTGACAAACACATTCACTATAAGGCCACGTACTCAGCCCTTGTTCAGAGTCTTATAATTACTTGAGTGAATGTGTCTGGTGACAAACACATTCACTATAAGGCCACGTACTCAGTCCTTGTTCAGAGTCTTATAATTACTTGAGTGAATGTGTCTGGTGACAAACACATTCACTATAAGGCCACGTACTCAGTCCTTGTTCAGAGTCTTATAATTACTTGAGTGAATGTGTCTGGTGACAAACACATTCACTATAAGGCCACGTACTCAGTCCTTGTTCAGAGTCTTATAATTACTTGAGTGAATGTGTCTGGTGACAAACACATTCACTATAAGGCCACGTACTCAGTCCTTGTTCAGAGTCTTATAATTACTTGAGTGAATGTGTCTGGTGACAAACACATTCACTATAAGGCCACGTCATTATAAGGACATAAATTGTTACGGAAAATTTGACCAAATACTGTAAAGGTAATTGCGTTATCTCTGTGAAAGATTAACAATAGTTAATGTTGAATATTCAGCAAGAAATAATAATAATATAATAAAATTAAACATAAAAGCTTTAATTTAAACAATATACATTTATAAATTTCATACAATAAGAGGTTCAAGACCCGACCAAGGTCCTTAGTTTATTTTATCTGGGAGGTACAATAAACTTAAGCACGCCGTCCTTCGGATGGAATGTTAAGCGATGATCCCGAGCCTCAGGTACCTGTTAAAGGCCTCTACCCTAGGCGAATAGAAATGTAGGACTCCCAAAGTAGTGCCGAGCTCTTGTCCACCAGAGTGAAATAGCGCTCTGGTAGTAGGCGATATATAACTAACTGCTTGATACAATAAAAATACAATGATGAATAAAATGAAATTTTATATATGTATATAATTTAAAATACATAATAATATACAAATTGTAATAATGAATACATAGAAACTAATATGGTACCTATTAATAACAATAATGATTATAATTTGAAAAATAATAGAATATAAATAAATAGATGGAAAGAGAAAAGAAAAATAATAATAGCAATACTTACAGAAAATAAATAAAAGAGAAATTCTAAAAGATAAAAGACATACCAAGAACAATTTGTTAGCCTGATATAAGTTATACATAATAACACCAAAAATAACGGCCGATGAAATTTTGTGATTTCAGAAGTACATAAATAGTACATATACTGATTCTCAGGTAAATGAGGCAAAAGGCAAAAACGGTATTGGCTGAGGAGGTACATTGAGATAAATGAAAATATCTTCTAACCAGTGAAACTGTTAGATTAAATACTAGATCTCTCATTTGTTTGTAAACAGTTAAATGTTATATTTAAATGAAGTATTGATTGAACAGAGAATGAGGTGTACTTGTTACATAGGGCCTATATCTATGTATGTTAGAGGGCGTCGGTAGCTCAGTGGTATGCGTGCTTGCCTTCTGAGCTCAAGGTCGTGGGTTCGGAAACAGACCGATGCCCTTAGTTTATTTTAACTGGGAGGTAAAATAAACTTCGGATGGGACGTTAAGCGATGGTCTCGAGCCAATACGATCAGGACTGCCACAATAGAGTCGAGTTCATGTCCAACAGAGTGACGAAGGAGCGCTCTGGTAGTAGGCGATATGAACGTAGTTAAAGCCCGGGCATGAGTCATAATAACTAACTCTATGTAAGTATGTTAAATGTACAAATGGGTATACTATGTCTGCTTTAGGCCGAAATAGTTGATACTTGCTTGTTTTACAACAACGGAAGTTGTTGATAGAAATACAAAGCAAAGTACTTGAGGCTTGGGTCTTATTGTTGATAACATTTGATATCATTTGTCATTATGGGGTAGGGCTTGTTTGTTTTTCGATGCTAATTCGACCACAGCTCCTCTTATCATATTAATTGTCAATAAATGTAAACATCAAAAACTTATCTCCTCAAATAGCAGCCCATTACTGGCAGTCAGTACAAATTAGTTTGCTCTGTACGGTACATGGATGGAATTATTGACGGGGTGTACCACAAGTAATATATTATACTGTAGAGGGCGCCAGTAGCTCACAAGTACCGTGCTTGCATAATAAGCTCAAGATTGTAGGTTCGAAACCCACCCTTAGGTTTATTATCTGGAAGATGAAAATCCCCCGGATGGGACGTTAGGCGATGGCCCCGAGCATGTACGAAGTCAGAACTTATTAAAGATCCCTAATCTAGATGAATAACAATTTAGGGAAGGCAAAATTTAGGACTCGCAGTTAGGCTCATGTCCACCAGAGTGAAAAACGAGCGCTTTGGTAGTAGGCGATATGATTTAGTTAACATCCGGGTATGAGGCAGGAAACTTGTTCAGCAAGAAAAGAAATGTTTGTTAAAACTTTCATGTAAATGCCCCCCCACCCATATGAGTGGGAAAAAAATATACAAAATAAAAATATTTGTTAAGTACTTAAACTTTTTATTTTAATATGAGGAGCAATGGTGGCCGTGCGGGCTAGAGCGTAGGGCTTTGGTTGCATGGTCTCACCATGGTTTGCGGGTTCGAATCCCGTCCGGGAGTGAGTTTTATTTCGTAGATAGAACTCCCTCCCGGGGCCATGGATGTCGTATATATAACTAAATAACACATTGACATGGCTAATATGCATCGTTCATGAGGCCAAAAAAAAAAAAAAATTATGCAATATGAATCAAAGAATCTAAAATCAACCTGTCACGTGATCACCTTTCCAAATGACATTTTACCTAACACATGTTAAATTAGTTAGCTATTATTATGTCTACTACCAGAGCACTCTTTCGTCACTCTGGTGGACATGAGCCCGGCTCTATTGTGGGAGTCCTAAATTTTTATTCTCCTAGGGTAGAGGTATTTTATTTAACAAGTACCTAACATCGTACAGGCTCGGGACCATCGCTTAACAGATAAAAAACCTAAGAGCCTCAGCCGGGTTTCGAACCCGCGATCTTGAGCTCGGTAGGCAAGCATGCTATCCCTGAGCTACCGGTGTCTTCAATAAAACTTTAATAATAATATTTAGGTTTTTGAGTGTCCGATGGTGGGAGTATTTTCAAATACATGACAGATGTCGCCACTTGTCACTATGGTCCTTTAGGACAGCTAGCTCATTTATAGTTCTAGAAGAGAATTGTAAACAATACCTATATATTTATAACAAGATAAATCTATAGGTATATTAAAATATTTTCGACATTTGTCATAAAAAACAGAACTTATTTGTGTTTTCTCTATAGAATTGTTGTGCTTATTCTCATATCTTCAAATAGCTAAAAAAAATGTTTTTCCGTTTCGCTGCATGTTCAGTGCTTGGTGTTAAAACTGTGTTCTTACAACGAGAGTTACCTCAACCGGTCTGATAAGTAGAAGCTAACAGCAAGGTTATACTGAATTGTTGGCTGAATGTATTATTTACAATATTAATTAAATATTATTTATATGGTAAAATATCGTTTATTGATTGTACTGATTGATTTTTTATTGATTTGTTCATTATTAGAATGAAGTTAACATTTTTGGTAAATGACACAGAAAGATTTTTTTTATTTATTTTTTTATTTTGTGGCCTTATGGTCTAAGCATATCAGCCATTTACTTACAATGTAAAGTTATACAACAATATGGTTGACAAAAGTGTATCTGAACAATGTATCAAGAATGTTTTGGTTTTTGGTTCGAGACACTATTAATTGAACCGTAGTGGGGAGCACCATCTTGTTTTGAATGAGAACACTGTACATATTTTCACGTTCTGAGCTGGTAATTGGACAAGCCAAGAGGAGATGGTTGGCATCCGCTTCTTCTTGCTGTTGGCAGGTACAGTATGGTGATGGAAGAATGTGCATCTTGTGAAGGTGACAAGGGAGCCGATTGTGATTAAGACGAAGGCGAATGAGTGGTGAAAAATGATCTAGGCTTGTCGTAGGTCTTGAACCATGATTGGGTGGGCATCTTGGGCTGAATAAGTTTAACGATTGTAATTCAGGTTATATAATGAACATAAAACATCACAGCATGTAATATTTTTGAATTTTAATATATCACCATCTACCCAAAATTTTACTGCAAAAAAATATTTTATTTTTATTATTTTTTATTTCTATTCTATTTTTTTTATTGAACTTATACGATGCATATTAGCCACGTCTCTATAATGGTTTTATCTAGTTATTGACAACATCCATGGCCCCGGGAGTGGGTTCTATCTACGAAATAAAACTCACTTCGAATCCACAACCAAGGTGGTGACCATGAGACAAAAACCCTTTGCTCTAGCTCGCACGGCTAGGGTTCAATCGATACCACAACGTATCGATACTTTTACTCACGAGTAGAATCTAATAAAACTTTCGATACTACTCAAGTATCGAATAAAAAGAATCGATACCTACTTGTATCGATTGAATCTAGTAGTTCGTTACCTATATTTAATTTTAAACCATGTATAATATATATATACCTATATATTAATAATAAAAAACAATAAAATTTGAAAGATATAAATGAGATATTGTAGTGGGCATAAGAAACAAATAAATCAAATCGAATAAGATAAAATTATATTTTTTAAAACATACCGAAAATAATAAAAAGCCTTATAAAATAAACATACAATTTATTTTTACTAATTATATTCAACTACTGGAGACTATTCGTGTTCCCATTTCACTTTTTTAAAACACATTTTGCAAGTGGCTGAGATCGTATCGTTCTTATTGTAATAAATCCACACTTACGTCGTAGGACGAGGCATTATAATTTATAATAGAGATAATTTTATAGTTTATAAAAATAAAATAAAATTGTGAAATCGAAATCATGTTCACGGTTCTGTTCAAAATTAAAATAACGTATACCTTCATAAACGATAAACAATTTGATGTAAATAAGGTAAGAAATAAGAACGCATCATGCAGACTGTAGTAATGCCTTTTTCAAGTGTCGAGTGGTAGGTACCATATTGGTTTTATCATAAAAATGCCCTATCATTTAACAGATTGTGAAGTTCAAATTGAAACAAGAAAAGTCGTCCGTTTTTTATCGCTGTGAGAAAGAACTTGTCTCTGAACCTAGACAGATGTCTTAGGTAAAAGTGGTTCAATTAATCGATATTTTTATATTATTATTCAGAATCCGAAGCCTATTTTCGACGGTCAAATTACTATTATACTAGTACAGATAAATAATTATTTTCCAAAAAAAAAATAGCCCTGGGATTTTCAGTCAAAATGGGCGAAGGAGAAGAAAGGTTTAGAGGGAGAGTGGAAACATAGTACAAATAATTTGAACGGGGGAAGTACATTTTTTATTTTAACGTAGCAAGGAAACAAGCTGTCCTGATTTGAACCTCATGATAAAGGCGTTGTCCATATCCTCTCACATGTGGACTGTTATATAAAAAGATTAGAAAGTTAGATTTCGGGGGGGGGGGGGGGGGGGGGGGGCTATTAAAATTCTGGACGACCTTGAAATAACTTGTTCCCTGTCACAAAGACAAAAGTTCTGTAACGGCACACCCGGGGAGAACTGGCCTTCAGATAGCGGACTGCGGAGAGCATGTGGGGTGCAGGACCTGGGGCACCGCTAGAGTAACTGCAATCATATCCTATGCACGTACCACTGCAGCTCTACTAAGGAGGTATACAGAGTGCATACGTGTACAAGACGACGTCAATTAAAGTTACATGTCATTTCACGTCTGTAGCATTGGACTCCCCAAAATCTGCAGGAAAAATATTTATTATTACTGTAAAATACTTATTATAACAGTAATTTTAAAATATGCAAATTTACAAAAAGATATTATTTTCTTCATAGGAATCCTTTCTTAAAAATCATTTGTAGAAATAATGTAGCCTCTGAAAACTAAATATGATTCAATGATTAGTTCTTTAGCTTTTAAGAAGAAAATTTAAATTTATAAAATGTAAAACTTTAATTAATTTGATTAATAATAGTTAAAAATTAATTGTAATTACCTTTAGAATAAAATTCAGCCCGGAAAATATATTCCTTCTTATGTAATACATTTTGGTTTTAAAAAAAAAGTTTATAAGTACATTTATAAAAAGAAGAATGTTATAAATTAAACTTCATATATTTTGTTTCCGGGGGGGGGGGCCTTCCCTGTGGACCTGCACGTCTCTAGTCTGAATTCATTGTACCAACTTCCAGCGAAGAGAGGTGCAATGAATGGAGAGAGGTAAAGAACCTCCCTGAATGGAGGCAGCTCCCTCTGGAAGGTGAATGGCTCATTGAGAGAGACATCAATGAAGTCTGTAGACACTTTGTTAACATTTGTGCAGCCAGAAAGTATTATTTTATATACTTGGTAGACTCAGAGATCAATCATATCGACAATATAACGAAAAAAATTGAATATATTTCATCATTTAGAGCAATGCGTACATGTTTCAAAGCTTCAGTGGATATAATAAATTGTTTTTGTCAATATGACTAACTAGATACAGATCCCCATCTCAGAGGGACCAGCCCTTTATTAGGCTTATATTAACATTTCATTTTGTAATATTTTGATCATACAATTAACAAAAAACAATAGTAATATTAGAAATTTACTTACAATTGAATAAATGTGTGAATAAAATAATTTAAATGAAGGAAAAAAAAAGATCAACAAAAACGGTCTCAAAGTCAAATAATGCAATGTAGTTAATAAAACAATTTTTTAAATGGTGAATACTTTTTTGCCCTAAAAGTTTTTTATCATGAAGGCAAAATGCATAAATTGTTCATTGGATATTATGATTGATAATTTAATAAGTATTTCAACACGGAAAAACATTAAGTGATTAAGGGTGAAATGTTAACTGAGGTGTAATGATAAATATAAGTATTTGGGGGACCGTAAGGCCAATTAAGTGTTGTATATCAACCACTATTGAAGTTCAAATATCTTACAGTAAGTAATAGAAAAAAATAAACAGAAACTTAATAGCCAGTTAAATATAACGGAAAAAGTTTAAATACTTACTTGCTGATACAGAAAATAAATTTGATACATTTTTTTTTTTCTCTGTTTGGCCTCGGCAGACACCACACTAGCCATTGCTATTCTTAAAACTACACTATAAAAGATAATTATGCCAAAGACGGGATACTGGAGGGAGGAGCCCAGACAGAGGGCCCAAGCAAGCGGCCCCAGCCTAGCCGGGGGACAGCCGGAGGCACCGCCGGACCACATCACCCAAAACAATACTCATAGCGCCGACCAGTGACTGGAGTGGAGGCTCCTGAAGGAAGGTCTGCATGTAGTGCCGGCCGTCCAGACCTTCGGAGCTCCTGGGTCTATAGACTAGTGCCCCGACAGTGCCCCCCACATACCCCCAGCCAAGCCCAGGCCCCCACCGGAACCCGCCCCCCAGTCAGAGTTTACATTGGTTCAATTTATAGCTAAGGAATCTGGGGCTGATTTTGAATTTGCATTATAAATCTGTAAATGGATTGGTAAATAATAGGTTATTAAAAGCTGGGGATAGTTAAAGGATGATACATCAAAAAATAGATTAATAAATTCAAATTATAACTAGTAAAATAAAATATCTAATGAATCGAAAAGAAAGAAGATTCTTCACCTTATTTGAAAATTTAAGATTAATAAATCTAAAATTGTTTTCAGAAGTTTTTTTGTACTTTATACTTATTCAGTTAAGCATCTACATACGAAATTACACTACAAACTCCGTTGCAGTAAACGAAGTCAACTAACCCCAGGGTTGCCACGTTTACCATCGTTCCTATAAATTAACAGTTATGCAAAATTGGTTGTAAATCTGAGACCCATTGCAACAGATATCGTGTAACATACGAACAAACTCAAAGTCTACTGAGTTAAAAATCCGCAAAAGAAAATGCGACCGAAGCGTCAAACTGTGCGCTTATCCTTAAAAGTTCGGTTCCTCTATATTCTATGCGTTAAAAACATCTGTTTCACAGAACTAGTTGCATTGCTCCAATCTCATATAATAATTCATTTACGTTAATAAATTTAATTAGTATTTTTTTTAGTAGTTTTGAACTACTAACTATAATATTTATATTAAATTTCCACATGTTTCATTTGGAGTATTTACAATTGGGGTACACATAAGTAAATTTGATTTGTTCAAATTAGACTGTTGAAATTAGATTGTTCGTACAATTTTGTTTTTGCATCATTTATCATTTTAGAATTAAGTTTTTCAAGTAAACAATTTAAAAAAGTTGTATGTAGGTAATATGCACCTTACATAAGGCCAAAAAAAAAAAAATATATAAATAATCTTCGCTAATAATTGCTTAAGCCTACTTTATATTCAAAATGCATTCTTTACTTTTGTCTCACTTTTCCATGCCTCCATTCCTGTTAAGAATGTCAGGTGTCCATATTTGTAAAATGTTCAGAGACGTTAACAAAACTAATGTTTTTGAGATGGACAATAAAATAACAGGATACCGGTAACACCTGCTTTTCTGCTGTTCTCAAGATCCCGGGTTCGAAACCCGACCCTTACGATGTCAGGTTCTCGTTAAAGACCCCTACCCTAAGTAATTAAACCAGGGTAGGCAACATTTAAGACCCCCAGAGTAGAGTTGGGCTCATGTCCACTAGTGCGACCATAAGTTTTTATTAGGTGCATGTTTGCTTCGTAAAATGAAACTAAACAACAAGGAAATAGGAAATTGAGGTTAATGGATGTTCGTTACATCGCCACGTATATGAATTCACCTTTATTTCACGTTTTCCAACCGAAAAACTGAAAGAAATCATTCAGTTTTGCATACCTCAGTCTTAGAAGCATATTGTCATAACTTTCAGATGGAAAGTTTCGAGGGAAATGTACTTAAGGACTTTGACTTCATCAAAGAAATACTTCCATAAAGAAAAGAAGAAAAAATTATAGAGCAATGTGATCAGGTCGCCCATTGAGTCAGGGCAGAACTTCCAACAGAACAGCCGCCTCTCACAGCTGTCCTCTACTGTGCCGCTTGAGTCATCGCCCGGCCGTCAACCTGCCTGCCGGCCAGGGATGGCCGTATTTGTAATAGCCATGAGTTTATTATTTGTAAACTCATAGGAGTTTATATTCACATGTGTGAACACGAATAGATTCATATTCAAAGGTGTGAATACGAATATATTCGTATTCATAGTTAATATTTCTTGTGATTATATTTGTATTTCCGATTACGAATACGCCCATCCCTGCTGCCGGTCTTCCACAGTGGCACAGTATTCTGCTGCGCCCAGTAAGTCAGGGCAGAACTGGACAGCTGCATGTCGCAGCAAGTTTTTGTAATTGTTTTAACTGATTGGCACCTGGTGCTATGATATTTGTTCGAGTTCATGAACTTACCTCTGAGAAAACAACTTGAGAACATACCGGTAGCTTCTTAGTTATTCATTTTTAGAACCTCCAATTTTCGTCTTATTAATTGCATGATGTTACAATATAATCAGATACATTCGAAGAGGAAATATAAAAAACTAAAAAGGGCTTATAAGACACTATCATCTCACGATTGATGGATGGAACTTAGTGAAGAATTCCGGAACGCACCAAAGCTAAAATGTCACCAGTAAGACAGCTTAATTATTAAAATCTAATCCAAAGGTGTAAAAAAAATGTTTCAGGTTCAAAAAATATATATGTCAAGAGAAGCAAGTTTTTTTTCTTTAAATTAATTTTATTATTTGGTAATAATTTGATCGCGTTTTATTTCAGACAATAAGTAGTAATGAGTTTTAAACCTTTTTTTCAAAAAGAGTTAACTTCATATTTAAACCAGCCGATTGGACGGCAGTAACTTTGCGTTATATTACTTTTTAACCCGTTATTTGTAACTTAAGCGAAAATATGTAGGTATAGAACAAAAAATGTTTTAAAATGGAAATTTCATTCATATCGATTCAGTAAATGTTTCAAGTAGGAACTGTAGTAACTGAGAAAACATTGAAAAATGAAATAATTGTTACTTTTCCAAGACATTCAGACGACAGAATCAATCGTAACATCTTGATAAGGAAATTGGCTCTCAGGTTTCACTGTCAAGTACACTCGGTCATATCCATGTCACCTCAGGTGTGTCCCTCAAGGTTATCTATTTCTAGTATTGATGTTATTATTATTAACTTTGGACTTTTTAATATCTCTTGTCAAAATATATTTCTCTATTTTTCATTTTTATTCAAATTATTTATACTATTTTATCTCATTTTTATATGACAAAGTGTATAAAAAGAAAAACATCATTTGGCAGGTTATCTTAGACTTTATATTGGTTCTTATTCCATATCTCTAAATTATTTTTAATTCAATTTTTGTTTTAATTTGGATGTTTCTTTTAGTCACTGCTTTGACAGCTTAATTTTGAATCTATGTACCTGTACCTATGAACAGAAAATGCCTACACACAGAACATCTTCGTGGGCCATTCTTTCTTTTTATTGCAATGATTAAAAATATTATATATATATATATACATTTGTTCTGTAAATAAATGTATGAATGTAGTTACTGTAATTAATATGTACAGAAATGTAAAAGTAAAAAACATTAAAATAGAATATATAATAATTTTTATATTTTTCCTCCTAGGCTAAATTAATTTAATTAATATATCATTGTGATATTTTTATTCGTGGGACACTCTAAAGTCCCTCCCTTGTGTACAGCGTACCTATTAGTGATAGGGACTAATTAATCGCCAGAATTCAAGAGGTTTGTGAGGAGATGGGAACAAACAGGCTTGAGATTCAACGGGCCACCACATCCGTTCTAAACAAGGAGTCAATTGTGAGAATATGGAGGTCTGTTTCAGCAATTGTTATAATTTTTTCAACACTATGTTCAGTACAAAACTTTTTTCATCTCTGAAAATTAATAACGTAATAATTTCAGTTTTTTAAAAATAATGAATTAGTTAATTTTATAAAAAGTCTCGCTTTGTGTAAGTTAGGTTTACCCATGTTTTTCATATTTTCTGCTGTCTCATTCCGGCAATGTTCGACAATGAAGGACAACATTAGGTATTTTTAAAGGGCCATATTTTTGCTAACTTTTGGTGAATTTGGGACATCCTAGCGAATAAAGAAAACAAATTACGGTAAACTGAAAATTTGCCAAACAATTTAAACAGGTGTTCGTTTTGAAATAAACGTTAGCCTCCTATTTCTATCTTTTCGATTTTCATGTCAAAAAACTTGTCACCTATTAGGAAATTTAACGTAGATTATGACAGTGTAGTCAGATTTCACTTTACCTTAACCAAAAAGTGATATTTACGGACATTTTTCTAAAAAAAAAGTGGTTATCGTAAAAAAATTTAAAATCTCATTTATTTCTACACTAAGTTGAAACGGATTTTTACTACCCCGGTTTCTTAGTGTACTTGAATGGGGCATTCACCCCCCGAGTATTGTCATCTGCTTGCGATACACCCTGTATACATATATTTTTTCTTTAATATTAGTATATTTGTTTTTATTATTTACAGTATTTCTTTTCCAATTATTAGTTGTATAAATATTGCCTCCATTTTAGAATTACCCTTTCCCTTATTTTCTAAAGTAGGTATTGTTATTATTTTTCTTTCCTCTATCCTTTTATTTAATTATATTATATTATTTTATTTTATTAAAATTGTTATTATTATTGGCACCATTTTAATGTCTTTTTATTTGTAATTACTATTTTTCTATTACTATTTTAAATTATTTATATATATTTTTTCTCTCTGTCTTTTCTTCTCCTAAAATTTGTCTTAATCATTTCTTGTTTTGTATCAAATTTATGTTGTTTAAATTAAAGTTTTTATAAGCTCATTTTTATAATTTCTTGTTGAAAATTCAACGTTAATTATTGTTATTCTTTCACAGAGATAATGTAAATATATCTGAATGCATTTATGTTTCTTTTATCCTGTCTATAAAGATTATTATTATTATTGTTACTGTCTTTAAGTAAACTCTCTTTAAGTAAACACCCTGATCCAGTTCTGTTTCCACATATATGTTTGTATTATCTGTTATTAATATTTGGATCCATATATATGTTTCATGTTATCTAAATCTTAATATTAATTTTATTTATATTTACTTATTTATTTGTTATTTTTCCACGTATTAGTCTAATGATATTGTTTTATGTAAATTTAGAACTAAGTTTTGTTAGGGAATATTTCATGAGATAGCTAACGGTACAGCCGGGGGGACTCCCAAGTTTTAATAGCACCCTTTCACCTGAGATGTATTTGAAGGGTCGCTCTCTGCAAACTAACTTAGTTCATAACTAGACCTGACGATGGTGCAAGGCCGAAACCGGTAGTTTTATATATTTATATCTTTAGTGGAATAGACAATACTTTTAAAATAAGTTTGTTTTATTTAAATATGAAAGCTACAAACCCCGTAGATATATGATCTTTGTTTGACCTCAGTTAGACACTTGTTTACAGTTCAACTTATATTATATTCAACTCTAGGATCTCTCGAGGATCATCCGGTTCAGGCTAGCCCGAGTAAAATGCAATGGGGAGCCATTGTAAGGAATGCAATGAAGATAAGTGCAGCACTCCGGGCAACATTTCAACACAAACTCAACTTTTACTTCAGGATGAAGAGAACTTTCGCAACATTCTCTCATGTCTCAACAACTTGCTCGCATCAAGACCAGAGCTGCAATCCTCGAAATGTTCATATTTTGGGTTTTTGCAGTAATATTTGTCTTGTTAGATGATTCTGCGATGAGCATGAAGATTATTGATATGAAATATATAAAAAAATAAAATCTAATTAATGATTATTATTTTAATATAAATACATTAGGTTCTTATCTGGGAGTTTGAAAAAAAAACTTAACCCTGCCGTCCTTCGGATGGGACGTTAAGCGATGGTCCCGAACCTGTACAATGTCAGGTACTCGTTAAAGACCCCTGCACTAGGTGAATAAAAATTTTGGGTAGAAAAAATTTAGGACTCCCATAGTAGAGTCGGGCTCATTTTCACCGAAGTGACGAAAGAGTGCTCTGGTTGTAGGCGATATGACCTCGTAGTTAAAGCCCGGACATGAGTCACAATAACTTTGTTTTTTTTCCCAATTAATCACCGAATCTATTTCAATTAAAATTGGTGGATATCGATACAGTAGTCCAGAAGTGGGACAACTCAAACAAACTCATTTATCACCCTCTTTCATATTGTGAACTCGGATAACTGAACATACAGAATATAGGGCTTGAAATGTACATAACCTGTTATAGAATTTTCAATTTTTTCCAAATGTTTAGGTTCAGAAACATAATTTGAAATGTCCTAGTACTGATCTATTAATTTGAAATTGATTAATAAATGCAGTTGCATTCCATTAATATGAAACGAAAACAAGGAGTTCAGAAGCTACTTTTTAAGAAGGGAACGAAACTTTCGTTTTCTCAAAAATCAATAATTCTGAGATGTCCCACTTCTGATCTACTGTATCGATATACAAAATAGAACTTCCTTTTTAATAAGTTACAAATTTACAAAATTCTTTCGAGCCGTTTTGTAGAGTGATTTTTAAAAAATTAAATTAAAAATGTAAAAGCTAACAATGTGATTTTTTGCCAAAACTTCAAGAGTTCTATTTGAAGGAGCTTTCGAGACACTTCAGCAGGAACAAACCCACATTTTATAGGTGCAATTATAACCAAGAAAATGCATAGCCAAAACTGAAAAATTTTCAAATAGGTCTATCGAAAAATTTATTCAGATGAGCGCTAAATAAAGTTTACACAACTTCAAAATTAAAATTAGTACAACATTGCGTACCTTTTAAACAGCTTCAGCGTTTTCCTTGAAAAATTCTGTCCCAATATAAGACTCAGATAGTTCCAATTTTGATTGAAATGGATCCATTTGTTTCGAAGATAAGAGGAACTACAAGTACACACACATCCAAATATATGTACATTTGCAAAACACTAAAAAACACTTTCGGATTTAACCATGAATTGAATTTACCTATAAATAAAAATAAAAATAGAGACGTCTCGTTTAAGTATATAAAGTAAGGCCTAAATTTGTGAATAGAAGCAATAATTCGCAGACATCGACAAGAATGTCCTGCGGGAATATATGACCTTACATATGTATGTAAAAATTATATTATTTAATGAATATATTATGAAAATATCAAAGTGCAAAAACGAAAATTATGGAACCTTTTAAAATCAAAACAACTGAATTTTGTTTCTAAAAAGAGTAGGAACATAGTTCACATTTACAAAAATTATCATTAATTTTCATTTTTAAAATATTTTTGTAAGATAAATTTATTTAATTAATATTAAAATTTAACTCAATAATTATTAAGGCTTTGATGATGGAACGGTCGAATATTAGGCCAACTACAGAACTATTTTTTTCTTTTGCTTATTGAAACATTGAGATAAATGAAAATGTTAAGAAGTAAAACTACAATTAAAAACGAAATAATTGTGTAATTATTGAAAACAAAGTTTAAAGCTAGATATATAAATATATACATATCAAATTATAAAGAAAATATGGACAAACATAACAAAAATAAAACAGTAAAAGTACATAAAAAACATGAAGTAAATAAAAACAAAATAAACATACATATCACAATATAAGGGATGTATAATTTCATGTGGAATATATTGCACATAATTCAAATACTAATTTTTCATTTATACAATTAATTATATATATAAAAAAAATATATATATATTATTTATACAAGATTTATATAAAAAAATTTTTATAATTCTCTCTAAATTTTAACATTACTTACATATTATTACATGGTAACTTTAATGGATTTTTTAAAAAAATTTATACAAGTTGATTTAGTATCAGTATAAAATATTATATCTAAAATATGCATAATTATATATTATAAATACGTTTTTGTTTCTGACAAGAGCATTACACTCCTCGACTGTTTATTTTAAAAAGGAGTTAATACTGTTATAAAATATTGTCTTTATAATTTAAAATAACCAAAGCAGCTGCCAAAACCAAGCAGAGAAGCACAGAAAATCAGAGGCTAATCTTCAATCAAAAAGTATTCATTTATATCGCTAGGAACTGGAAAGACATGTATCAATGTTGGGCACCACACATCTAAGCAGAAAATTTGGGTTTTTTAAATTTATTGTAATCATCGAAGAATGAAAGTAAAGATTATACTCTTAATCCTGAACTGCAATAGTTCTGGTCAATAGAAAATACAGAAATAAGCAAATATACTTAAGATTGATAAAATCTACTTTTTCTTTACCTTTTCTTCATTTTTTGATAATAACACCAGGAGCATTCCTTTTCGGTTATATGAGACTGTTATCAAAAAAAAAGTAATGAAATATATGAAAAGTAAAAGAACACATTTAATGGTGATTTTTTGGTGCACAACACTGAGAAATCGTCAAATTTCAAAAAAAATATCTCAATTGGTAGACTTTTGGAATGTAGACAGATGATCATGGAGGGGGTCAGTTGCGACAGCCGCAGCATGTCTTGATGGCGCCATTAGTAGTTGCGCCGTTGGTAGCACTTTCCGCTGGCGACTTGAGGAGTAGCGGCGACTTGAAAGTCCGACTAGCGACCAACGGCGATAGTTCCTCTCCAGCGTACGACACCAATGGGGATATCTCACAGATCACTGCCCCATTTTCAAACTTACCTCCCGCCGCCTCCACTAGCCGCCGGTGCAACGAGAACAGGTCCTTCCGCGCTGACGTTGGTGTGTCCTTGTCAGCTGTATTGTCTGCGTTTTTCAGTGCACTGAACTCGTCCTCGCGATTAACCTCCCACACTACCAAATTCCGCGCAAATGGAAACACATCAAAGATAAACTTTTCAATTTTAATTCCATTAGGTTTTTCTGGTTTGTTCCTTTTCCCTTCGGAATCGATAAAAGGTATTTTCTTCTTGGCAACGTGTAATTTTAGTTCGTTTTCATGTTTGTCAATAACTCTTCTTAGAAATTCGGCAGTGAAAAAGTGATTACAAATGTTACCAGCTGAGAACTTGAGGCGGCCGTCATTGTTACGAAGTTCGGCTGTCTTGGGGGTCACTTCGCTGTACTCCACCACCTGATAGACCCCGTCCACACTGCACACCACCCCCAGGGGCTCGAACGGAAAGGCCTTCTCCACCACCTTGCCGGCGCAGTCTGCACCCTTTATAATACAGTAGCCCATGAACACGGGGTCAGCCACTCGGACAAGGATGTTATCCACACTATGACAATGCAGGTACTTAACACCTCGAGCTTCCATTGTATCAATAACTTTTCTCTCTTTGAGGGCTCGATAAAGTCCACCATTGCCATCAGGAGCTAGCGCAATCTTGTGAGGTTTATCCAGAATCATTTTACCATCAAAAGTGAAACAAGGCAGTAGACCTTGTTCAAAAAATATGATATTGTTCTTATCTAGGCCAAAATAACTATGCTTAACAAAAAATTCAACAGTTGGAGCCATGGTATGTTCACTAGTCATAATGAACCAGGTAATAACACTCTTTTTGCCAGACATTTTCTCAGCACGTTCTTGTAACTTTCTTATCCTTTCTGCTTGTATTTGATATAAAGTTTTGCCAGAGGGAAGATCAACATTGAACATACCTTTAGGATCGGTGGAGCCCAAACGGGTGCCCTGACCTCCAGCCATCAGCAACACTCCCACTCGATTCTCTGAAATCTGTTTCAGCCCTTCCTGTTCATAGGCGTTCAATAGATGAGGAGGAGTCCGTGATACAGATCCATACAAACTTGAAGGAATGGGTTTCATACGATCGTCCAACTTCTCCTGAACCTCTGACATGCTCTCAGTGGCTCTCTTAAAATAAGATACAATCTCAGGGATGTTGATCTCGGTAATATCGTGTATAAGTTCATCACGATCGTCTTTACTCAATTTGTCCCAAAATTGAAGTACGTGGTCCTGCCCATAGCGAGTGAGTAACTGTTTAATTTCATTGATATCCGTCATGGTGGTTGGACAGAAAATAAGTGCAATATGTTGAAGAGAACTAGGAGAGAAAGGTAAGGGGAGACACCCGAGACTGGGAACTGAGAGAGACTGAACGAACTGACAAACTAGGGGTTACCTCAACAGAACAGGTCCAGGTTATGTTGTTTGGCTGTTGGTTGGAGGGGGCGCAGTGTTGCCACGCTCTTCTCGCTGCTCACCTTGATCTTTACCTCTCTAAACACTTTCACTCAAATGCAACCCAATAACAATCCTACCTCACATTCCACACTCCCTGCATTATTTTTTTTTCTACTTTTGTTTCAATTTATATATTCTCAAAATTGATGGATATCAAAAATAAAACTATAATGTTAATAATTTTTTTTGTTTTTTAAAAATATAGTAAAACATTACTAATTCTGTATACAAAAACTACAAGAATATAACAAATGAACATTAAATACACATCTGATATTCTATTTTTAATCAAATCAATACATGTACAATGCAATGTACAACAATAAGCCCCCCCTTCCTTTTTTAAATAATTTAAAACATTATTTTATCAAACTTCTCAAGGACAAAGACAAAAAAATATGTAATTCTGAAAGTATTTTATCTAGTCTTAATTATTAATGATGTCAAGTACATTACAATATTAAAATCGAGAAAAAAATAATCTAATTGTACACAGTAGGCAGAAAACTTGTATTATATAATATATTATAGTAATATATTTACAACTTAATTGATCAATTGTGTTCCTCAACAGGTTTTAAAAAATATCTTCAGTAAAAGTAACAATATGTTGATCAGCTGCCATTTATACTGTTTTTACAAATTTAGAAGTGGGTCGCACACCTGTCGTTTGGATTAGGGTTAAATTATATATTTTTCTTTTTTCACAAATTTGAATAGCTGAATTAGCACGTGTGTTAGCTAGTTATCTGTAAACCGCACCGCAATTTGTTTATATTATTTTGTATTTAATTAATTTCCCGATATTTTGTATTTAATTCAAGAAACTGGAGACCCAAAGTTGTATTTTTTGAAAATTTTTTTCTCATTGTTGTGGGTGGATGCTGGGATGGACCAGATATTGAGGTACTAATACGCCTATAACCTTCCACCGACGATGACGAACAAATTAAAAAAAAAATTAATCAAATCCATCAAGCCGTTCGTGAGTTATAGCGGTACAACGCACAGACATTTTCAGCTTTATATATATGATGTATAATTGATAATCTAATAATATATAATATTTTGCGAGCGCCGGATAAGGGAGCGCGCCGGTTAACAGAACGCCGGATAAGGGAGAGTCTACTGTATTATTGTTAGGAACTAAATCATTTATTTTTCGTAATTTCATGTTGATCTAGAATGGCCTGAGACAAGTTCTGTTTTGTAACCTTAATATTCGAACTTTTTTTTGCATTATGTACGATGCATATTAGCCATGTCACTGTGTTACGGGAGGGAGTTCTATCTTCTAAATAAAACTCACTCCCGGACGGGATTGGAACCCGCAAACCATGGTGAGCCCATGAGACCAAAGCCCCCCAATATTCGAACTTACCATTGTTCTTTCATAATCTATTTTATTTCTTAAGTTTATTTATTTTTATCAATTATGTTTACATTCAAATAATCTGGTTTGGTCGTTTTATGTTTAAAATATTTTTAAGTTTTTTTTAAAATGTCGTTATTGTTTCAGATCAAGTAGTCACTTGTAGATCTCCCAGACAGTTGCAGTTCAGTTCATCGAGTGTTGCGGACTTTAGTAGATCCTGGAGATGGCGTGTTAGTTAGCTGTTTTAACAATGAAGTTTGTGTACAGTTGAACAGTAAGTAGTTGCTTTTATTGTTTGTTTGAGCCATTTTTCTAATATTTGGTTGCCAATCAACTTCTTAATACAACAATATTGTTGTCTCTTTTGAACTCGAGAGATTTGTATTACTTGTATAAAAACAGTTGTATCTTTCCTCTTCACAATAACTTTTATACAAGTTTTTCTTCCCCAGCTTTATGAAAAATAGGGGAAGTTATGTAATCCGCCAACAATTCGATGCGGAGTTTTCAATGGAATTTGAAAAAATGGAGGAAGAATCATATATCAATGATCAAAATCATTTCTTGGCATTTCGCAAAATGTAAATAATATACCTCAAAATGACAACAATAAGCTCTATGTTTTTTTTATTTTTTCACACTATTCTGTATATTATATACTAGTATTAATACCCGGCGTTGCCCGGGGAACTTTGACTTTTCTCCTAATATCTTTCATTCGAATCCTATTCAATTCTTCGACAGTACATTCATGATTTATAATTTTTAATTATTCAAATGGAATAAGGCTTATAGTCCTTCAACGGCAGACACCCTAGCTAGTAAGTGTTTAGGACCACTGGGCACCACAGCTATTATGCGCCTTTCAACGGCGGAAAACACAGCTAGTAATTACTTAGCATCCTAGCCAGTACGTACTTAAGAACACTCGTGACCACAGCTAGTATCGACCTTGCAACGACGTACCACCGCAGCTAGTAAGTGCTCGGAACAGCCGGGCACCACAGCTAGTATGTGCTTAAAACCGCTGGGCACAACAGCTATTACGTTCTTAGAAATGCTGCGCACCACAGCTAGTACGTGTTCAGGAACGCTGGGCCACACAGCTACTCGTAGTATATGCCTTGCAACGGCGGCAAGCCCAGCTAGTAAGTTCTTAGGACCAATTGGAACCACAGCTAGTTCCTACTTAAGAACGCGTGGCACCTTAGATAGTATGCGCCTTGCAACTCCATGCAACCAGCTATTAAGTTCTTAGGAACGCTGGGCAACACAGATAGTACGTAGTTAGGAACGCTTGGCATCGCAGCTAGTATGTGCCTTGCAACAGTGGATGGCCTAGCTATTTTGTGCTTAAGAACGCTGGTGAGAGCTATTATTAATCGTGCAACGGTGGACCTCCTAAGTAATACATGCTTAGGAAATCCACCCTATTAAAATTAGGGCTATATCCCATCTTTAAGAAAACTCCATGAGAGATTCATTCAGCATTAATGCACCCCCGCCCCTCACATCCAAAAGGGTCACAGCCAATTTTTAAATATTGCTTTTGAAACTACTATTTATATGCTTGCCCCCCCATAGCCCCCTCCCATTGACAATTTTGAGACGTCACAAATACTTTTTTTTTAGTTGTTGTCTTTAAAGAATACTACATGTGAAATTCCATGACAATCCGATCATCTGTAATGACCTATCAGTATCTTTATATTAACGCCTATCCCCAAAACCCACCTCCCTTTTGTGACGTCACATACTTTATTTTTCAATTTGACTTTCAAGAATTCCTGTCTAATTTCAGCGATATCGGCTGAGGGGAGGAGCCACAACCCTCCCTCCTGTTCAAAATTTTGAGCCGTCACACACCCTATTTTTCTATTTGGCCTTTAGGAACACTACATGTGAAATTTCGTGACAATCCGACCATTAGTTAATGACCTAGCACTATATTTATACTTAGGCCTTCCCCCGCAACCCCCCCTTCCGTTCACATTTTTGTGACGGCACACACTCTGTTTTTCTATTTGGCCTTTAAGAATAATACATATGAAATTTCATGATTATCCAACCATTGGTTAATGAGATCGCACAATTTTTATGCTTAGCCCCCCCTTACAACCCCCCTCTCGTTCGAAATTTCGGGACGCCACATAGCCTATTATTCAATCGGGCTCGAAAGGATGCTACACGTGAAGTTTTATGGAAATCCGTCCAGCCGTTTGGGTGTTATGCTGGAACAAACATACAAACAAACCCCGTTTTAGCTTTATTAATATAGAAGTCGTTCGAAGAGAACGGGTAGATAAGAGATTGCTAAGTTCAAAATTCCAATAACTGCCGATGTAATGAATGTATCAACATCAAAGTTCGTATTTAAAATTAACATTCACGGAGGACATAACCAGTCAAATTTCAGCGATATCGGCTGTGGGGAGGGGGGAGTTCCGGGGAGGTTGCTCAGTTCGAAAATCCACAACCCCTCTCCCGTTCACAATTTTGTGACGTCACACACTTTTTTTTTTATTTGGCCTTACATATGAAATTTCATGACAATCCGACTATTAGTTAATGAGTTAGCTCTATTTTTATGCTTAGCCCCCCCTTAAAACCCCCCTCCCTTTCGAAATTTTGGGACGCCACATAGCCTATTATTCAATCGGTCTTGAAAGGATGCTACATGTGATGTTTCATGAATATCCGTCCAGCCGTTTGGGCGTGATGCTGGAACAAACATACAAACAAACCCCGTTTCAGTATAGAAGTATAGAAGCCGGTGGAAGAGAATGGGTAGATAAGCGAATCTGAATTTAAAAATCCCAATAACTGCCGATGTAATGTATGTATCAACATCAAATTTCGTATTTAAAATTAACATTCACGGAGGACATAACCAGTCAAATTTCAGCGATATCGGCCGAGGGGAGAGGGCAGTTCCGGGGTGGAGGCTCAATTCAAAAATCCCAATAACTGCCGATGAAATGAATGTATCGACATCAAATTTCGTATTTAATATTAACATTCACGGAGGACATAACCAGTCAATTTTCAGCGATATCGGCCGAGGGGAGGGGGCAGTTCCGGGGTGGAGGCTCAGTTCAAAAATCCCAATAACTGCCGATGTAATGAATGTATCGACATCAAATTTCGTATTTAATATTAACATTCACGGAGGACATAACCAGTCAAATGTTTTTTCAGAAAAACGGTACCACAAAGCCCACCTGTATTCTACATTTCTGTCGACAATTTTAGTTCAAACCAAATGGAAACTTATTTTATCTTTACATGTGTTGTCTAATCAGCTCAGGATCGCGAGTTGGAGATCTAGGCCGGGCCCTTAGTTGTTTTAACCTTCTCCGTTTCAAAAATTTGAGATGTCACATAGCGGATTTTTCAATTTGGCTTTTAAGAATTCTATATGTGAAATTCCATGACAATCCGATCATCTGTTAAGGACGTATCACTATAGTTATATTTAGGCCTACCCCCACAGCCCCCCCTCCCGTTCCAAATTTTGGGACGCCACATAGCCTATTATTCAATCGGGCTCAAAAGGATGCTACATGTGAAGTATCATGAAAATGCGTCCAGCGATTTGAGCGTGATGTTGGATCAAACCCACAAACAAACCCCGCTTCAGCTTTATTAATATAGATAAGGATTGAAGGCGCCGGGGTAGCTCAGAGGTATGCGTGCTTGCCTTCTGAGCTCAAGATCGTGGGTTCGAAACCCAATAAGCACGCCGTCTTTCGGATGGGACGTTAAGCGATGGTCCCGAGCCTGTACGATGTCAGGTATTCGTTAAAGACCCCTGCCCTATAGGCAAAATTTAGGACTCCCATAGTAGTGACGAAAGAGCGCTCTGGTAGTTGGCGATATGATCTCGTAGTAAAGCCCGGGCATGCGTCATAATAACTAACTATATGAATTGGTGCACCTGGTTCAGTATTTCCTATTTATTCTAAAAAAAAAAAAAACTTTTTTAATGCTACAGTTACTTTACAAGTTTAGATAATCAGAAAATGTTTTCCGACCTCTAGATTCCAAATATGAAAAAAAAAATTTCATGAACACGATAACCCCCGATAGAATGAATCTATCGACACAAAATTCTATATGTGAATCCAAAACGACCTAACAACGACACCTATCGATTTTCAGCCAGATCGGCCGAAGAAAAAGGGGGGGGGGGGGGGGGTCAGAGGCCCTCAACTCAAAAACTAATGAATGTATCTCTTTAAATTGCATTTTTAAAGTGAAAACCCAATGAGGACATAACCTGTCAAATTTCAGCTATATCAGCTGAGAGGAAGGGGGGTTCTGGGGGGGTTCAGTTCAAAAACCCTAATAACTTCCAATGTAATGAATTTATAGTCAATTAATTTAATATAATCTAACCTATTATATATAATCTAACCTATTAGGCTTTATGACTCATGCCCGGGCTTTAACAACGAGGTCATATCGCCTACTACCAGAGCGCTCTTTTGTCACTCTGGTGGACATGAGCCCGACTCTACTGTGGGAGTCCTAAATTTTGCCTACCCTAAATATTTATTCATCTAGGGTAGAGGTCTTTAACGAGTACCTGACATCGTACAGGCTCGGGACCATCGCTTAACGTCCCATCCGAAGGACGGCGTGCTTCAGTTTATTTTACCTCCCAGATAAAATAAACTAAGGGCCTCGGTCGGGTTACGAACCCACGACCTTGAGCTCTTTAGTATAATATACTAAATTATGTGACTATAAATTGGTACATTGGTCGTAGCAGGGTTGTGCGGAATCAGTGGTCGTGCCAGCCCGTCACACCGCTTTTCCCGTACATCCGGAAAGTATGCATAAGTCTTTCGTCCATCCGAACTTCGTGACCAACGTTGTTGCCATTATTCCACTATTCATTCCTGGGCAATGTCCTTGCAACACTTTGGTCTCGACTGTGCGCTTATCAATATCTGCTCCTAAAGGCATATTGAGTCAATAGTACGAGGCAACAGCACCATCCAAGACCAAGTCTATGGATGAAGCTCCAAGTACTTGCAGCGCAGCCGTAGAGAGTTCGATGAGCTCTTGTAACCCTTAAAAGGGCTCCTCTCTGGCCTTGCAACAGAATCCAGGCGATGTCACCCCAGCAGCAGCTTTTGTATAGACCAGTGGTCGGCAAACTCATTAGTCAACAGAGCCAAATATCAACAGTTCAACCACTGAAATATCTTTTGAAAGCCAAATTTTTTAAAGGTCGACCCCTTCCAACTCGTCTTGTATACTTATTTCGTCTATCTTTCGTTCATCCTCTCTATATGTCCCTTCTTTTCTCAATCCTCGACACCACGACACTTCTTTCACTCCACAACGCTCCCTAAAATTAACTTAATAAACATTACTTAAAGTTTTAAATCTTATTTAAACTATAGGTGCGTTGAATGAAACTTGATGTCATACTTAATAACGATATTATTTATTGATAAAATTAAATTGTAAGGTATCCATAAAATTAAATAATGACAATGACTGACAAACACTAATGTGGACAATGTTAACAACATTGTTTTAACAACAAATTAAGTATGTAAAAATAGAAATAAGAAAACCAGTCATCACGAACTTTCAATCGCACTGTACGTGCGCCACCGCAAGTGGTATTTTGTGGAGGAGCCACACTCAAGGAGCCAAAGAGCCGCATGTGGCTCGCAAGCCGCGGTTTGCCGACCACTGGTATAGACCATAGACATTACTCTAGTGTCAAGTGTATTACCTGCTTAAGAGTGTTTAGAAGGAGGGGGCCATAACTGCTGTGGTAAGCTATATTATGAGGATTTAGGAGCCCCTATGTAACTTTTGAATATTAGCGCAAATGGTCGACTTGTTTTGGAGTAGGAGCGAAAAGTTAATTGATTACCTCATGCTGTGGAATTGGCGCTGATTCACGACTACTTTTTCTTTTGGATTTGCCGGTACGCGATTGGAAAATAGTGAATAGAAAGATACTCTTTGTAGTATGGATTATTTATTGAGCGTAGCTCAATCTTTAGATGACTCGTGTGTTTCGTTTGTGCCCCTCCTGCATTAAAACTGTTTATCTGATCCTGATCAATTTTTGCATATTGATGGATGTCAGTCACGTGAAGGTTGTTAAAAAATAATTTCGAAAATCGGACGTACCACGGAGGAATAATCACCGAAAATATGTTCATCCATAGACTTCAATGCGAAACGTTCAAATTCTTCTCAATCGACAATCGATAATAACTAAAATCGAAGTACCATCGAGGAATAATCACTGAAAAAAAACAATGAAACTGAGACCATTGTTGGAAGACATTGTTGCGGTGTTGCGCGTGAATTATAAAGTTCGGCTCGGTGGCTAATGAAATTAAAGTTCAAGGTATTGGCAATTTGAGTCACGGCTCCGCTCAATATTTGCAATTAGCAGAATGCATTGCATACCTAGTTAAGTGATAAGAAGACTGAGCAGTAGGTAGGAAGTGTGTGGCAATGTAACCATGAGACCTAACGGTAATGTGATGTGAGACCGCTAACCCCGGATAAGACAATGTGTCTGGTTCCCTGTCCAGGTCCTTGAAATTGCAGAGAGTTCACCTTGGAAATTTTCCAGGAGGTATACAATGACCACTCCGCATTTATTCACTAAAATATACGAAATGTAAAACAAACAGAAGTAGATAAGTAGAAGTCTTTTGCGCAAAAAAAAACAAAAAAAAAACAGAAAACAAATTCCCAGCGCGAATTGATAAAGTATTCGCTCTCTGTCTGAAACTATTCGATTGAGCACGCCGGCCTTCGGATGAGATGTTAAGCGATGGTTACCCGAGCCTGTACAATG
Organism: Aradus depressus; assembly: GCA_963662175.1. Taxonomy (NCBI): domain Eukaryota; kingdom Metazoa; phylum Arthropoda; class Insecta; order Hemiptera; family Aradidae; genus Aradus; species Aradus depressus. The sequence continues at coordinate 3,204,881 of OY759219.1, forward strand.
TCAGGTACTGGTTAAAGACCCCTATCCCAAGTAACGAAACCTGACGGCCAAATTTAGGACTCCGACAGTTGAGTCGGGCTGATGTCTAACAGAGCAACGAAAGAGGGCTCTGATAGTAGGCGATATGATCTCGTAGATAAAGCCCGGGCATGAACCGGAATAACTAAGTATTATAACGACAGCTCGTAAGGTTTTTGAGTTGTCGATCGAAGGGAAGAGGGGGATTAGAGGGAGGCTTAACATAAAAAATAAAGGTAAAATAAACTTAAGCACGCCGTCCTTCGGATGGGACGTTAAGCGATGGTCCCGAGTCAGTACGATGTCAGGTACTCGTTAAAGATCCCTGCTCTAGGTGAATAAAAATTTAGTGTAGGCAAAATTTAGGACTCCCATAGTAGAGTCGGGGCTCATGTCCACCAGAGTGACGAAAGAGAGCGCTCTGGAGTAATAACTACCGATAGAATGGATTTATCGACACAAAATTTAGTCGTGAGGATTTAGTAGGCTCTATGTAAGTCAACTGTTGAATATCAGCGCAAACGGTCGACTGGTTTGGAGGGAGAGCGAAAAGTTAATTGATTAATTCGTTCTGGGGAAGTATACTGCCATTGATTCACATTTCACATGCTGCTACTGCAGAAATAACAGTGACCAGTAACAAGAACAGTTACATAAGATATGGAGAGAGAGAGAGAGAGTGAGCGACTTGGGCAAGACAAGTCTAGACTAGACACGGTCGTTAGTTACACTTTCTGATATTTCGGTAAGGAGCCCCCCCCACCTGATAATGGAGAAAGTCTGGCCACTTATTGCTAAATACAACACCACTCCACCACTCTGGTCTCTCAAGACTATTTTCTTACTTAATGAGAATATAGCTCATTTTCCTGTTGTTCCATGGGTAATATCGTTAGATGAATAGAGAAATAAATAAAACAAACTTCTATTTTGAAATATTGTTTATTAGAAAAAAAAATATTTTACATAAACTACCCGTTTTGGAATTTATTTTTATTAGGAATAGTCCATATTGGAATAATCAAACTTCACTATATTCTTAAATACTCGACTAGTTTCGCCGTGTTAAGGCATTAGTAGTAGTAAAGTCTTTATTAACAAAATAGAATATCACATTCAAACCATATATACATTAATGAGATCTTTTATGAAGACAAACCCAATGGCCAAAGCCGTCTTGAGGAGGCTCCATTTACAAAATATTATCTTATAAACTTAATTAAAACAAATTTTTCTTTCTAAAATCAAATAAAAATAAAATAATATATATATATATATATATATATATATATATATATATAACTTTGTTCCTATTTCTTTATTTATTTAATTTACAGTTTCTGAGATTGTATGCCTTTTTGCAATATTTTACCAGTAGTTGCCAGTCTTTACCATTTAATAACTCCTACATAAATGTAGTATCTGTGGTGCTTTTAAATATTTCTTTTTTATATCATCATATTTGGGGCAGGTAATGAGGAAGTGACGTAGACCTTCTTTACAGGGGCTGTAACACATTGGGCATACAAAGTCCATACCTTCGGAGGTATATTGATTTATAGGTGTATAGCTTAGATGCAACAGTTCACCTCTAAGTTTAATTATAAATCTAATACTTGACAATGGTAGGTCACTCTGTAAGTAACTAATAACTGAATCGTGGAACTCCAGTTCCCTACCTAGCAAGTACCGGTCTGAGTTTTTAATTTCCTCCCTGAACTGATTGCGATAATGCTCTTTTAAACTATTCCGTATATTTGATAGTTGTGTGTTCCATATCTCGATGTTATTATCAGACAGATTATCTCCCAAATTGTAGTCCGAGATATAGTTATTTATCCGTCGGAACCAGAGCACATTCCTTTTAATAACCTCTTTAGCTAGGGTCTTGGGAAGTCTTGGATTTGCCATGTTTATCAGTTTGAGTATGTAATTATGATGCAGTTTGTTTGTATAAATAATAGTCGGGTCTATTTCTGTTTCAGTGTGTATAAAAGATGTTCGCGAGTAACTAGGCAGCCTGGATAGTCTTTTAATAAAATATCTAAATAGTTTCTCTATTTCTACATGGTATTCTCATAGTTAAGGCATTATCAAGAGTCACTTACAAACTGACAGAATTGGTTGACGGGGTAGAAAGATGCCGTAGTGACATTATATTTTCAACTCCCAATATAAAGAATGTATCACACTATTTCATATGAGGATTCAGAAGCCACTATGCAAGTCGAATATTGAGTCTTAGCCGAAACTGTATTGAGAACGAAAACGTGATTGATTAATTGTTGCTGGGGAAGTATATAGCCGCTGATTCACTAAAGAATTTTTATCTGGGTCGTGAAATAACGTTGAGCACGCCATCCTTCGGATGGGACGTTAAGCTAAGGTCCCGACCCTGTACGATGTCAGGTACTCAACTAACTAACATGATACAACAATTCTCCACTTAGCAATTAGACTACACCTGTTACATCAAATCTAAATAAATATATATTTTTTTTTACAGATTTGCCGCCTCTTCTGTGATAGACCTTCTGTCGGTGTGTACTGCAGATACAGGATCATAGTGTGCAGAACTCAATTCTCATAACAAATTGCTGATACCAGTCTACTCAGCGAACGTTATGTTTAATAAAGAGCGTGCCAGTATCGCTGACAAACTACTCATTGCAAGACGCGCTCAGTTTCAAGAGACTGTCAAGAAGCCAGAGGAGATGATTTGAACCAAACGTAGAAACAACATTGAGGCCATTTTTCATAGTGTCAATGTGAGTATTGGAAGACAAATGCAAGTAGTTTTTTTTTTTTTTTTCAAAAATGTGAATAATTTTGTTATATTATTTTTTTATATTATAATAATTATGTCTTTCATACTGTTCATAAAAAAAAAAATTAGAGGTTTCAAAGTAGGTATAGGCCTCGCAAGTATTTTTTTAGGGCAGTTAACTATTTATTTGAGGACGTGCAACCAAGCCGATATTTTAAACTAGTTTTTTTTTTTCATTTGTAAAACGATCTGAATAAATAAAAAAAATATTAATCTGAGGCAGATAAACTGATTTCTAGCTTTTTAGAAGGTTGGTTTTGTGTTGTATTTAAACTTATTTGTAGTATCCGTTTTTACACATTTGTTATATACCGAACAAATCGTATATTTTTAGAATTGTCATTTAATATCGTATCAAACTAATAGTAACTAATAATAAAAACAAAAATTGCAATTAATTGTTATGAATTTTACCTAATTGTCACCGTTTTGTAATTTTAAAATGTTTGCTATAGCCTGCGCGGAAGTAAGACGAATGGAATGACACCCAACTTATTAAAATGTGTCGAGTGGTTTAGTGATTTGGAGGAAAGGTACATATACGTATAGACTCCCATAATCATAATCCTTCCTTTTGGTCAGTCATAAAGAAATTCAGAAAAAATAGCATCTAAAACTTTATATATCTTTATATATGTATGTCTCTGGACATTTCTATTTGTAACCCAAATATATAGGGAATGCATTGTTAGATATCTATAATAATTGTACAATTATTGTTTTCATATAGCAATATTACCTATATATGTATATCGTCACCTTAATACTACAACTAGACATCTCGAAATTATTAGTTTTGAGAAAAACGCAAATCTTTTTATTTTTTTTTTAATCAGCCGTTGTAGAATGACGCAAATTGAACTACTGACATTTTTACGTAAGTTCTCAACATATTTTCTTAGAGTTGTCTACTTCTAGCACAACAAAGAAACCTGCAAAATACAACTAATGGTACAATTATCCCATTTTCGAGTTATCTAGTTGTAGTATTAAGGTGACGATATATATTATAGATTGTATTTATTTTTACAATATAATCCCAACAAATGATTTCATTTCTTTTAATTTATTTCCAATGCACTAGACAAGGGTTGTGAAATAGGTAGCAGTTACACACGATATTGCTTCTCTAATAAATGCTACTTTTCACTGCTCTCTCGTACATTCTCCCCTGTTGTCACTATTTTTGATAAAGAACTAATGTTTTATTATGATATCAGCTATGTTATTGTTTTTGCCTCTTTTGAAGTTCTGTTTTAGCAGTGATATTATTTGTTTTATTTTTAACGTATCTATTTTTTAATTGACTGGGATTATTTAACTAACTCTACGGTAATTCATGACTTGTTTTTTTTTCTTTATACCAAAGTAAATAAGACATAACATTTATTTGAGTAATTTCCCATAAAATAACTTATTTGGAATCTGTTTGAAATATTTTCTGTAGTTTTTTTTTTACTTTAAGGACGCCACTATAATTTTTTTTATATAATTTAATCTACTATAAATAAATATATGCAAATGTTAACAAGCATGTGTTATGTTTGAGTCCAGATAGTGTTTCCCAGTGTGTCAGGATCTAGGATTAGAGCATAAAACTGTAAACCACAGAAAGAATTTCAAAAATCCAGTTGATGTATCCGAAGAAATAAATTTTTACCCTCCCGTCGGTCCTTTTAGTGAAACAGTCCAGCTTCGCCTGATATATTCGTTGTATTTATCACATAGGATGTGTTTTAAATCAAAAATCCTTTTTAAGAGCATTAAAAGAAATAAAATACAATTTAGTCAAATTTATTTAAAATAAATGAAATTATATGAATAATTGTATAGTGGCGTCCTTAAAGTTAAGTTCCTTTCTGTAGATAGCAGCACATGTTTTTTGTCATTAATTGTATTCTATTTATTTTGTAATGTCAAGTGTACATCTATATTGTTACAATATTTATCCAAAATACAATATTATTAATATATTGCAGTTAATATGTAACTATTTATTTATTTAAACCAGTTAACTCTTTTTTGTGATTTAATTTTGTTAGTAGTAAATATTATATTTTTTATATGGAAAAGGCTGTAAGAAAACATTATTAGATAGTTGATGGTTACTGATATATATTACTTTATTTTAGCTATGAACTTGTCAAGAATTATCCAGCTGAGGAGGAGATATTTGAGGATCATTTATTTGTCATTGGAACACGTATTTTAGCATTGAGTCGGTGAAAGAGAAACAGTGAAAACTATACAGGTTAGCTCCTGAAAGAAAAAAATATTTATCGTTATTTAATTTACTGTATTTTGAAAATAAAGTAAAAAGTTTGTAATAGATTTACAATGAAAGTTAAGTAAACATAATATTACTTTGCAGCTAAATATGAAAGTAATAATAAGAAACAATCCGAAATAGGTTCATTGGGTGAATTATTATTTTATTCAAATTATTTATTATAAGTTTCAACAATATGTCCACGTTTCTATAATCAGAAACTTTAGGAGAAATGAAAGTTTTTAATTATTGTATTCAATTTTTTTTCTTTTTAGGTCTTCTCTACCAATTAGTTTACACTTTCACTTTTTTTCAAGTTCTTTTGTATAATAGTCAAACAGATTCGGGCTTTGCCCATTTTCAATGACTGATATAACATTTGTTACTAGTTATATTAAAAATTAATCTTCCTATTTGGAGGATTCATCAATAATATCATTGTAATAAAACAAACTGATTACAATTCAATAATTACAGTCTAATACAATTTACTGCAATCCTTTACAATATAAAATATCTTACCTTAATCTTATTAACATGTTTCATTTTTATTTTCCAAACTAATATAAGTTTATCTGTGTTTCTCAGCATCTTTATTTTGTCCTATTAAGTCTTCTATGTATGAGCTAAAATATTATTAGTAAGAGAGAGTTTTTAATTAATTTTTTAAAACCGACTTAAAAAGTTCATGAATTCTATTTACTACCTTACATAAATCTATAGAGATAAAACGTAGATCAGAGGTAGCGTTCTTTATTACTGAGCTCGAGATCGCGGGTTCGAAACCCGGCCGAGACCCTTAGGAGTACTGGGAGGTTAGATAAGCTTAAACAAGCCATCCTTCGGGTGGAACGTTAAGCGATGGTCCCGAGCTTCTATGCACGATATCAGGTACTCTTTAAAGACCCCTTTCATAACAGCATTTTGCCAGTCGTATCTGTTATTTGTAGCAGCTATTTAAAAGTAGCAGTAACAGTGGCTGGAGTGGAGCTACCTATAAGCCGGGTTGAAGAAGCCTTGTCAGAGGAGTGTCCAGCCGCAAATGGACCTCCCTTTAAACACAACAATGTTACATGAATCAACATTTTATTTTTCAATTAAAAAAGTATTTTCTTAATTGCAAAATACAATTTATTTTTGTTTTTATAAATTAACATTTTGCTCTACATAATGTATACATATAACTCTGGCCACGATACTCCACACTCGTAAGAAAAGTGCGATTTTCCGCATTTCTTACCCATATAATTATTGTTACATTGTGATAAAATGTTATTAATTTGTCCTTAAAACAACCAAAACATGGGAAATACGACAACCCATGTGTCAATACATCGAGGAGGGATGTCAAAGAATGAAATAACTTAAATCAAGAGAGAAAAAAAAAAGTTCTTTATTTCTATAAACTAATAAATATTACATTATAATCGAGAGATAAGGATTCCAAGTTTTATCTTAGTTTGAAGGTTCGGTCCTTATAAGACACCTCTCCGGCTCTGATGGCCGCCTCTTTTTTCGCCTGAAACATAAAACATTTCAATTTTATTTTTAAAAAATATAATGAAAAGAGGAAGGTTTCCAATTTGGAGCCCAAAAAATGAGGTATTTTTGAAAATGATTTCAAAAAAATTATCTTTTAATAAGGTTAAATTATTTTTAAAAATATCCTACAAGTACGACTTTGTGATATAATAAAATAAATAAATCGAACTAATTTTTTGAAATACTACGGACTATTGTATAAAATAAGTTTATTTTATTTGTAGGAATATTGAGTGGTCAGTCAAAGATGGAAGAAAACACTATTCAAATGCCAACGTTTCGATATATTTGACATCATCATCAGGGCCTACAAACATGGGGGGAAATCAAGATTAGAATCACAAATAAACAAAATTAGTGTGTTGATAAACATTACTGAACGTTAAAATAGACATAGTAACAAGTTAAAAATTGAATAGTGTTTTCTTCCATGTTTGACTGACCCTCAATACTCCTACAATCAGAGTCCACAGTCGCTAATCAACGTCTTTATTTTATTTATTTATCCCAAGTTTACACAATATGTCCGCTTTTCTTAACGTAGACATTTCTAATAAATTTGTGTTATTTTTCTTCCACTTTATTGTACCTTGAAGCACATCCATAGTACTTACAAAACATGAACATTTTCTGCCGAGATATTGTGAAACACCTAGTAAAAAAGATATTAAAAAAAAAAAATATTGTCTATTTTACAAAATAAATATAGTATATGGGAGTACTTTCGTTATTGCTACCATCTTCAGCCAGGACTTAACAAATATCAAGTGAAAGTTCAACATGTTTACATTCCCAACTGTCCCTTTTTCAGCCTCCACGGAGGTCTTCCCTATCTCTTTCTCCTTTATAGGAATTTGAAAATATATAGAAGAAATTTGAAATTGCGTCAGTGCTGATTAAAATACAAATATATATGTATATATGAAATACATCAAAGATGACAATATAATTATATGAATAAAGTACACAGCTTTGAGAAAGTAAGTACGTATACACGGAGACTGGAGGATTATATAATTGACAATAAAAGGTCTGAATATTTGAGATTGGTCTCATCCTTCATACAATTTCCTTCCTCAATTTCCTTTTTGTAGTGCTCTGTGTATTTCCAGTTGTTCCAGTGAGTTATGGGTAGGACTTTTGGTTAGGTTTCAGAACAAATAATACCCTTTACAAACATCTCAACAACCCTAAAGATCAAACTAAAAGAAAAGAAAAACATTTTTTTTTTAAAGTTGACCAGCTAGAATGTAGGTAATTCTTGTAATTTAGTCAAACTGGAATACCATTTGAAAACAGGGTAAAAGAACACATATCAGAAATAGGATTATACGCGAGGGGCTTACAGCCCGAAACGTTAATATAGAAATATATATTTTTTTAAATGTGGGAGAACAAGGAGCTGCAGTGAAGAACACATATCTAACAAATATTTAGAAAGAACTCAACTAGTATATCAAAAACTATTGAAGGTAACACTTTTATATTATAAATGCATGTAAATACAGAAGATAGTGCATGGTTAGCGGATTTACAATTTTGTTATATTGTATTTATTAATCAACAGAAGCTGTTCGTCTGGAGGTAAGACTCAACGGCATATCTCTGCTTCTATTCTACGTTTTACAACTACAAATATATGTTTTTATTGTAATATAGTAGAACCTCGATTAACCGTGTTTCGATTATCCGTGTTCGCGATTAACCATGGTGTGTAAGCAGTAATCATAGAATATCCTAGAAACTTCGAGACAAATGATGACAGTTTTGGCGCAAAAGAAGAAAATATTCAGACAAGTCAAGCAAAGGAAGCAGTTCATGTCCTCCTCAACTTCTGCGAACAGGAAAATTTTGACTTCCATGACGTCATGAATTTGAGAAAAATTAGAACTGAAATAAGGAAAATCATTTCAAACCACAAAAAACAAAGGATTACTTCATATTTCAAGCCCTGATAACGTTATAACATGACAATGTACACACAAATGTAGTTCGTTAAATAAAAAGTGTCTCGATTAACCGCGTTTTTAATTTATCCGTGCGACCTCCCCTCCCCATTACCCCGGATAATCGAGGTTCTACTGTATACGTATATGTTGATTGAATAATATCACACCACTTAGCAACAATTAATTATCATCTTAATAAATGTTCAAAATGATGTCCCTGAACTTCAATACATTTTTCAACACGTGTGATTAAACATTGCACCATCCTTAATAGAGTTTTTCTGTCAATTTCTCGACATGCATTTCTGATTCTCTCTTTCATATTTTCAGTTGTAGTTGGCAGATTTTTGTATACTTGTTCTTTTGAATATCCCCATAGAAAAAAATCTGGCGAAGTTATGTCCCGTGACCTAACTGGCCAGTTTACTGGACCACCTTGACCAATCCATCGGTTAGGATAGTCTCGTTTCTTATATTCTCAAAACCATAGAAAATTGACATTTTCAAACAAAACTTTTCCTACAAAAGATACGTATTTTTTCACGTAGAATAGAAGTATGCAAATAAAACTATGGGTTTCCATTGAAAAAATCGAATTAGCTCTTGATTTAACCCTGAAAACGCCACTCGAGGTTAAATTTCGTATTACCATTATATGTCTCCCTTTAAACCCTGCAACTTTTGTTTGAACAATTTTTTTCGATAAAGCTTATTTTTCGATTTATTCTTGTTTTTCAGGTTAAATGAATCACCCGGTATATATTGTTGGAATCATATTTCTTGGATACTTCTTTAACAAGTCCACTACGTCCGCTAACCAATAGAAAGAACAAAAACTTTAATTAAAGATTCGAATATTTATGCAAACCATAAATTACTTCATTAGTTTTCAATCTAATGAAAAATGTATTATAGAAATGATTTAATGTTCATATTCCCCGAATCTCAAAATATACATTTCTGTTTCATATAAATATTTAAGTTCATTTTAGCAGCAATTGTCGTGAACGAAGGACGTAGTTCAGAATATGTGCAAAAATTTAACTGCAAAATTAGGCATATTTCCAAAACGACTGACACTGAAATTAATAGGCATTAAGTCTTCACCAAAACAAATATTTTGGTATGAACATTTATCTACAAATAGCACCAACATTTTGGAGTAGATTCCTTGAAATTCCGCTGTCGCGCTGTGAATATTTGGAGCGAGTGAGCCAGCTGCTTTTAAGAACTTTTTGATATTAATTTTTAATTGGTAAAATTCAAGTGTTTTCTAGTTTCATAACAAGTATTATTGTATTTAGTTATTGTGACTCACGCCCGGGCTTTAACTACACATCGCCTACTACCATAGCGCTCTTTTGTCGCTCGGGAGGACATGAGTCCGTCTCTACTATGGAAGTCCTAAATTTTTATTCACCAGGGTTTCCTTAACGAGTACCTGACGTCGCACAGCCTCGGAATCATCCGTTAACGTCTCATCCGAAGAACGGCAGAAACATAGCTCTTCTGAGCTGCATAGAACAGAGGTAAGGCCACAAACAAAACTTTTAATTTTATGTACATATAAAAACACAAATTATTACGAAAATGATAGTTGACCCACTTCTTCTTTACAATAAAGTAATTACTTTAAAAAAATTATATTAAATAATGAAACAGAAACATACCCTGAAATTAGTCATTATGTAGTAAGACAAGCCGATGGGAAGTATGAAGAGAAGAAATGCTTTTCCCACAGTTTTAGGGGTGTCTTTGTAGAAATCAATCTCTGTAGCTCTCATAGACAACCATCTTTGTACGGCTGGATCAAACTTTTAACAAAATAATGAACAAATATTAATAATAAAATGACAAAATAATCCAATTAGAACAAAAATATGATGAATCCAACTTACGACGTGTCCACCTTCATTAGCTGCATGGGGATTGCTTATATGTTTTAAATATTCTCTTCTCAAAGCAGCCCTCTGCTTATTTTTAGCTTCAATCAATTCAGGAGTTACTTCGGGAGGCATTATCACAAAATACTATATCAGGAGAACCTTAGATGAAAAAAACCTAGGTTATAGTATATCCCTAAAGTGATTCGGATCATGATTTATAAATGGAAAGATTTAAATAAGTAATCTAACGCCTCTATTTGAAATAATAAGTTGGTACCTAACATAAATTTGAACTTAGTAACTAATAGCTTATACCCATTAAAGATAACATTTTTCTACAGTAATCCTATTTATGGTGTTCCAACATTTTTTTAGTAATTCTTGAAAAAACCAGTCATATAGTTTAGAGATTGAACTTTGATAATTCGGATCATTTTACGAAATTGCCAATAATAACATATCGATCTATTTTATTTTATTTCGATATATTGTAATATCGTTATTTGCGCTATGAAACAATACATACTCATAAAGTAGTAAACCATTTTGTTACTAGAGAACAACTGAAAACTTCGAATTTGTTGACTCATAGAATGTTTTAAATGGGGGGGGGGGAGGCATTCTAGCGACCGGCTACAGCCATTGCTGTAAAGGCTCCATATCAAATGTATGAAAATAAAATTTTTGTAATCAAAATTTGATGATTTTTCATATGATTCGCTTTTAATGTGATATTTCTAACCGAATAGAATGAAAAAGCGCTCCCCCCATTTCAGTCAAAATTTGTACAAAAATTCGTACAACAAATTTCATATCTTACCTTCACGAGATAAGGTATCATTATTGTATTTCATATTTGTTGCCATCTAGCCATTCGTAATACATCTCTAATTTCAAGCCCGAGGCTAGAGACTACCCCCAAACAGACAGACACACAACCGAAACCATAAGATAATTTTGGTCTTCGACCTACATAACGCTAAAATTGCATTATATGTATGTATTGGTCCTGGGTATAGCATTTATGAATATCGATATGGTGAACTAATCGTGCACTTCTATGTTTTCATTATGAAAAATGAATAACAGGTAGAAATTAAGAAACAGAAACTTCTGATAACTTTTAAATCATTCATTGAAGTATATGATAGGGTTATTGTTTAGCTGACTAATGTCAAGCTTAGTGAAATTCGTCAGAAAGCGATACTTACAATTAGATGACATTGCAATAGCTATAAAATGTGTTAAATTTACAATGTATTTATTAATAAAACATATTTCCAAAAACACAGATCCCATTGTCATCCAAATCAATAGACCGTTAATCTTCATTTTGCAAAAAGAAACATTCAAATCCGTTCATCTTTGCAGAAGTTAATGTAAATTAAAGAAAGTTCCACAGAGAGACACACATACCTTTCTTTACGTTTTGGGGGCAGCAAAGTCAGAATTTGACCTTACCTTGGACATAATGAAAAGCCGAGTAACTCAAGAGACCTGACTTTCAGATCTCCTGCTAAAAAAAACCTTTGATCTCTTTTTTTGATTCGGGTGATGAAACCTTTGCAGTTTTTTGCCCTAAAACCACAATATCTCTCTCTCTTTATTTGGTAAACCCTTACCTACTGTTACTGCTCTCTTAAAGGTCCTTCGATCTTCAAATTTGAGTCTACATCCCGATTCATACGTAAATTTTCTGGCTACCTCCAAAGGTGTTTAGACGCGGACTCGGATCCACTATTCCTGACCTAGGGTCTACTAAGGAAGGTTCGAGACCTCGATCCTTGTCTGATACCCTCAAATGAGCTACGAGTCCACCAATAAAAAGATTGAAGTTTTGGAGGGAGTGCGGAAACATACGTATGAGGCGGGGTGTAGCCTGAAGGGAGAGAGATCGGAGGAGCCTCAAAATAGCAAAAACAGAAGTTAAGAAACGAGTTAAAACTCGAAGTGTAGCTTTAAATTCAGAGTTCGAAGGACCCACAAAAGATCAAAAACTAAAGTTAAGTTCCAGCAAATAAAGATTTCAAAGGTTTAGAACGAGAGCAGAAACTTACCTTCAAGTTTGGATGTATACTTTTTAGCCTAGAAAAACACGTTAATATAGCTACGTCATTAGAGAGACTTCAACTAGATACGATGATACTCATCCATAAGTAAAGATGAAAAGTATATTTTGGTTAGACTTCATCAAAATAGCCGACGAAGAAATATCGATGGACCTTGTAGCACTGACTCGTCATATTTTCTTAAAAAAAACTTATAGCAGCGATGTGGATAGATAGGCATGAACCTGATACCTTGATGGTTCTACCATAAGTAAAGATAACAGTATATTCTGGTTGGTTTGAATCAAAATAGTCGAAGAAGAAATATAGAATACAGGTGGACCTTGTAGCACCGACTCTTCATTTTTCTGAAAAAACATTATTAATAGTAGTGCCGTCGGTGGATAGTCTTCAACTAGATACAAGAAGGTGAAAAAACCATGATCACACCGTCCTTCGGATGGACCCGAGCCTGTTCGATGTCAGGTACTCGTTTTAGACCCCTAACCTAGGTAATAATATTAATATTATAAATTATAATATATATATTATAATAAATGTTAGGGTGGGCAAAATTTAGGACTCCCAGAATAAAGTAGGACTAATGTCCAACACTCAGTTCCACGATTCAAAGCCCAGACCCGGGTTCATGGTTCTAGATTTCCACAAGCTCCCCAATAATTTTCTCTTTGTTTCAAAAAAAACGAAATACATAACTTGTTCAGAAGAATAATTATTGGCAAAATTGAACATGAAAAGAGCTCCTATCACTTCCCGGCCCCTGGATACTTCAAACAACTGTGAATATTTTGTTGCAAAAATTAATTTAATGTTTTAAAATAAATTTGGAGAAAAATATTGGAAACTGACGAGTGCAAAATTAAATACATTCTTTAATGAAAGTATCTTTTTAACAACCGGTTAACAATGCAATTAGTTTTTTTTAATTGATCGATCATCAACTCAAATGTGTTTGGTTAACTTTTGTAGTACCAATGACTGATTAAGCCCATGGTGGTAAATTTTACGAGGCCTATAATTAAAAAACAAAAATTTAGATCAGAGCAAATATATGTCCAAATACATTTTTTGCGTTCTGTGTTGATATAGTGGAAATACTAATGAATAAAATAAAATGATAGATAAAACACTTGTTTTTTGAACACTTATATTGTCTAATTCCACAAACATATACTTAAATGTGTACCAAGCGGACATGACAGGAGAATGGCTGAATATACTTCAAACAAACTTCATATTTGAAAATACTTTTAGGATGATTTCAGAATCACTTGAAACGAAGGTAATTTAATTAAAAGGCAGGAAGTTATTTCGTTTTTTTCAACTACTACTGCTCCTTTGTGAAAAGTTAATAAATCAATACGAAAGATATTTTCAGTTAGTTATTGTGACACATGCCCGGGCTTTAACTACGAGGTCATATCGCCTACTACCAGAGCGCTTTTTCTCGATCTGGTGGACATGAGTCCGACTCTACTGCGGGAGACCCAAGTTAGAATACACAAGCTCAAGATCATCCTTTATCGTCCCCTCCGAAAGACGGTGTGCTCTAGGTTTTTCACCTCCCAGATAAAAAAACCCATAAATAAAAGGGCCACTAATATTAATTAATTGTAGGGAATGTATTAGGCTAATATAGATTAAATTAAATTTGTTAATTCTTGACGTCTTATGAACACTCCATTTCCTAAGACTAGGAATATTAGGACTAAATATAGACTAGGAACTAAATATAAAAGGGAAAGTTAAGAAAAAATAGGTCCAACTAAAAGAATAAAAATTCATTTCATTTTAAAATTTATATTTAGGAAAATATAATCAGTATTTTATTTTTACATAATAAACTTTTCTCAAAAATCTAATCACATCTAAAATTTGTACATAAACAATATTTCTACACTCTACAATGCAAAATGACATAATTGAACTATATAATAAAATAATTTGTACACAATTGTAACAAGTAAACAGAGTAAATTAATATAATTTATAATTTATGATATTTAACGACTAGATAATTAATATTATAATATGGACTTGAAAAATAAAATAAAACTGGTTTATTTAATATATTGTCTAATTTCACTAACTATATATACATGGGAGTAGTTTCGGTATTTCTACCATCCTCAGCCAAAAGCATAAGAGATAAGTTTGTTTATCTCTTATGCTTTTGGCTGAGGATGGTAGAAATACCGAAAGTACTCCCATGTATATATAGTTAGTGAAATTAGACAATATATTAAATAAACCAGTTTTATTTTATTTTTCAAGTCCATTTGAATTATTTCACAATATCTCTGCAATTATGTCAGTTTTCATTAATATTATAATACATAAGAAAAAAGGTAAATATGTACAGGAATGTGTAGTAAAAAAATATATACGTACATATGTGAAATACTAATTGGCAGGACCTCCGGACCTATAATACACCACCTCTCCAGGAAAGGAAACGAGAGCACGAAGATCCCACACCCAAACCTACCTCCATCACATGAATTTGGCCGCACAGATCCAACACCCAAACCTACCTCCATCACATGAATTTGGCCGCACAGAGATTCCACACCCAAATCGTATTTCATATTCAAAAACATTATTTGGTACGTAGCTTTCATTTTTATTTTTATGACAGAGTTCCTCCATAGATATCCTCTCTCATTAAGTCCTGTCCAATCTACATTTCATCATTTTTTATTATTGATATACTAATTTATTTTCTCTAGCTTTTTACTTTAACATATTTTTATAATTGTTATTTTGTTTTCTTTCAGTCAAATTATCGAGAGTCAACTGTATATTATATTTTTTTATAATATATATATATATTTATTATATTTTTCTGAAAATTTCATGGTTCTTAATACTTCCAATTAAGTATTTCATTATAGAATCTACAGGCAATATTGTAAGGCGGAAACCTAGCTACTGTATTCCTCAAAGAATCCTTCTCACTGTTTTCACTTTTATTTATCCAACTATGTCCTGAAGAATAAATACATAAAAATGTATCATTTAGTATAACCTTAATAGTGAAGCAAAAATAGATAACACTTTAGATAAATAATGCACTAACATAATATAAATAAAAAATAAATAATTCTTAATAAGATCTTACCGAAGAGAAACCTATTTTTAAATCTTATTATTTACACAGTCCTTCTATTCAAAAACAATTATTTCAATTAAAAATATAAAACATGGAGACTACTATTATTATATATATATATATATATATATATATATATATATATATATGGGGGGCGCCGGTGGCTCAGTGGTATGCGTGCTTACCTTCTGAGCTCAAGATCGTGGGTTCGTAACCCGACCGAGGCCCTTAGTTTATTTTATCTGGGAGTTAAAATAAACTTCAGCACGCCGTCCTTCGGATGGGACGTTAAGCGATGGTCCCGAGCCTGTACGATGTCAGGTACTCGTTAAAGACCCCTGCCCTAGGTGAATAAAAAATTTAGGGTAGGCAAAATTTAGGACTCCCACAGTAGAGTCGGGCTCATGTCCACCAGAGTGACGAAAGAGCGCTCTGGTAGTAGGCGATATGACCTCGTAGTTAAAGCCAGGGCATGAGTCATAAAACCTAAACCTAAATCTATATATAAAATAATATTTTTTCTTTTTCTTTTGAGATGTCTTCTTAATTCAAATTGAAAACAAATAATTTTCGCCAAAATTGCAGATAGTTCATAACAATAAGCATTTTATATCAGACTTTAACATAATGCTCAAGTTTCGTACAAAAAATAAAAATAAAATAGTTCCTTTTAAAAAATGTAACTTAATGAATGCAAATAAATGAAACAAAGATGGCATAAAATTGTTACAATAAACCTTTCTTTAGGGGCACGCAAGTTGGTAATTTTGATAAACAATTTAAGTCACTAAATTCAACATTCTTTCCAAATCGGGACCATATGAGAAGGTTTAACTAAACATTTGTTTGCCTTTTTAACATTCGCTGTTTATTTTCAGTTTAATTTTACACACAATCTATTAGAAATGGAACCCTGGGAGTACCCCGTTTCAGCTTCATCCGAATAAACCTCCTCTCCTTGCATGAAAAATAAATAAATGAGAAATTAAACTGACGTATTAGTGGTGTTTCTGAGTGAAATAATTTTTTTCAAAACTTTTTTTTTCTTTTTTTTTTCGCTTCATATAACAATTTAACAATATTTTTATTCTCTTATCTATTATTTCGAAAACGAACTCAACGTTGATATCAATAAAACGAAACAACGAAAGCGCCTATCTTTAGAAAATTGTTTTCACTCAGTCTTTTACCAAGATCATATCGATTCTCTACATATTAAACAAAAAAAAAATATATATATATATATTATACATATATTGCTATTTTCTAAAAATTAATATTTGAAAGAAATATTTCAATATTTATAAAATATTTACATCATAGAAAACTATTTTTATATTTTTTCATTAAAATAAATTTTTATTATTTTATTTATAATACACCTACAATCAGTATCATTTCAATTCACTGAGCCTAAAGGCCTCAGATTTTTGTTCTCATATTTACAATGTTCATCGAACATAAGGCACTCATTAAATACATAGAAACGTTCTATGAAACTCGTTGTGAGGCAAAAAATACGATATTTTAAATTTTACCACAACCGGATTCAGAACCCAAGACTTTGAAAATCTTCATTGTGATATGAAAATTTAAAGGGAATATCGATTCGATATGAAAATAGTATATAAGTAAGTTATGGTACGCCAGGAGGTACATGAGTACAATGATTGAGTCGTCAGTATCTGTTCAATGTTAAAGAAAGTCGAGGTTCTGCATCTGGCCAACGTTTCGGAAACTATTTATTTCCGTCTTCAGAGCCATAAGATTCGAATGGATGTGTGTTGTAACAAACAGGTACCACCTTCACCATACACATCCCTCTGAAGAAGGAAAAATACATAAGTTTCCGAAACGTTGGCCAAATACTGAGTTTTTTTACCCAGACGACAGAATCTCGACTTCCTTTTGTACCACCAGTGGCTGGCTCTCACCCACCACCTCAGCACTTCATCTTATGATCTCTCATATTATGAATATGAACAATATGTATTTTCTATTTATTTAGTCTCGTATTATAGAATTGATTTCATGATAGAGAGAACCTTTCATGAGGCCACAACTACATTATTTTCCAAGTGCTGTTGTTACAATTGATAAACAACAATAAAAGGAACAGAATGTTCAGTTAGGTAAACTGCGTTGTAAACAGTCGTAATGAAAATTTATAATTATAAAACATACATTACGTCGAATATATGTATAAAGTGACGGTGGGAGGAGTGAACTACCTCTTCAACAGGGAAGAGAGCTGTAGTGTCTGCAACGAAGACCGACCGGACGACATCCACCACTTCTTCATGGAGTGTCCAGTCTTCAGCCAATTAAAAAAAAAAGTACCTGATAGAAGCACTGAGGAGCCCGCAACCTCACAAGACCCTTTTCAACACAACAAACCACCAAAACCTCAATAATATCAAACTATACTCAGTAAGGGCGCTAAAAATGAGAGGACACTGAAGTATTTAAATAAAATAACATTTCACTAGAAGTTTTTTCACTATTTGTTTTTCATTTGTTAATTAACAGTTAGCTTCTATTACTTTGTACTTTATTATTATTATTATTTTCTATTTTCATTTGTTAATTAACAGTTAGCTTCTATTACTTTGTACTTTATTATTATTATTATTTTCTATTTTCATTTGTTAATTAACAGTTAGCTTCTATTACTTTGTACTTTATTATTATTATTATTTTCTATTTTCATTTGTTAATTAACAGTTAGCTTCTATTACTTTGTACTTTATTATTATTATTATTTTCTATTTTCATTTGTTAATTAACAGTTAGCTTCTATTACTTTGTACTTTATTATTATTATTATTTTCTATTTTCATTTATTTACTTTTTTAAAAACTGAATAATGTATATATCAGGCCGAACCCTGAGCCTAAAAGATGTATTTCCTAAAGGCTAATAAACAATTGAATTGAATATATGTATAACTATTATATTTTCTTTTCTCATGATAAGAAGAGGAAAAATCATATATTATATTGCACGTGCTAAAACTTGTAAGTTTCCAATGTGTTGTGCGCATGTTGAGCTCTTCGAGTATTGCGCAGACTGCGCGCAGTGAAGTGTGCCTTTTGTTCTCTCCTATACTCTGGATTCTTCTAAAGACGCCTGTCTCCTAGCTCCGGCATCATATGGCAGTGGACCGGTGACAAAGCTATCGATACCTGAGATACTATTGTCTTGCTGTCATCCTTCGATTTACCTGTATGGGTGAAAAAAAAAATATATATATTAATAAAATAAAATAAATATATTATAATGTCCAAAATGCAGAAAAACATTCACTTGAAATATGTTTCGTTCCAAGTTTTACAAACCAGTTTTGTACGGCATTTTTACGATCGGTACCAACCTTCAGTAAATCAGTGTCACTTTGAGTGATAGAACCGGTGAATCACCGGCTATATACTTCCCCAGAACGATTTGATTAACTTTTTGCTCCCCCCCCCCCCCCCCCCTCCAAAACCAGTTGACCGTTTGCTTTAAAATTCAATAGTTGACTTCCATAGGTGCTCCTAAATTGTGTCGATATATTCATAGGATCGATCTTGAATTGACCCCGTCTTCCATCGACATTTCTGAAATTTGACAGGTTATCTACTCATTGAATTATGATTTAAAATTTCATGTCGATACATTCCATTACATCGGCAGTTTTGGGGTTTTTCTCTTTTCTTAATCTCCCCTTCCCTTTGGTCAATTTGGCTGAAAATCAATAGGTGTCGTCGTTAAAGGGTTTTGGTCACACATATAAAATTTCGTGTCGATAATTTCATTCTATTGGAAGTTATCGTGCACACTTATTTATTTATTTCATATTTGGAATTTGGAGGTTGGAAAACGTGGAAATCTGTTGGAAACTCCGCATAGATTTTCGACCGATTACATAACTTCCCCTATACTTTGTAAATTTGGGTACATAAAACATTTCTTTAAGTAACCTCTGCAATTTCCTAAAGCAACACCTGATCTACATCAAATAACCTAAAAATACTATATATTTGACGCTTATTATTTCCTTTCAAATTAAATTATTTTTTTATTTTTTTCCTCTACTGATTTTTCGTTTTATCACCCTTTAATTTTGTGCAACGTTTCAGTAATATAACTTCAATGGTTTCCCAGATATCAGGAGTGCAGACCAACCCTCGTTAGTAGGGTTTCGCAGATGGTCTTCGAACCTAAACAAATGACCCTGAAACTTATACTTTGTTCGTTAGATGAACCCATGGAGGTTGGTTCATCCCCGCTTCCTTCCCGACAATAGAGCTCACTAAACATAAACTTTACTCATTTATTAACTAATATCCATTTCTAAACCTTTTTTGTATATTTCCCCAGCTATAAAAGTACAGGAGAAGTTATGTAATCGGTCAGATATTCGATGTTCAGTTTTCATCAGAATTTCATATTTTCCAAACCCCTGATTCCAAAAATTAATTTAAAAAAAATCAAATCGACACGACATTTAGTATGATTCGGAGTCCTTGAGTGAAACACCTCTTGATTCAATCACATCGGTACATTTGTTTCAGAGGGAGAGTGAAAACTTAGCGAGATTAATTCGCTCTGGAGAAAAGTCCCGCAGTAAACTTATTAACTTAACTTATTGCTTCATATAACTACTTATTAAAAAGGGGTTGTCATGCTTTTCATACGATCTCTTTATACAAAAAGCAATAAATGAAACATCCTTTTCCATTCCAGTGCAAATCCAAAATGTCAATACATATTTTCATAATTCTAATCACACCAAGTATTTGTGTTTCGGACAAGAAAAGGTGATAAAACACAGTCCATGCGTAGAAAGAGAAATATGGCTATCAGAGGTCATCATAGGCGAAGATAGGACTTTCGAAGTGAGGGGGGAGAATCCCCGAGGAAATTCGAATTTGCGCCCTATCCTGGAAAAGGTTTGAAATTATAGGTTCTCTGGCGTATAAGAAATTATCTTAACATCAAATTTGTCTTAAGCGAAGCGGATATGCTTGTCTTTGTTCTTAGAAATTGAGATGTGGCAAAAAAACAAAAAAAACACTAACTAGTGTCTGGCGCAGGACCATCCTTCCATTGGGCCTGCTCCACGAGGAATAGAATTTTTTGTTACCCTGTAAATTTACATGAAATTTAATTAAATTTGGGATGACCCTGCAACAGCCCTAATGTCTACCTGAGGTTTGCGAAAGGACGGACTCGGACTATCTTCAAGGTAGCCACCCAAAGCAATGTTAGGTTGCTGGGCTCCCCAAGAAGAGCATCCGAAGACGGACTGAGGGCTTCCAACTTCTCTTCAACAAGCCCTCCCATCTCAAGACATAACTAATCATTATCGGTGCTCATCACCTATTAGAAAACTGAAATTTAAGTTATGTTGGTCTCACAGACAGAGCCGATCTCACAAAGAAACCATCTGGATCAGCCGACATAATGATTCTGTTATTACATCTTCATTTAATAAACGTTATAGGTTTAAAAACATTATGGGAGGGGGACAACATTTATTAATTTTAATATTCAAGAAAATAGAGTGGTGTCACAAATACAACTGTATAAAATTAAAAAAAAAAAATTCCTAACATATAGGTTTTGAAAATTATCAGTTTCTTCCCGGAAGAGTCCTGTAAACTTTGTATTGATAATCAAAAACACAGTTTAATTCATATTTTATTTACTTCCGACTTTCAACTCAAAAGGAGCTTTTAAACTAGGATATTTGTTGGTTCAAATCAAGAACAAATAAAGCTTAAAGAAAAGAATATACGAAAAAATTTAGATTTTCTACACAATAAGAAGAGCACAAGTGTGAGGTATACTTGTTTTTGCGAAACCAGTACTATGTTCGTCAACCGTAAATGTGACATATGTGGACGATATTTGAATAAGTGTCTGTTTTTTTTTACAAATAAACCGTTTGCACTCCTTCATGTGTTTATGCTGCAGAAAATCTGAAAAATATATTTATTTTTCTCAGAAAGCATCAACTTTGGGTAGGTTTAATGTTACAAAGAAGAGATGTTAAACCAAAAAATCAGTCCAATCTGACACCTTTATACATCATGACACATCACAGATTTTCAGCAAATTAATAATGTATTTATTTTATTTTCGTTATACAGTCGGATTTGTGACATCATTCTATTTACTGTTAGAACCCTTAACAACAAAAATAGGTAGTTTCTTTAATTTCAATTGATCTTTATTTTTTATTTATTTATTACGCACTTTTATTATTACAATTACTAATTGTTGACGTGAAAATGTCTATTCGCTAGTAAAACACAGTGATAGCCGGTCAAACTTTCTTGTGTTACAAAATATATGTCAGATTTCAATCGATAATAACTACGAGACTAATGATGCGATAACAACGGTTGAGGTCACAATGGATAGATCATGTCTGTACGTGTTTGTTTTGCCTGTGACGTTATCGGGCTAGTGTGGGCACCGGCGGATGATTGTTGCGAATTAGCGTTGTGTAAAATTAGAAATTAGTGTAGCGTGATAACGCGTTTAGATAGGACGTTGATTCGGGTGTCATTGTAAAGAGCTTGAGGACTCAAAGTGAAACAATAAAAATATTCGCCGAAATATATGTAAAAATCGGTATTAAATTGAAAATTGCAAAAAAATTAAAGATGTCGTCTCATATGAATCGTAAATATGCACGGAATTATGGAAAACGCAAATCAGAGGAAAGCTCGCATCAAAAGGAATTTAAAAAACCTAGGAAGTCTAGTGCCGAGCAAATGCAAGAGCTACGGAAAAATGATTTTATCCCGATGTTTTCACGGAAAATCTACGGCGTGGACCTTGACTACGCCTTAATTTATACTTTCATTATTATTATTTGTTTTTATTGAAGTTTCAACTTGTTTGTTGCATACTTCCACAATCAAATAAATAATTCAACTTTACAAATAAATTAAACTTTATTTTTTTATATTGTCTATTCCACAATAAATGTATACAAAGCAATGCCAAAACCGGTAGTATATGTACAGAACTTTGTGGAATAACGTGGAATAAACTTGCGTTTTAACTTACAAGTTGTAACAAAACTTCTGAATTAAATTTTAGTTAATTTGTTTTGTATTTGTGTCCCTATTATGGCTGTTCCTCTAGGTTAGGTTAGGTTAGGTTTTATGACTCATGCCAGGGCTTTAACTACGAGGTCATATCGCCTGCTACCAGAGCGCTCTTTCTGCACTATAATTTTCATTCCTCTCTCGTTTTCAACGGAATTTCGTGTTTTCCAAGCTCTAGATTCCAAATATGAAAAAAATATATATATATCTGTCTGGTAACACGATAACCCCCGAAATTGTATATGTGTAACCAAAACCCAGGACAACACCGGTCGATTTTCAGCCAAATTGGCCAATAACTGCCGATGTAATGAATGTATCGACACAAAATTCAATATGAGGATTTAGGAGCCCCTATGCAAGTCAACTGTAGAATATTAGTGCAAACGGTTGACTGGTTTAAGAGGGGGAGCGAAAAATAGATTGATTATTTGGTTCTGCGGAAGTACATAGCCGGTGAATCACCGACGACTTTTTTTGTCGTTATGCACTAAAAGACTGCATTGTTTTAGGTATGCATACGTCATGTTCCTATAAGAAACCACTCCACTGTATGGGTAAGTCCGTTATGACAAAGATCAACCTGTCTCAGCTTTAACAAGGGCTCTACATACAATGCATGTTTTTATTATCATTATTTCCCCAACTCTTCGTCTTTAAGCAGTGAACCTCTCAACGAACCTGGTACAGATGGAGATGGTTTGGAGAACAGATAGAAGAGAAGAACATGCTGAAGGTTGGACTCAGGTTGCGATAATAACGTTGTGGTTGTGTAACTGACCTAGGGAGGAACCTGCCGGGGTGAGAGACAGGAGACGCGGTCTTTGACACATCAGCACTGTCTTGTAGGCCTGTCTGTACTGGGGGTTCATGATGACGTAGATGATGGGGTTGATGCATGCGGAGAGGTATAGTAGCAGGTAGGCCACCACGTGCGCAACTAAAACAAAATAACCAATATTAGATATAATGTAGAATGATGATGTGGGCCCGCGAATGAGCTGAATTGATTCTTCCTACCCACAAATCTCAGCCAAATGGTTGAAGGGACCATTCCAAGACAACAGGCCTGTAATGTGAATTTTTTATCTCAAAAATATAAGGGAAATATTGAGGGGTTGAATTTTCTAACAATAGCAAAAAATGACATATTTGTTTTTAATTTTCGCCATACTCTACGATACTTTTTTGAGATTTGAGATATCGTTTCCCTACAAGGTTTAGAAAAATAAGTTTTCACAAAACTTTCTTTGAAAATTAGTAAAAAAATAAATAAACTGCTCACAAATTGAAGTGGACCACTTCCAAAAATTCAGTTATCACTCATTTTCTTTTACTTGGATGATTTGAAATTTTTTCCAGTTAAAAATAAACTATTTTCACAATTTCTTTACATTCTTTTCAAGTGATCTCTGGGGGGATTAATGACAAATAAAAATTCATTTTGTTTCCACAATTGGGAGCCGCTTTATCGCATTTAATCCTTTTAAGAAATCAAGATTCGTCTTTCACCATCAGTACTCATTTAGCCAGCGCACTAGACATTTTTTTTGAAAAGCCGTTACGCACATGAACTGGCCTGCCCGACATGAATCATATTGAGCATGTTTGGGATAAACTCCAAAGCCAGTTACACATGCGTTCGCCTTTCCCGGATAACTTGGATGAACTTGCAGATGCATTAATTGAGGAATGGGCTTATTTGCCCCAACATTACGTATTGAGCATTTAAGAAGTATGAAACAGCGATGTGAATATTTAATTCGAAGCAGAGGAGGCCCAACACCCTACTAAAGAACTTTAAAAAAGGAATAAAAAATAATGTCTTTAAAAATTTTTAATTGAAAAAAATTAAATGTAACTCTGAAATTGATTTTTTTTTTTTTTATTTCAAAGAATAAATTTTTTTTTTTTTAACACTCGTTCATGTGTATTCATTTAAAACCCAATAAACATTACTATTGAATAAATAAGGTTTTATTGACAAACAATTAATAACCATAAAAAAATGTTTGAAAAAATGAGTGGTCCACTTCAATTTGTGAGCAGTTTAGTTGCGAAAGGAGTGAAAACTTGATTACTTCGTTGTGAGGAAGTACATCACGGGTGATTCACGGACTTAATTATTTTTTTATTATATCAATAATTAAACAAAATGAAATGTTTACCTGGAAATTGGACTTTTTTGTCGAAAACTTTGATCATGGTGATAGGTAGGTAGCAGATGAGGAAGGAGAGGAAGATGGCTAACACCATTTTCGTTATTTTCCATTCGTTTCTCTTCGCTTTGGATTCTCTCTTGTCCTTCGCAACGTTGTTGGCTGCGTGTCGACGCATTCGGCTTTCTGAACTGAAATCATAAAACGCATTTTTGAGACAACCAGTAAAAATATGATTTATATATAAGTATAATAAATAAAAATAAAATAGTCGTCCGTCAGTCAAGACAATCTACTTCCCCGGCTCAAACTATTTGTTTGACCAATTTTTCTTAGTTGAACGGTATCGTAGTCAGGGACTTCTTATTGCACATATAAAATATCATGTTATTACATTGATTACATCGACGGTTTCTTATTCCAACCCCTAACCCCTCCTCGCTAGCACATTACTTACATATACCCAATAGTGGCAGTATGAAATTAATATGTGAGGATGGAGAGTGATCTGTACAGAAGTAGTTGGTATAAAGTCCTGTGTTGGCCTTATTACATATTCTGAAAATGTGTTACTCTACTAAGATGTCTTGTTACTTACTATTTGTTGGACTGGTTTCGACCACTGCTAAGGACATTTTTAGTTATTGTTATGGGTTTCCCAAAGATTCGTCTTTAATTAACTACGTCATGGGAAATTCGTAACACTTACATACAGAGATACATATTCATTGTTATATACCATATATTGTTTCGATTTGGTGAAGTCAAATTCCAGTCACTTCCAATACGAGGTGTGTTCAAAAAATAACGGGAATTTTCGGTTTTTGAAAAGAATTTTATTTATTCGTCTACATCAATGATATCCCCTTCAAAATAGTCCCCAAAGATATTATACACTTATGCCAGCGCTTCTTCCAATACCCGAAATACTTCTGGAATTTGATTTTTGGGATAGCATTTAGCTCTCTCAGCGATGCGCTTTTAATCTCATCTATGTTTGTGAAACGACGGCCCTTTAAGGTTCTCTTTATTGTTGGGAACAGAAAAAAGTCACAAGGAGCCATGTCTGGCGAATATGGAGGCTGGGGCCTCATTGCAGTGTTGTTTTTGGCCAAAAATCCACAAACAAGCAATGAAGTGTGAGCAGGTGTATTATCGTGGTGCAAAAGCCATGAATTGTTTCGCCACAAATCCGGGTTTTTTTTTTCGGATTGCTACACGCAAACGGCGTTGCAGTTGTAGGTAGCACTCCTTATTGATCGTTTGACCTTGTGGCAAGAACCCGTTAAAATCGAAAAACAGTGTGAGCATGACCTTCACATTCGACCGCACTTGTCGAGCTTCTTGGAAACGCTTATACCACTCTAAACCCTAGTTTTACTCATAGAAGACTCACCAAAAGCAATATTTAACATTTCTAAAACTTTGCTGTACTTTATTCCATTCTTATAGCAACATTTAATGCAAATTCTCTGATCCATTTTGTATAATAGCCGATCGTACAAAGCAAATGTAACCTCTTTGACAGCTGACAGCAGACTAAACATCCGGTTTGGTTAACAATGTACAGATACTTTTCAGACATGTTTACCAACACAACAACGAAAACATCGCGCGAATCGGACTAATACAACCCGCGGAATTACAAAATTCCCGTTACTTTTTGAACACACCTCGTATATTCATTTTATTGGAAAGTATCATGTTCAGATAAACACAGACAGACACCGAGACATATACATTTTATTTTGTTTATTTTTTAGGTCCAGAGCGTTTTATTAAGTGTTTCACAATATCTCTGCGAAAATGTTAAGTATCATATTTGATATTTATCCATTTCAGGTCAGACAGAGTCCATTCACTAGGTTTTTAGCTTTTTGTCCCATCATAATGCTGATGATGATGATGATGGCTGAACATATTGCAACCAAACTTCAAACTTGTCTATTCGGAAATATTTTCAGAAACACTGACTTGGAGACAGACAAAGTAATGTCATGTGTCTCAGTAACTATTCATCCAAATATAGATTCAATATAACACATCTTTTAATTTCAAATATATTTTTCTCTATAGTTATATAAATAATGGAGATAAATTCAGGGGATAATTTTTCAGATAGCGAAAGAGATGGGGGAGAGGGAGAAAGCTTGTTTTTCTTTGACCGAATATCGCATGTAATCAGCTTTAGTAATCCAAAGCTTCTTCTTAGCAACCTGCTAGTTTATTTATATTTTGAATCAATTTTCTAGGCAATGAAAACCTGCGTAAGTTCTGTAAGGTTGGAAAGAAGTAATCCTGGTGTTACAATGCCCAAATAACAATGTTGCATTTTCGCAACACTCATTTTGCGATAGTTCAATAGCGAAAACGC
The DNA here is from genome assembly GCA_963662175.1 of Aradus depressus. Classification (NCBI taxonomy): domain Eukaryota; kingdom Metazoa; phylum Arthropoda; class Insecta; order Hemiptera; family Aradidae; genus Aradus; species Aradus depressus. The sequence goes on from OY759219.1 coordinate 3,232,192, forward strand.
AAACTGGTAGCTAATGAGTTGAAGGAAAAGAAATAACAATATATTACAAGGATAATCTAAAAGTATGGACACATTATTCGTCAATTTCTTCTACATTTCTCAAATATAAAAGTTAATTTAATGTTGAAATAATAATTTTTTTTTTCTATACTAGTTTTCCAACCTGTGAACAACCCAGAATATCCTGGTGTAGCAGATGATAATGATGAGGCAGGGTATGACAAAGGCGATGATGAAGAGAGCCTCTTTGGAAGAACGACCCCATTGATCCGCCATGATGGAGCAAGTCCGCAGACTCGGGTCGTACGAGTATCTACCTGCCAACAGCACAATCACATACTCAACAATTTTATACAAATATATATATAAAAAATATTTAAATTATGTCGGTACATTGGCGGTATAATTTTTTTTTTGTCTGAACAGAAATCCGTTTCATGTTTAAAATAAATCGTCACCTTAATACTACAATTAGACGTCTCGAAATTTAGTTTTGAGAAAAACACAAATATATATATATATTTTTTTTTTAACAGCCGTTGTAGAATGACCCAAATTGAACTGACTGACATTTTTACATAAGTTCTTAACATATTTTCTTAGATTTGTCTACTTCTAGTACAACAAAGATACCTGCAAAATACAACTAATGGTACAATTATCCCGTACATGCCGATTTTCGAATTATTTAGTTGTAGTATTAAGGGGGCTCCCACACGCAACGGAAAAACCGAAGGCATGCCTCGAGGCGCCGGGCCTTGAGGCGAACCTAAATAGTGGGGGGTCTCCACACACTACGGAATATACGAAGGCCAGCCTTAAGGCACTCCAGTTTGTGTGTTCGCGCAATGGCGTCAACAGATGATGCTCTTGCTGTTGTTGGTTTATTGTTAGCTATCAAAAGTAATAAAAAAAAGTGAAGCGAAAGTTGTGGACTAAAGACTGGTTACAGAAAAGGAAAGTTTACTCCCATGTAAATTTATTAAAAGAACTGAGGTTCAGTCCGAAAGATTGGCACAATTATTTGCGGATGGATGAGGACACATATTTTAGGCTCTTAACATTGGTGACGCCGATCATTCAGAAAAAGGACACCATAATGAGGACCGCAATTACACCTCATGAAAAATTGAGTGCCACATTACGATTTCTGGCTACTGGAAGATGCTACGAGGCCTCGAGGCCTACCTCCCACCCCTCCACACGGTCCGATCGGCCTTGAGACGAGACGCCTTGAGGCAAGACGAATGAGATTTTGTATTGAAATTTCCGGCCTCCAGGCGTTAGATCCGCAGGAATACCTCAACAGAATTCTCCATCCACACAGAGGTTTTCCTTGAGGTCTTACGCCTCGAGGCATGCCTTCGGTTTTTCCGTTGCGTGTGGAGCCCCCTTTAAGGTGACGATATAAAACGTTGAGCCTCTCTTCAGTCATTTTAGTTAAGCAGCACACAGATTCTCCTGTCAAATATATGAAGACCCATTTCACAAAACCAAAATAACCTGTACTGCTTCACAAAAATAACTGAATCTTGTGTTATATATAAATAACCTTTGTGAGTTCTTGTGAAGAACATAAGTGAGAAAAGAACCATTAGATTGTTCTCTGGAATTTATTAAAACAACTCTGTAGCTATATAATCATAACAATAACTTAATCATTGAATAATTTCGACAAATTTTGTTTTATTAATTTGCAGAATACATTTTTTTTTTCAAATGAAAAGTAATAGTGAATGGGGGCCAGTATTGTAGTACAGGACTACAATATTTCCTTATTATATTTTAAGAATCTTGAGAACCCCCATTCCTGATTTTGATGACAGGAAATGAAATATGAATAATTTTTGTCTATATTGATATGAATATTGATTCATAGTTGAGGGAAATCGAGGTTCTGTATGTAAACAAAAAACTATGTATTTAGCCAACGTTTGGGAAACTACGATAGTTGACAAGTGTCTGATCCACCACTTTCACTACACACATCCACCTAAGACAATAGTTTGCGGAACGAAAGAAATTTACACGACAGAACCTCGACTTCCTCCAACATTGAAAAGATACTGTAAGAATAATAGCGAAGATATTGTAAATTGAATAAAATGAATAAAAAGGAATTGAAAGACACTTTTGATGGATGGGTAGTAAGAGATGTAATAAAACTAAAGGAAATTAATGATGAGAAAAATTATTAACGAATATTGTTCAAGGTGGCAATAAGTCGCGGTTCCACCTCCTCTTCAACCTTCGTGGGGGTTATGTGGTAAGTGTTGTGAAGATAATGTACGTATTTCTGGGTTTGTATTTGTGTACAGTTGGATTTAAAAAACCCCTTATGTAAGTAGTTTGTATTGTTTCGGATACTGTGTGTATTGAGATCGTTATGAAGTGTTCTGTTGTTCATGTAGGGTCTATTTGAAGTAAAATAATATATACAGTAGAACCTCGATTATCCGGGGTAATTTTTATTTAACCATATCTGTGTACATTGTCATGGTATAACGTTATCAGGGCTTGAAATATGAAGTAATCCTTTTTTGTTTATTGTGGTTTGAAATTATTTTCCTTATTTCAGTTCTAATTTTTCTCAAATTCATGACGTCATGGAAGTTTTCCTGTTGGCAGAAGTTGAGGAGGACATCAACTACTTCCATTGCTTGACTTGTCAGAATGTTTTCTTCTTTAGCGCCAAAACTGTCATCATTGTCACTCTACTCTGTCTCTAAGTTTCTAGGAAACTATACTTACTGCTTAAGCACCACGGTTAATCGCGAACACGGATAATCGATGAACGGTTCATCGAGGTTTTACTGTATAAATATATTTCTTTGTTTTCATACTTATTTTTTATTTTCGTTTGTTTTGAAAAACCGACGGGATTAAATACCTAACCTTTCTTCGATATATTTACCCCAATATCCAACATTTGTATCACAAAACAAGCGTCCAGCAGAAAATTATCATATTGGTTTGCAAATATATTTTGTCAGTTTTGAATTTAATAGAAAAACCTTTATTCACTCTTCTTCAATTTTGTCTTTTAAGCCCTTTCCGGGGGACTTTCAAAGGCATTTACAAGGTTATCCCTTCAAGTCCTCAATTGAGCTTGTAGAAAAAACATGTAAAAAAAATAGTTGTATATAATATGTAGACATCCGACTTTTTACTTTTGAGGTGTGTATAATTCAAGATAATAATCTAGTTGAGCATATTAATAGGACTAAAATCCAAAAGGTGCAAAAATAAATATGTATATTATTAACACTATTTAATAAATATATTTACCCCAATATCCAAGAAAAGTAGGAATCTGCATCCCAAAACTCAGAGTCCAGCAGAAAATTATCATACATGTGATCCATACTGGTTTGTAAATTTTAGTGTACATCCCATAATGTGCGATCATGATATATCTGCAAAATAAAAAGATATATTATGTCAAATATATTCATTAGAATTCTATAAAAGATTTTTAAAAAAAGTAGGTCCTATCGCTGAAATACTCAACATCTGATTCACACAAAAAATAAACATTACATTGAAATAAATATAAATTACTGTTTAAATGAAAGAATTGTACCTACGAATTGTACGTGTCTTTTCAAACAGAAACTGTATTTCCAATTACTTTTTATTGTTTTTCGCCACATTATCTCCACTGTTGAATCCCACTTAAGACAAAATAACTTCCACATTTTCCTGGATTTCCAGAAAATGAAGTAAACCAAAAAATAACCTTCTTTTTTATTTTCTTACTTCCAAGGCGACAGGGTTTTGTAATAATCGAGAATGATTTTGATGAACAATCGAAATTATTAAAGCAATTTATTGTCATTTATTTTGTGAATCATGAAAATATCTCATAGGATAATTCACGCCAGAATCAAACCGCCAATTTTTCAAAATGTTGTCTATAATCTATTTTTATAGTATATTAAATATGAAAAGTGTGCCTAAGATAGAATTATAATGAAATTCATGTCAATTTTTATTATTTTCAATGTTGAACTTGAGTTGTGAGAAATAAAATGACTAATTCATATTTATGAATTACCTATAAATAATAATCCAGTGGCTAATCTAACGAATAATGTACAGGGTCCAGACACCAATAGAAATATTTATTAACAAGAACTTAATTTTATTCAATGAAATAAATGGAATCCTCGTTCTATATTATTTCGTTCAAATAATGAAAAAAGGCTTAACTTTGTTGAAAGCTGGATCACGAGTGACTGTAATATCTTATTAACATCACACACCAACTTAGAAATTCATCAATGGAAATACGAATATCTAACACCCGACATACCAACTCAAGACATCTTAATTCCCATAAAATCACCGAAAAGTGATCTTCAAACTCAAGTCATGTTTATTAAAATAACAAAAAAAAAATTATTCTTTTTTATAATTACCTTTTACTAGTTTCTTATCTATTTTTTTCATTTGTCCATTTCAAAATAATAAAAAAAATATCTTGTATATTTCAGTAGTACTGTTTTTTATTTTCTGTTTCATCTTTGTTAATACTAGGCATATTCATAGCATTTTTGTTAAATTATGTTTATAATAAGTAAATCAATGGATCAAGCACATTCAAGCCAGCAGTAACTTTATGTCCCCCCCCCCCCCCCCCCCCCCTTTTATTTACAAATAGATATTTACAACTGTCCACAAGCAAATGTGCTAAGAGAGAAAAACATGGCAATGTCAAAATGCCAAGAGTCTCTCTTCTCTTGAGAGAGAGAAGAAATCACCCAGTAGTGGTACTCCCTAGGCACTGAGTCACACTCTTTATGGCTAATCACTGTCACTGTCCGAACTTAGAAGGTCTCTAGGCCATTAGGCCTATACTTAAAATGGATACTTCCTGAATAAACAGGAAAGTACATATCGAATTTCATAAAAAACAGATCAACCGTTAAAGATCTAGCACTCATTTTATATTTAGGACCTCCCACAACTCTCCGTTCTATATTGTTTTCCAATAAAAGATATATTCTTTGCTACTTGTAAAATTTCCTGAAATTCCTACTAAGTACAGACAAACGTTTATTTATATTATATATTACCTGTTGATGGTGATCATGGCGATACAGAGCAAGGAGACACCCACGTTGCCATATCTGACGAGAGGGACGATCTTACAGAGGAAGTCTCCATGGATCCAGGTGCCCATGATGAACCTGGAGGCGGCAAAGGGAAGGACAACTGCGCAGAAGAGCAGATCTGCCACACCCAGACTGCGCAAACAGGAACATACCGTTATTACAAAGTACCTTCAACAATTGTTCACCAATTGTATTGTCTAATTCAAATAATCAAAACCACAATAATCGAATAGGATAAAATATGAGAGGACGCCTGTACCTCAGAGGTAGCGAGCTGGCCTACCGAGCTCAAGATCGCGGCTTCTAAACCTCGCACTTAGGTGTTTGGGAGGATGAAAAATCCTTGAGCATGCCGTCTTTCGGATAGGACGTTAAGCGATGGTCCCGAGCCTGTACGATGACAGGTACTCGTTAAGGATCCAGACCATAGCCGACATAGGCAACACTTAGGACTCCCACAGTAGAGTAGAGCTGAAGTCCACCAGAGCGACCAAAGAGCTCTCTGGTAGTAGGCGATATGACTTCGTTGTTAAAGCCCTGGTATGAGACACAATAATTAACTTACAAACTGATAAATAATGAGATTTAGGTAATAGTGCAAAATAAAAAAATAAATAAAAAGATTGCTAAGGGCGCTGGTAGCTGAGTGGTATGCATGTTTGCCTTCTGAGCTCAATATCATGGATTCGAAACCCGACCGAGGCCCTTAGTTTATTTTATCTGGGAGATAAAATAAACTTAAGCACGCCGTCCTTCGGATGGGCCGTTAAGCGATGGTCCCGAGCCTGTACGATGACAGGTACTCGTTAAAGACCCCTGCCCTAGATGAATAAAAATTTAGGGTAGGCAAAATTTAGGACTCCCACAGTAGAGTCGGGTTCATGTCCACCAGAGTGATGAAAGAGCGCTCTGGAAGTAGGTGATATGACGTCGTAGTTAAAGCCCGGGCATGAGTCATAATAACTATTCTGAAAGGTGAAAAAACCTTGAGGACGCCATCCTTCGGATGGTTCTTTTTGGCTCTCATCAGCCAGGGAAAGAAAGTTAATTATTCAATTTTTTATCGTGAACAAAAAAAAAAGAAGTTTTTTACAAAAAATAGATAGTTATTTACCTGATAATAAAGGCAGCAGCAACATTGCGGACCCGGGGACACCGCAGGAGTGCAATGACAGTGAGAAGGTTGCCAAGCAGACCGATGATCATGATACTGACTGTGGAGACGGCAGCGAAAGTGAGCAGTGGCTGTGAGTAGCTGCAACAAGATCAACAAACAGATCACATTTGTGAAAGAGATGGCGGAGGGTACGTTTATCAAAACTATAGCAACAAGTGCTTCACAGTTTCTCTAAGAGACAACATCTCATCACTTTGATTACAGATCACTCTCTCCCCTCTGATCACTTTGATTACAGATCACTCTCCCCCCCCCCCCCCCCCCCTCCTCTCATCACTTTCATTACAGATCACTCTCCCCCCCTCTGATCATTTTGATTACAGATCATTCTATCCCCCCTCAAATTCCATTCATGCTGGCATTACTACTGGGTACATGAAAGTAATGAGTTGACGTCAGCGGTATTCTTTGTATAATTCTACAGCGTAGTTCAGAGAGAGACTTTCTTATACCCAGTCTTGTTAAGGTCACATCAGTTGTTTTTTTTACTTCCCAAGCTCTACGAAATGTAGAGGAAATTATGTAATTCGATGCGGAGATTTAAACGGAATTTCATGTTTTCCAACCGCCTTATTCCTATAATGAAAAACAGAATTTCTGTCTGTCTGTGAACACGATAATATCGATAAATGTATCGAAATGAAATTTTATGTGTTTATCGAAAACTGTCTATGGACGACATCTATTGATTTTCAGCCAAATCGGCCAAAGGAAAGGGTGGGATTAGGGGGTGATAACTCTGATAAATGCCGTTGTAATTAATTTATCGACACGAAATTTAGTATGAGGATTTAGGAGCCCCTACATAAGTCAACTATTGATTGATTATTAGTGATTTTGGAGGAGGAGCAAAAAGATAATTGATTATTTCGTTCTGGGGAAGTACATTGTCAGTGATTCACCGACATTTTGTTTTCGTTTTATTATTATATGAGACAAGAGAGTATTAGTTTACATCTCATATATTTGTAATCCACAAATCGAACTACTTCATATCGATATCTCGGGTGCAAAATAAAGGCAAGGCATAAATACAATTCAAGTCAAGGTCAGGTGGCGAGCCTATTTATTACAATACTTTTTTCAGGTCGCCACCCAATCAATGAGCAAACAAAAGAAGGATTCGAACTTGTGTCTTCTAGTTTTGTACCTCTCACTCCATTATAAAGGCGCCTACTCCATCAGTGTACTTCGTTCTATTTCATGGACAAGAATAACATTTTAACGTCAAACTATTTTTAACTTTAATATTTTCTTATTTATAAGTTGGTTTCAAAGGAAATCTTTGTTTTTTATGGGCGTCCTCTATTTTTATAGTATTTATCCGGAAAATGAATAATCCATTAAAATGTGACCTTTAAAAATAAGAAAAACAGTTTAGAATATTTTATTATTTGTTTTGATGACTCAGACCTGGGGCATTTAACTACGACATATCGCCTACTACCAGAGCGCTCTTTCATCGCTCTGGTGGACATGAGTCCGACTCTATTGTGGGTATCCTAATGTGGTTTATTATTTTTTTCTTGATTTGAAAACGACTATTCGCTCGTTAAGCACAGTGATAGCCGGTCAAACTTTCTTGTGTTACAAAATACCGTCAGATTTCAATCGATAATAACTACCAGACTAATAATGTGATAACAACGGTTGAGGTCACAATGGATAGAGCATGTCTGTACGTGTTTGTTGTGCAGTGTTTGTTTTGCCTATGACGTTATCGGGCTAGTGTGGGCGCCGGCGGATGATTGTTGCGAATTAGTGTTGTGTAAATTTAGAAATTAGTAGCGTGATAACGCGTTTAGATGGGACTTTGATTCGGGTGTCATTATAAAGAGCTTGAGGAGCACTACTAGGACTCAAAGTGAAATAATACAAATTTTCACCGAAATATATGTAAAAATCGGTATTAAATTGAAAATTGCAAAAAAATTAAAGATGTCGTCTCATATGAGTCGTAAATATGCGCGGAATTATAGAAAATGCAAATCAGAGGAAAGATTGCATCAAAAGGAATTTAAAAAACCTAATAAATCTAGTGCCGAGCAAATGCAAGAGCTACGGCAGCATCGAAAAGAAAATGAAAAATGATTTTATCCCGACGTTTTCACGGAAAATCTACGGCGTGGACCTTGACTACGTTTTGTACTTTTGGTAGGGAATAGCTTGTGAAATTTTCCTTAGAAAACTCGATCTCGGATTTTTGCAAGATTATAATATTTCCATACACCGAATGCATAAGAAAGAAAAATACGTTTGGAAAATAATTAGATTAGATATCTATACATTGTAATACAGTTGTGGGGAAAAAAATAGTTTTGGAAAGGCTAATGACTGGGACGAGATGCCACCGCATTGAGTCTGATGATAGGAATGAAGTTAATAGATTGGATTGGATGCAAGTAGTAGAGGGCATTGTATAGAGAGAGAGCGGAATCAAAGGGAAGATAGTTAACTAAAGGACCGGATAATAGAGAGCAGCACCAGTCAGCTCTAACTCTAAATAGGACTAATTAATCAATTAGATGGCGGGGAATGAACGTATTGGCTGGAGCTAGATGAGGCATGAAGTCATCACAGCCCAGCTATGTAGTCTTCACATCTGACACTTCACATACAATACTAAACATTTTGAAAACGTTTAATAAAAATATAAATAAATACGAATGTTTCTTAAAAATATTGTCTATTTCACAAGATACATATGAGGAGCATCCATGCAAAAACGGACAAATGCAAAAACAAATGCAAAAACGGACAAATGCATGGACAAAAAAAAAAAAAAAAAGAGGTACCTAATAATAGATTCTGATGCAGTTCTATCAGCTGAACAAGAATATGGAGTCAGGTTGAACCAAAAACGGTCAGGTCTTTATGAAAAGATGATTGAAATAATGAAGGTCTGTGCAAGAACGGACATGTGCATGGAGTAGGTCTGAGCAAAAAAGAACAAATCCAACGGGCCAATCACAACGTCGGATGTTTGTTTATCCTTTTCTTATTTTTTGTGTTTGTCCCTTATTAATTTCCGTTCTGTTTTTAAAAATAAACAGATATATCGCTGTTAATATTTGAAACATTAATGGTTATTAGGAAAAATAGAAATATTTTCCCTCTCAACAATACTAGTCACGATAACGATACCAGGAAGAAAGAAGACTTTCGAATAATTAAACATTGCTCTTCTCTTTTTGAAAAAAGTATAACTCATAAAGTAATTAATTTATTTAATGCCCTTCCCCACTTCTTGAAGTCAACAGAGACAATACAAAACATTTAAATTTCAACCAAAAATGTTCATGTTAGAGGAAACAATATACACGGAAACGGAATTTATTCTCACTGTTCAAAAAGAATAATATAATCAAAATAGAGAATCGTGTTTCATATCCAATAACATTATTTGATACAAAGCTTTCATTTTTACTTTTTGGGCAGAGTTCCTCCACACCTTAAAGGTCAGTCCAATGTACCTTATTGTTTTATTTATTCATTTATAATTTTTTATTTATTTAGACTTTTTAAAACATTCATTTATAATTGATTAATATACCTCTCATATATATATATATATGCGTGTGTGTGCGCGTGTGTAAAGGACTACCATTTTCTTTTCCTAACTGTACCAGTTTTCTTAAATTGTGAATCATAAAAAAATTTAGTTATTTTTTCATAACGACATCCCATAATGAGAAAACACTATATATTTTACGTAAAAAAAACGTCAACTTCGGCAGTCCTTCGGATGGGACGTTTAGCGGCGGTCCCGAGCTTGTACAATGTCAGATACTCTTCAAATGTATGATAAAAGCCACCAGTATGGTTATTTTTTTTTAAACCTAAAGCGGATAAAATGCAAATAGTTCTAAAAAATATATAGAGAGCGCACCACCCTACAATAATTGTTCTATTAATGAAGATTAGCTCTCTGAACTAGGAAGGATGCTGGGCCAGATCTATCTTCCCATTGTCCCACACTGTCAGTGTCTTCAGACACTATCTACAAGTGGTACGGTCCCTGTTTTACGACCAGCCTCTATGCTGCTCACACGATCCTTAGAACACTCAAGAAGCTAACTAAAACTTAAGATGGTTCACCCTTCAATTGGATGGTTCCAAATCTATATTGTGAAAATGTTGCCGGAAGGACATTGCAAGAGAAAGAATACATAAACAACTACAAAATTCTTCTGGACTAAATCAAGAAGCAGCACAAACATGGTAAACAATAAATGCAGAGACGGGTGATGTTGCACAAATGCAAGGTGCATCCGACACATTAAAAAAAAAAGACTTAATTAGTCAGGGCTTTAACTACGAGGTCATATCGCCTACTACCAGAGCGCTCTTGCGTAACTCTGGTGGATATGAACCCGACTCTACTGTGGGAGTCCTAAATTTTGCCTACACTAAATTTTTATTCACCTAGGGCAGGGGTCTTTAACGAGTACCTGACATCGTTCAGGCTCGGTACCATCGCTTAACGTCCCATCCGAAGGACGGCGTGCTTAAGTTTATTTTACCTCCCACATAAAATAATGTAAGGGCCTCGGTCGGGTTTCGAACCCACGATCTTGAGTTCAGAAAGCAAGCATGCATACCACTGAGCTACCGGCGCCCTCAAGGAGCCCTCACTTTAGTTGGAATCCATAAAATAAAATTCAATTAATTACAAATTTTTAATTTTGTATTTACAACTATATATATAGTACAATATATAATAAGCAAAGAGGGCGCCGGTAGCTCAGTGGTATGCGTGCCTGCCTTCTGAGCTCAAGATCCTGGGTTCGAAACCCGACCGGGGGAGAGTTTTATTTCGTAGATAGAACTCCCTCCCGGGACCATGGATGTCCTAAATAACTAGACGATAAAACAGTGACATGGCTAATAAGCATCGTACTTAAGGCCAAAAAAAAAAAACTACTTACTACTATATCATCATATATCAGGAAATTCTTTTTGTGAGATGATCGAAGTTGAAATCGTGTATGTAAACCAAACGTTTCCGAAGTATAGGGCCTGCCCGGTCCGACCTACACCATCATGAAGACAGTTAGGAAGGAACAGGATAGTGTTCCTGACAATGACAACAAGGAAGAGAACAGGAAGGAATGCCAAAGAGGATATCCACAGGAAATCTGAGATAATGTATGCAGAGGAGAAGAGGACAAGAAGGACTGAGGGGAGTCACTGCTAGAGGTGGAAGTGGAGATCCAGGACAACCTTGACACTTCCCCAGCTCTACTGAGTATAGGGGAAGTTATATAATGGAATAGAAATTCGAAGTAGAGATTTCACCGGAATAGCATGTTTTCGGAGCCCCTGACCCAAAAATAAAATAAAAGTAGTCGTTGAATCACCTCTATATATCTATATAAATAAAAATGAATGGCTAAATGTTTTGCTAAGCGCAAAACTCGAGAACGGCTGGACCATTTCGGCTAATTTTTTTTCTTTAAATATTCGTTGAAGTCCGAGGAATGGAGTTCCTAGCTGTCAATTCTAGAGATGGCGATCTGAGATTGATTAATCGAAGAATCGATGTTTTGGGGTCGTAAAGATCTATATGAGCAATGAATCAATCAAGTGAATCGATCTCTTATGTCTTCAGTGGATTTTAATTTTCCCCTCCCCTCAGCGGATGTCGCTGAAATTTGACAGGTTATGTCCTCAGTGGATGTTAATTTTAAATTCGAAATTTGATGTTGACACGTTCATTATATCGGCAGTAATTGGGATTTTTGAATTGAGCCCCCACCCCGGAACTCCCCCCTCCCCTCTTCCGATATCGCTGAAATTTAACTGGTTATGTCCTCAGTGGAAGTTAATTTTAAATACGAAATTTCATGTTGACACATTCATTACATCGGCAGTTATTGGGATTTTTGAATGGAACCCCACCCCGGAACTCCCCCCTCCCCTCGGCCGATATCGCTGAAATTTGACTGGTTATGTCCTCCGTGAATGTTAATTTTAAATACGAAATTTGATGTTGATACATTCATTACATCGGCAGTTATTCGGATTTTTAAATTCAGATTCGCTTATCTACCCATTCTCTTCCACCGGCTTCTATAATTCTATGCTGAAACGGGGTTTGTTTGTATGTTTGTTCCAGCATCACGCCCAAACGGCTGGACAGATATTCATGAAACTTCAGATGTAGCATCCTCTCGAGACCGATTGAATAATAGGCAATGTGGCGTCCCAAAATTGCGAACGGGAGGGGGGGTTGTGGGGGGGGGGGGGGGGGGTTAAGCATAAAAATAGTGCTAACTCATTAATTAATGGTCAGATTGTCCTGAAATTTCATATGTAGTATTCTTAAAGGCCAAATAGAAGAAAAAGTGTGTGACGTCACAAAATTGTGAACGGGAGGGGGGTTGTGGATTTTTGAACTGAGCCGCCACCCCGGAACTGCCCTCTCCCCTCGGCCGATATCGCTGAAATTTGACTGGTTATGTCCTCCGTCAATGTTAATTTTAAATACGAAATTTGATGTTGATGCATTCATTACATCGGCAGTTATTGGGATTTTTGAATTGAGCCCCCACCCCGGAACTCCCCCCTCCCTTCGGCCGACATCGCTGAAATTTGACTGGTTATGTCCTCCGTCAATGTTAATTTTAAATACGAAATTTCATGTTGACACATTCATTACATCGGCAGTTATTGGGATTTTGTATTGAGCCCCCACCCCGGAACTCCCCCCTCCCTTCGGCCGACATCGCTGAAATTTGACTGGTTATGTCCTCCGTGAATGTTAATTTTAAATACGAAATTTGATGTTGATACATTCATTACATCGGCAGTTATTGGGATTTTTGAATTGAGCCCCCACCTCGGAACTCCCCCCTCCCTTCGGCCGTCATCGCTGAAATTTTACTGGTTATGTCCTCCGTGAATGTTAATTTTAAATACGAAATTTGATGTTGATACATTCATTACATCGGCAGTTATTGGGATTTTTGAATTGAGCCCCCACCCCGGAACTCCCCCCACCCAATTGCTTTCTCACATGACGTGCAGAACGCAGTCTGAACTTAAGTTCACGATAATACAACTTTTTACTTTGGAAGAATAACTCGATCCCACTTTAGGCATCATTGTTTTTCTTTTTAGAATCGATGTGCTCAAAGGTAACAATAAAGATAGAGTAAGGCACCCTACACACGGTCAGTTAAGTGTGTGACATCATCTTGTTTTTTTTTTTGGAATAAAAGTTTATTTCGAGCGTTGATTTGTTTGTTTAAATAATTTATAATAAATTAAATTAAAAATGTCAAGTAATGAGGAATTTTTGTTATATGGTGCTGTGGCTATTTACATTGTTGCATCCAAAAAAGAAATCGAAGAAAAATTTGGGTTAAAGACTGGCTTTCAAAAAGGGCGAAATATTCACATATAAATATTTTGGAGGATCTCAGGTTTCATCCAAAAGATTGGAATAATTATTTGAGAATGACAAAGAAACTTATCTCCAACTATATTCATTAGTTTCACCTTTAACAAAAAAGCAAGACACAAATATGAGAAATGCAATAACCACTCACGAAAGACTGACAGCAACTCAAACTATTATTTTTTTTTGTTACAGTCTCCTTACCTGCTTCGGCATCAATTTCTTTAACTTTATTTACAAGCAACTCGTAGGAAGCGTCCTTTTTTAATTTATTGTGGTAATCTTTTGATATAACTCCTTCCATAAACATTTTTCTTGCCTCAATAAATCTATAAACTCAATTAAAAAGTCTTCACTCCAGGTAGACATAATCAATTCGTCTTTTTATTGTTTTTAAACAATAAAAAACAACACACACTAAACAATAATTATTAATAAACTTTTAAAACTTAATTTTATTTATTGAAAACAAAGAAATCAAAATATGCATAAAATAATTATTTTAACTTTTGATAATTGATAACGCCGGAGCATGCGCAGAATGGCTAGTTTGAAGAACTGAACTGATTCAAACCCCACACAGTCAAATAGGCTTGTCGTCAGTTCGATGTGTCACACCATTGGATGGAATTTCATCAAACCATCAGTTCATTTTTTTGGCATGGTGTCATGCCATTTCTACCCCCTACACGTCAGTTTGGTGTGTCAGTTCGATGTGTTCATGCCAAACTGACCGGGTATGACCCCCTTAAGACTGAGTGCAGCACAAAGTGGAAGGGAGCGGAAAGTGATGAGGATTATTGGCTTTCCACCAATTTAAAGAGAGTCAAACCTGAAAATCGTAGTGAGAGTTTCCCAGAAAAGCGGACCTTATTCAGTGTCTTCAAAACAGCCAAATAATATTTCACGAAAAAATTAGGTTAGGTTTTATCACTCATGCCCAGGCTTTAACTACAAGGTCATATCGCCTACTACCAGAGCGCTCTTTCGTCACTCTGGTGGACATGAGCCCGACTCTACTGTGGGATTCCTAAATTTTGCCTACCCTAAATTTTTATTCACATAGGGCAGGGGTCTTTAACGAGTATCTGACATCGTACAGGCTCGGGACCATCGCTTAACGTCCCATCCGAAGGACGGCATGCTTAAGTTTATTTTACCTCGCAGATAAAATAAACTAAGGGGCTCGGTCGGTCGGGTTACGAACCCACGTTCTTGAGCTCAGAAGACAAGCACGCATACCATTGAGCTACCGGCGCCCTCTACGAAAAAATTATATTATAACCTTAATAAATTTGTATTTATGTATACGTTTTCAAACTTATAAATAAATTTTCTAATTACAACAAAATATACAATTTAGTGTAGTAAAAACCTAAAACATGCAATTTTGCCAAAAAATTTAAAAACGTGCTTCGTGAAAAATAAAATTTTTGTATATTAATCAGGATGCCTTAATTCGTAAACATAAAGAGTTATTTAATGATTTCATGAAAAAAAAAAAAAAATGGAATTGCACGGGAATGCGGTCTCTAGTTATCATTTTCGTGCCGAGTGGTTGCTTTTCCTAGGGGAATTATTGATGCTAAACATATCCAATAAAATAAATAAAAAATTGTTGACTTGCGCCGTGCACCCCCTCCTTCTTATGTGTTGTAGAGTGCGCTACTAGCCAGTGTGTTACTCAGGTCACAGTTATCTCTGTAGATAACCCCATGCAGTCACTGTTACTATCTGATATTACTATGATAGAGAGGATATCAAGTGGAGACAAACCTAGCTTCTTACGAACAAGAGAGACAACAGTTGATAGAGAATATTCCTTCTCATTAGGGTAACCTGGCAGTTAGCACAAACTTCATAAGCTAAAATGTCGTCGGTGAATCACCCGCTATCTACTTCCCCACCACGAACTAAACAATTAAGTTTTCGCTCTCCCTCCAAAGTCAATTGACCGTTTCGACTAAAAATCAATATTTGACTTACATAGTGGCTTATGAATGCTCACACTAAATTTTGTTACATCGGCAGTTATTGCGATTTTTCAGTTCAGCCTCCTACTCTCAGTCTGCCAGTTTTGCTAACAATTAATAAGTGTCGTCCGGAGTTTTTGGTATTTTGAAATTTTGTGTCAATACATTCATTACAACGGCAGTCACTAGAGTTGTTAAGCCTCACCCCTTATCCCCCCTCCCCTTTGGCCGATTTGGCTGAAAGTCGACAGATATCGTCCTTAGATGATTCTAGATACACCCATAAAATTTCGTGTCGATACAATCATTCTTTCGAGAATTATCGTGTTCGCAGACAAACACACGGACAGATATGATTTTTTTTTTTTTTTGAATCAGGAAAGGTCGGAAAACCTGAAATTTCGTTGAAAACTCCGCACTGATTACATAACTTCCCGTATACTTCGTATAGTTGGGGAACTAAAATGTTTCATCTTGATAGTGAGTGAGTGGTAGTGGGAAAGTTGAAATGACACATCTCTTGAGGATGTTATGTGAAAGAGATGGCAATATCGTCAGACTGTGATTCAGGAGTACTGGGGTTTTATAGAGACAGGATAGACTTCTTGGGACACGGGCAGTTTCCGGGGGGGGGGGGGGGGGGGGGTCCTCATGTCTACCTTCTTCAGTGAATCTCCATCAACGAACTTCCCCATCTAGAAATAGTTTGTTCTTCCCCAGTTTTACGTAGTATAGGAGGAATCGGACAGAAAATCGAAGATGAGTTTTCAACCGAATTTTATGTTAATATAACTCCTGAGTTCAAAAAAAGTTGTCGGTGAATTACCGGCAATGAACTTCCACAGAACGAAATAATCAATTAACTTTTCGCTCTCTCTCCAAAACCAGTCGACCGTTTGCGTTAATAATCAATAGTTGACTTACAAAGGGGCTCTTTAATCCTCAAAATAAATGTTGTGTAGATACATTCATTATATCGACAGTTATTAAGCAGGCCCTACACTATCAATCCGCTTGATCAAAACAGCGCGTCAAGCGATGGTGTCAAGCGTGATTCATAATCTAGGAACCCGTTTGACGCTTGAGTCAAGCCTTGACGGTAATTGATGGAAAGTTTGAATGACTCAAGCGGCTGGGCGGAGCGCTTGATAGTCTAGAGCAATTTCGATCAAGCATTGGGTCAGTCACCTGGTCGACACTAACGATGGAGGGTCGTCCGCTCGCTTCCGACGGTTCGGACGTAGTAGATAATAAAGCCGATCGAGAATTTATTAGCCTCCTCATTGATATATATCGTGGTCTTCCAAATCCATTCCAGAAGCTAAGTACCTCATTGTGATGGACAGTCTCTGAGTTGCAGGAATTGCTTCACGCAGTTTTGTTTCCACTTTCTCTATTTTGGACCGTACCAACTCCAATAAATGATCAAAACTCCCCTCAATTTATACCACTCCTTCGACCAACGTCGTTTCCTCTGGATCTTTTTTTTCCGCTTGAGAGCAACAGGTGTCAAGATGAAAAAACCCAAATCCTGATTCGAAACCAGTTCCATAGTCGAAAACTCCGCTACAAATGAGTGTTGATGAAAAGATTGATGGGATGCTTGATGTACCCCAAGGCTGCTTGAAGCGCGTGTCAATCAGCTGGACGCGCTGTTTAGATAGTATAGGGCCTGCTTCAGAGTTTTTGAGTTAAGCCTCTCCCCTAATCCCCCCTCCCATTTAGCTGATTAGGCAGAAAAGGTAGGTTTGTCCATCTGTGGTTCTGGACACATATAAAATATCGTCGATACATTCATTCTATTGACAGTTATCGTGTTCAGAGACGATTTGATTTTTTTTTCCGTTTTTTGAGAATCTGAAGATCGGAAAACTTGAAATTCCGTTGAAAACACTGCATCAAATTTCTTACCGATTAAATAATTTCCACACTTTGTAGAGCTGGAAACTGAAATGAGTATATCGACATTAAATTTTAGAGTTTATTCCAAAACCCCATTAGGACAACAGCTGTTGTTTCAGCCAAATCTCTCAAAGTGCGGCGTCGTGAACAGGAAGCGGGAGGTCGGTCAGTAGGAAACACAACCCCCTGAGAACAAACCAAAACATAACCTTCTCTAGGTCTCATAGGAGGTTCTCAAGAGCCATAAGTTACTAATTATTATAGTCATACCCGGGCTTTAACTACAAGGACATATCGCCTACTACCAGAACGCTCTTTCGTCGCTCTGGTCGACATGAGTCCGCTTCAACTGTGGGAGTCCTAAATTTTGCCTAACTAGGTTTATTCACCTAGGGTAGGGGTCTTTTAGCTGACATCGTAACAGATCGGGATCATCGTTTAACGCCCCATCCGAAGGACGGCGTTCTCAAGGTTTTTTAAACCCCATATAAAAACTTTAAGTTGAATACAGATTTGAAGTTGGGGAAGTAAATTCCCTGTTACGTACCGACGTCTTTTTGGATCAGTCCGATGGATTTAAAGTTCATTAAAAGACCAACTTACTATAATTAATTCAAAAGCACATTTTCTTAAACTATATAATTATTTGTACAAAAACGTCAAATAATTAATTAATTAAATATTTAAAATGTCCCCAATTAAACTTTTTTACAAAAAATTAATTATCTTATATCAATTTCGTGAATTTTATTAAGTTGGCATCACGTGCCATCTGCAAAAAAAAATTAAAAAACTTATTACGCACAAAATTTTATCTAGATTTTAATTTAGGGGGAACAAAATTAAGAAATTAAAAAAAAAAAAAAAAAGATAAATAAAAAGACTTGGGAAACTTTAATTTAAAATAGAGAAGTGATCGATGTTTTTTGTTTTTTTAATCGATAATTTTTGTTAACAAACCATTATTTAGCGACAACTGTTAAAGTAGAACACTTAGTGCAATAGAGGCGAAATTTTAAATATTTATTAGATATCTACTGCTAATAAGTGATCCCCAGTTATTATTCATCTAGGGTAGTGGTCTTTAACAAGTACCTGACATCGTAGAGGCTCAGGACTATCGGGAAACGCCCCATCCGAGGGAAGGCATGCTCGACGTTTTTTCAGTTTTCAGATAAAAAAAAACCTAAGCTCCTCCCTCGGCCGGGTTTCGAACAAGCTACCTTGAGTTCAGTAAGCACACTATCTCTAAACAATAACTGATTAGGTAATCTTCTAAACAAAACTAATGTATTTCACAAAAAAAAAAAAAAACATTGTACAGTAGAACCTCGCCATTAACCGGGGTGTGTAAGCAGTAAGTATAGGTTCCTAGAAACTTAGAGACAGAGTAGAGTGACAATGATTACAGTTTTGGTGCTAAACAAGCAATGGAAGCAGTTCATGTCCTCCTCAACTTCCGCGAACAGGAAAATGTTAACTTCCATGACGTCATGAATTTGAGAAAAATTAGAACTGAAGTAAGGAAAAACATTTCAAACCGCAAAAAACAAAGAATGATTACTTAATATTTCAAGCCCTGATAACGTTATAACATGACAATGTACACACATATGTATATAACATTGTAAACACATATGTAGTTCGTTAAATAAAAAGTGTCTCGATTAACCGTCGTTTTCATTTATCCGTGCGACCTCCCTCCCCCCATTACCCCGGATAATCGAGGTTCTACTGTCTTTTAAAGAAGGGGGCAGCCTGTCTTAAGATTACTTCTTTAAACAATTCCCTCTGGTTCCGCGCTGTTCTGTTAATGTTTACATAAGTCAGTCTTGACGCTACGCTAGTAGAGATCCTAGAACAATAGTAGAAGAAAGAAACGTTATGTTTTGTTTGTTCTAAGGAAGGACACGTTAATCTAGAAATATACCTGAAATAGTGGAGAGGTGGGGACAGATCAGGTATTGTATGTTAATTTGAGGAACAGGAAACGTACAGATACCAGTCTATCTAACTAAACTAGGTAACATGTTTATACGACATACATTTCTTACCTTCACTGTCTATGTACTTCCCCAGCACAAATGAATCAACTAAGTTTTCTCTCTCCCTCTAAAACCAGTTATACGAAGCATAGGGGAAGTTATGTAATCGGTGAAAAATTCGATGCGGAGTTTTCATGTTTCCCGACCTCCAGATACTAATTATGATAAAAAAAATTTTCTGTCTGTAGGTCCATGTGTGTCCAGAACTCTCTAACGACTACACCTATTATCTTTCAGCCAAATCGACTAGTGGGGAGGGTTAACATAAAAGCTCTAATACCTCCCAATATAATTTATCAACACGAAATTTTATATGTGTGACCAAAATGCCATAAGGGCAACACCTATGGATTTTCAGCAAAGTCGGCCAAAGGGGAGGGGGGGGGGGGGGTTAGGGAAGAGGCTTAACTCAAAAACATTAATAATTGCCGTTGCAATGAATGTATCGATATGTGAAAACTCCATCAAAACTCCAAAAGGCCGATGAATTTTCAGCGGAATTGGTAGAAGGAAAAAGTGATCAGGGGGGGGGGAAGGGGGGGGGGGGGGGGGGGGTTCGTGTGTAGATTTAGGAACCCCTATATAAGTTAACTATTGAATATTAGCGCAAACGGTTTTGGAGGGGGAGCGAAAAGTTATTTGGTTAATTCGTTCTGGGGAAGAGTATGTACATTGTCGGTGATTCACCGAAATTCGTTCTGGGGAAGAGTAGGTACATTGTCAGTGATTCACCGAAATTCGTTCTGGGGAAGAGTAGGTACATTGTCGGTGATTCACCGAAATTCGTTCTGGGGAAGAGTAGGTACATTGTCAGTGATTCACCGAAATTCGTTCTGGGGAAGAGTAGGTACATTGTCGGTGATTCACCGAAATTCGTTCTGGGGAAGAGTAGGTACATTGTCAGTGATTCACCGAAATTCGTTCTGGGGAAGAGTAGGTACATTGTCGGTGATTCACCGAAATTCGTTCTGGGGAAGAGTAGGTACATTATCGGTGATTCACCGAAATTCGTTCTGGGGAAGTACATAGCCGCTGATTCATCAACGAAAATTGTTTTTTTACACGACAACTTAAAGAGACCCTCAATGAAAATTGGCGGACTTATCTCGATGAAACGCCACCTGCAGCTGATTAGTAAGAAACTAGACAAGCTATTGTAGACTGTACAATGGATGACATCAGATATCTGGTATCATTAGCGTGGTCCACAGCACCGCAGCCCGAACAAGGCAATCAACGACCACGTTTCGCTCGCTCTCTTTTAAAGCAATACATCCGTTTCGTTGAAAATCAGTAGATGTTTTACTCATGGAGTTTTGGAAACTCATAATAAACTTGTTGATACATTCATTACATAACCAGTTATTACAGTTTTTAAATACAACATCTCATCTGTGATGTATAAAAAATACACACATTTAAATTGTTAATATTAAAAAAATAATTATATTTATTTTTCTATAAAATCCAGAAAGCAACTGAATTAGTAAATAAATAATATGAATGCATTTTCTTTAAAACAAATGAGTAGAGAACAAAACACGGCCATCAGCTGTTTTTGAATTAGTGTAGAGGAGTGAATGGTGTGTGGTCTGAGTTGAGATGTGAAGGTGGACAGAGAGGCTAAGATGTGATGAACTAAGTAGGTGTGAATTAACAGTAAAATTGATGCGCAAAGAAGGCACTGTTATTTATTTATAATTACAAAATAAATATACCCAAAAATATATAACTTTGATTTGAAGAATGACCAAAACAAAAAAAAAAAAAATAAAAATAAAAAAAAAGGATTGAAATAATTTTAAGAATTTAGTTTTTACGATTTTTCTTTTTATTTTTGTTTCAATGTTTAGTTTTTAATTTTATAATGTAGATGTAAGAAAATAAACCCAATTATTTGTTCTCGTATTCTATGCTATTCATTTTCCCTGTTAACCCAGTAAGATAATTTAAAAACCTTTGGGTTATATTTAATATTTTTGTAAAATTTAGAAAAAACAATATAGCACCTCTTTAGAAATCCAAATGAAAAGTTTGTTAATTTAAATATTTTTTTAAAATTACGTGCACTTTCTTCAAAATTGCACGTCTTGAACTTTTGATATTTTTTAGGGCCCTTTTCGGAAATTACTGTAGAAATCAAAATTTAGTAAAAGACCAGAGATAAAATTTCTACAAGAAATGTGGTAATAACATTTAATCTATCTATTTATTTATTTAAGAACATAATTTTATTTAACCACACATCTTTAGTCTTCCCCTGTCCTTGAGCAGATTCGGTTCAAAATGAGGAAGAAAACCATCCTTATGAGATTCACGATACACATATAACATGTCGTGTAGATATATTCACCACGTCAGGTGTTACTCGTATCGTGTGCACGGACACACAGAAATGTTTTTTTTATTCCAGCTATACGAGTCTGCCAAAGGATAGGATTAGGAGGTTGTCTCACACAAAAACTGCCCCTGTAATGAGTTTATCGACACAAAATTTTATATGTCAATTCGAAGTCTTACAAAGACGGCACCAATTAATTTTTAGCATCACAAGAGGGACTCATCTCAGATACTCTAGTAACTGCCGATGTAATAAATGTATCGACAAAAGATCTAATATGAGGAGAGGGCGCCGCAGTGTGAAATTTATGAATTTTAATTTTCAAAATTCGAGCCCCCGCTCAATTTTTGATCAATTTGGATGAAACTAGGTGCAAAATATTTGTGAAAGCTGGCTTTTTATCAGGTAACTGCGGGTTTCACAATCAAGATATTATATGCCAATTGACAGCTGCCAAAACCCCGCAAAAAGTTTTAAAAAATTTAATTTTTTTTGTCTAAGTTTTTGTTAACAGATTTTTACAACTTAAATGAATGTTTTTTGGGTCGCTGATTACGAATTCAATATTAATTTTAGCCAAAAGTGGTCCTAATGTTGTCATTTTGGCCTAAAGTGGCCCAAATTCAATATATTGGCTATTTTTGTCTCTTGCATGTAATACCTTGATTGTGAAACCCGCAGTTATCTGATAAAAAGCCAGCTTTCACAAATATTTTGCACCTAGTTTCATCTAAATTGATCAAAAAATTGAGCGGGGGCTCGAATTTTGAAAATCAAAACTCATAAATTTCACACTGTGCGCCGGTAGCTCAGTAGTATGCGTGCTTGTATTCTGAGCTCAAGAACGTAAGCGTCGAAACCCGACCGAGGCCCTTAAGCGATGATCCCGAGCCTGTCTATGTCAGGTACTCGTTAAAGACCCCTGCCCTAGGTGAATAAAAATTAGTGTAGACAAAATTTAGGACTCTCACAGTAGAGTCGGGCTCATCCATCAGAGTAACGAAAGAGCGCTCTGGTAGTAGGTGATATGACCTCGTAGTTAGCCCGGGCATGAGTCATAATAACTAACTATATCATATATTGGTTATACATTCATAGAGTCGTTTCCTCCTCCTATCATCAATGAGTCATAAAACCTTACCTCTAATATGAGGATTTAGTGTGTAAGTCAAATATTGAGTTTTAGACCAAAGGGTCGATTGGATTTGGAGGGAGAGCAAAAACTTAATTGATTAATTCGTGCTGAGGAAGTACATAGTCGGTGATCCACTGACTTCATCTCTGGAATAAGAAGGCCGCATTGCATTGAACATAGGTTTCGTCGGCTTTGCATTTACATATTAAATTTCGTCAGCAATGATGAAGGTTTATGAATTGATTCCCCCTCCCCTTAACCCCCCCCCCCCCCCCCTTCGGCCGATTTGGCTGAAAATCAATGGAGTTCTGGATAAACATATAAAACATCTTGTCGATGATCATTCTATTGGAGTTATCTTGATCACAGAACCAAAGGCAGGCAGGATTTTAATTTTTTTTTTATTTTGATTTTTGTAATGAGGGTCCGGAAGAAGTATGAAATTCTGGTGAAAATTCAACATCGAATTGTTGACCGATTACACTACTTTCTCCATATTTCCTATAACTGGGGAAGTGAAAATGTTCCGAGAACGCAATTAAGTACTGGAGCAAGAAACACGAGCAAGCATCCGACTCATTGCCAGGTCTAGGGATGTTACATAGTTTGTTATGGTTAGTTTTCGTAGGTACCAATTGAAACCATATTAAATTAACAAGAAGAGCAAATGTTACAAGAGGGCCGTCGGATAACCCGGAGCCGGATAACAGGGAGTCGACTGTACTAAATTTATTTAGTATGAATATCATCAGGAGAGTGACTCGTATCAAAAAGCAAATGGCTCAATGAAATGTTGTTGAACTCTCAAACCACGAGCACGCCGTCCTTCGGATGGGACGTTAAGCAATATTCCTGAGTCTGTGCGGTCATTAGTGAATCACTAGCAATGAACTTCCCCAGCACTAATTAACTAACTACATTTTTGATTTCCCTCTGAACCATTGTACCGATTTGATTAAAAATCTGTGTCTTAAAGTACCCCTAAATCCTCATACAGAATTAGGTAATTAGGCAGATTCATTCTTTACATCGGCAGTTGTTGGGGTTTCTGTTCTTCCCTTTCGCCGATTGACCAGAAAATCGTCATTATATCATTCTTATGTCGTTTTGGATATACATAAAGTTTGGTGTGCATACGTCCATTCTATTGGGAGCTGACCTGTTCACAGACACTCACAGGAACACAGATAGATACGATTTTTTTTTTGTACTTTATAGGTTTCGGATAACGGAAAACAGGAAATTGCGGTGAAAGAACAATGTCGAATTAAAAAAAAAAATAAATAAAATAATAATAAAATAAAAATAAAAATAAAAATAAAAATAAAAATAAAAATAAAAATAAAAATAATAAATAAGAAAATAAATAAATAAAAATGATCAATAAAATAAACAATAAAAAGTAGTACGTAAGATGGACTTTGAACATTGAAACTCACAATTCTATTAGATGCCACATGATTGCCGGCCTGTCACACACTGATCCGGGATGAACCTATGACGTCAGCAACCTATGACTACTTCCCCCCACCTCCCCCCTCTCCTCATATACACAAATATATTTAATTAACTAATTAATGTTACATCATGATGATATCAGATATCAAGTAATTAGCTAGATAGGGGCGAGCCGGTCTCTAGCTAGATACAGCTCTGTGGCAAGTGTCTATCCGTGTTCCCACTTTATCACAGTAGAAAAAAATGATAAATATAAATAAACAATAATAAAAATACATTATAATCTGAGAAACAACAATGTTATGACTTATGCCCGGGCTTTAACTACAAGAGGCCTACTACCAGAGCGATATTTCGTGGCGACATGAGCCCGACTCTACTGTGGGAGTCCTAAATTTGTATTCACTTAGTAAGGGATCTTTAACGAGTATCTGACATCGAACAGTCTCGGGACCATAGCTTAAAGTCCCATTCGAAGGACGGTATACTCAAGTTTTTTTCATCTAACAGGTAGAAAACCTAAAGGCCTGAGGTGGGTTTCGAACCTGCGATCTTGAGCTTAGTAGACAAGTAGTACTCCCATAGTAGAGCCGGGCTCATATTCACCAGAGTGATGAAAGTGCGCTCTAGTAGTAGGCGATATGACCCCGCGTATGAGTCAAAATAACTAACTATAGGGCAATATCAAAGAAATGTCTAGCTGTAAGTTATTAAAATATCAACCTAGAAAAATAGAGCCGATGATATGTTTTCTGTTGACCTACAAGAGCCAGAAGACTTGAAGAAATGTGATACGTAATTGAACTATTGTTGACGTTGTTATATACGATAGCATCCAGATAAGAGTGAGAAGATGGAATGTTAACGAACATCTAACTGTTCATAACAAACAAAAGACAGGAACGAGGGTACAAGGAGAGCAGAAACTTAGCGAACTGAGCAACATCAGAAGTTTAATCTTGAGTTTTCACAAAAATATCAGGTTTTCTGGCACCTTGAAAAAAATTCCAAAAAATAAGAATTGAGCTTGAGAAGCACTACTAGGACTCAAAGTGAAATATATGTAAAAATCGGGATTAAATGCAAAATTGCAAAAAAATTAAAGATGTCGCCTCAATTGAATCGTAAATATGCGCAGAATTATAGAAAACGCAAATCAGAGGAAAGCTCGCAACAAAAGGAATTTAAAAAACCTAAAAAGTCTAGTGCCGAGCAAATGCAAGAGCTACGGCAGCATCGAAAGAAAATGAAAAAATGATTTTATCCCGACGTTTTCACGGAAAATCTATGGCGTGGACCTTGACTACGCCTTAATGTTTTTTTTTTGCTATTTTACTTATAGTTTTTTTATTGAATATTGATTAGGAGGATAATTTTGGGGATGCGATATCTCGACTTGGTCCACCACAGTTTAAGGGTTGGAGCCATAGCCTACAGTACACATGAAGAGAATGGGTTTGTAGCGGCACGTTACTGAAGTATGTGTTACTGCCTATGGCACTCCTGAGGGTTACTGGTAGCCTATAGGGCGGGGAAATAAACATTGGGGGGGGGGGGGGGGGGGGGGGGGGGGGAGAATTTCACGTTACTTTATATCACGTTACTTTATATCACGTAACTTTATATCACGTTACTTTATATCACGTTACTTTATATCACGTTACTTTATATCACGTTATTTTATATCACGTTACTTTATATCACGTTACTTTATATCACGTTACTTTATATCTCATGAAGACATTTTTTAAAAAAATTTATAAAAAAAATATAATTGGAATTAAATAAATATCGATATAAGAAATAAGTTATTAGAGTAGGTTATATCAGGGTTATATTTTATTTATAATATTGGTTTTTAAAAAAAAGTTTTTTTTTTTTTTTTTTTTTCCTTTGTCTTTATGAACGGTGCATATTAGCCATGTTAATGTGTTATATATAATCATTTAAGGCATCCATGGCCCCGGGAGGGAGTTCTATCTACGAAATAAAACTCACTCCCGGACGGGATTCGAACCCGCAAACCATGGTGAGACCATGCGACCAAAGCCCTACGCTCTAGCCCGCACGGCCACCATGGCCCCCAAAAAAGGTTGAAATTTGACAAATGTGAATTAGTAGAAAATTTGACGACAATCAATGTTGAATAATATATGATGGGAAGAGTATTTTATATATAATTCTGTATTTATTTAGGTGAGTCCTGATCTGTATGTGAATTAATGGAAATTATAATTAAAAAGTTGTGTATTGAAAGATTATAAAAGGAAGATATAATATAATATAATATAATATAATATAATATAATATAATATAATATAATATAATATAATATAATATAATATAATATAATATAATATAATATAATATAATATAATATAATATAATATAATATAATATAATATAATATAATATAATATAATATAATATAATATAATATAATATAATATAATATAATATAATATAATATAATATAATATAATATAATATAATATAATATAATATAATATAATATAATATAATATAATATAATATAATATAATATAATATAATATAATATAATATAATATAATATAATATAATATAATATAATATAATATAATATAATATAATATAATATAATATAATATAATATAATATAATATAATATAATATAATATAATATAATATAATATAATATAATATAATATAATATAATATAATATAATATAATATAATATAATATAATATAATATAATATAATATAATATAATATAATATAATATAATATAATATAATATAATATAATATAATATAATATAATATAATATAATATAATATAATATAATATAATATAATATAATATAATATAATATAATATAATATAATATAATATAATATAATATAATATAATATAATATAATATAATATAATATAATATAATATAATATAATATAATATAATATAATATAATATAATATAATATAATATAATATAATTCAACTAGGTATTAATCAAGTATGTTTTCGCTCTCCCTCTTGAAAACAGTCCACCGGTCAGTGAGTAGGACCTTACAATACACTTCCAACCCGGTAGATTCGTTTCAGAGAGAAAAATAACTGTTAATTAAATTATTCATGGGGAAGTACATTGTCTATGAATGACCGTAAAATAAATGTTATCCATTTCATAAAGTTGAGCAAGTAGAGCCGATATAAATGTCTAGTGGGGCCCCCTCAAATGTTTCAGACCAAGCCACTAAACAAGAAGCTACACACGGGAGAGTATCGTTGTGATGTTCTGTTTGAGTAAGAGTGCACTGGCTGGGGAGACAGAAAAAACAGGAGCCATCAAAGAGCAGATGCACCCCAGTCTCAGTGAGTGACGGTTTTTATGAAGTGCAGGAGACAGCCCGTAACACTAACATCTCTCTCCTCACAGGGCCCACTAGACAAATAAATATATACATTTGTTTGTATGGATAATACAATAATACAGGTCTAACCACAATAACAAAAATATAACCTAATTTTCAGTACCAATGATGAGTAGGCTAATTAGTTATTCTCTCAACTTTTAGTTTATTTAGAAGAGAAATTCGATGTTGAGTTTAATCAGAATTTCATGTTTTCCGGTCTAACAATAAAAAAGAAAACTACATAGGGTTTTGAATTCACATATGAAATTTTATGTCGATACATAGATGACGTTATGGGGTTGGACACACCTAAAAAATTTTGTGTCGATACTTTCATTCCATCGGAAATTATCATGTTCACAGATACACACTCGGACAGATTTTTTTTATTTTTTTCGTATAGCAAAACATGAAATTTCGTTCAAAACTCCGCATCGATTTTTAGACTGATTACATAACTTCCCCTA
Organism: Aradus depressus; assembly: GCA_963662175.1. Lineage (NCBI taxonomy): Eukaryota > Metazoa > Arthropoda > Insecta > Hemiptera > Aradidae > Aradus > Aradus depressus. The sequence goes on from OY759219.1 coordinate 3,260,606, forward strand.
TAAGATGGTATAACCTGGGGAAGTAAACAAAAAATTTTGTTTAGCCTTTGCGATGTCGGGTACTCGTTAAAGACCCCAACCCCTAACTAAGGTGAATAAAAACTTAGGGTAGATAAAATTTAGGACTCCCATTGTTGAGTCGGGCTCAGGTCCACCAGAGCGACAAAAGAGCGCTCTAGTAGTAGGCAAACCGACCTTGGAGTTAGAGCCCGGGCACGAGTCATAATAACTAATTAATTTAGTATTGTGATATAATATTTTGATTTTTTTTTGCTTAATCGACCACAAGCCTCATCTCTCTCTTACTTCTACATGAGAATGTTGAAACAAAAAAAAAAAAAGGATAAAAATTCGCCAAAATTTTTAAAGCTTATTTCAGAAAATAACCCATCTATTGTTCCATATTGGATCTTGAGTTTTCCCAACTTCTACAATCAACTGGTCTCAATGATATTTCTATTTTCAAAGAGGGATTTGAACATGGAAGCTATCAAGCTGCTCATCCATAAGAAAGATATGAGAAGGTAGGTTGAGAGGCCTTATCTGATACTTCTGGGGGATGTAACAAAACTTTGAGAACGAATCGAGAGGTGGGCAATATATGCAGGAACCTGGGAAATGATAACAATATGATAAGAGAACGAGTCATATGGAAGTTAAGTTTAATATAATGTTATACAGTATTGTGCTTTTACTTTCTTATAGGTTAGGTTTTATGGCTCATGCCCGGGCTTCAACTACGAGGTCATATCGCCTACTACCAGAGCGCTCTTTCGTAACTCTGGTGGACATGAGCCCGACTCTACTATGGGAGTCCTAAATTTTGCCTACCCTAAATTTTTATTCGCCTAGGGCATGCAGGGGTCTTTAACGAGTACCTGACAGGCTCGGGACCATCGCTTAACGTCCCATCCAAAGGACGGCGTGCTTAAGTTTATTTTACCTCGCAGACAAAATAAACTAAGGGCCTCGGTCGGGTTTCGAACCCACGATCTTGAGCTCGGAAGACAAGCACGCATACCACTGAGCTACCGGCGTCCTCTACTTTCTTATAACTTTCAGATAGAGTTTTCAACGGAATTTCACATTTCAAAGTCACCTGTTTTGACCATTTTTCAGGAAATAGTTCAAAATAATGTTTAAATTATTTAAACAATATTGGTATATTTTTATTTAGTTGCTATATTGCTTATTTCGTACAATTCTACATATAAGTATTTTTTATTTTATATAGCTATAAGAATTTTGTATAAAAAACAACAACACTCATTGGCATAAAGGTTGTAATCTTTAGTGCAATAAATGTTTATCTATCTATAATTTAAATAATAATTATTATAATGGATTGGTTTTGGGAACAGCAGTGTAATGTGTCGCTTGTTGATATTCTGGCACATGTTTCTCCATTTTGCATATTTGTACAGAAACATTCCACAACAATCATACGGAATTAAAAAAACAATTAAGGCGTAGTCAAGGTCCACGCCGTAGATTTTCCGTGAAAACGTCGGGATTAAAACATTTTTCATTTTCTTTTCGATGCTGCCGTAGCTCTTGCATTTGCTCGGCACTAGACTTTTTAGATTTTTTAAATTCCTTTTGATGCGATCTTTCCTCTGATTTGCGTTTTCTATAATTCCGCGCATATTTACAATTCATATGAGACGACATCTTTAATTTTTTTGCAATTTTTACATATATTTCGGCCAATATTTTTATTGTTTCACTTTGAGTCCTAGTAGTGCTCCTCAAGCTCTTTACAATGACACCCGAATCAACGTCCTATCTAAACGCATTATCACGCTACACTAATTTCTAATTTTACACAACGCTAATTCGCAACAATCATCCGCCGGCGCCCACACTAGCCCGATAACGTCACAGGCAAAACAAACACTGCACAACATACACGTACAGACATGCTCTATCCATTGTGACCTCAACCGTTGTTATCGCATTATTAGTCTCGTAGTTATCGTTTGATATCTGACGGTATTTTGTAACACAAGAAAGTTTGACCGGCTATCATTGTGCTTAACGAGCGAATTCACGTAAAAAAAAAAATTATTTGAAGTCTTAGATTTTGATGAAACCTGTTGAGGAATTTTGATTCAAAGCCACACGAAATAGTAAAAATGAAATGTCTGATTCTGGTTTGCAAGGAGATTTTACTTTTCTCATATTTTCAACCTAAGAAACCTTTAGAAGAGAGACGTAGGTCAGTAACCTCCTGAAGACAAGGATGGCTTTTGTAGGTGAATATAGATGTGTCCAACAGAAGCAGACAGACTGACCACTGTGTCAGATTCGCTCACCCTATTAGATGTACAGTAGTGGTCCTTGTTTAACCCCTCTTCTGTATCTCTCTTCTCATCTCTTTATTTCATTTTGTAAAAAAAAATAAAATATTGCGAAGACATGAGATAGGAAGCCAAATCGGCTGTGGGCCTCTCAGCATCTCGAGTATAGCACTGCAAGCTGTCACATAGATTCCTGGAATGCCTTCAAGCACTGGAATCCCTGACGAACTAAACAGAAGTAGAATTGAGATGGGTCTGATCAACTAGCCAGGTCAGGAGTAAAAAGGACCTACAGGACCGGAACCCTTCTGCGGGAACTCTAAGAGCACCGCAAGGATGGCAATAAATGGTTGACTGACCAGGAAACACATCCAGTTCTGGAGAGGGGTCCCAAAGCAATGACACTCGAAACTCTTTGTTGCGGAACCCTCAGGGAAAAGGAGCCGAGAATATGAGCAGAATGGATATAAGAGCTATGACAGGGCTGATCACAGGACACTGTCATATGACCAAACACCTACACAATATGGGCATCGCTAGAAGCCCTCTGTGCAGGAAATGTGGCGAGGAAAATGAGACTCCGGTCTTCTAAGCCAGTGTAAGGAACTAGAAAGCAAGAGATTTTACTGCTTCGAGTCTGCCATAACGGAACCAAAGCAGGTAATGGAGGGAACCTGCAGCAGAATCCTGGACTTTATTAAAGATACAGGGCTGCTCTAGGGACCAGCAAACCCAGCCCACACAATAGGCCTACTCAGGCCGCGGTAATAACATCAGACCTCAAAATATAAAATCATATGTGGTATCTCTGTATAATGAACTCTATTCCATAGTTAGTTATTATGATTAATGCCCGGGCTTTTAACTTTACGGTCATATCACCTACTACCAAAGCGCTCTTTCGTCAATGCTCTGGTGGACACGAGGCCGACTCTACTATAGAACTCCATAAACTTTTGACTAACTTAAATTTAAATACACCTACAGTAGGGGCCTTTAACGAGTACCTGACATCGTACCTCTCAACATATAAATCCAAACTATATATCTATCTATACTTACTGAGGGAAAACGCCGGTAGCGTTGTCTCTGGACGCATCGACAGAGGCCAGATCCATGTCTTCCTCCAATGAGAAGGCTGACTCGGACATCGTCACAACTGAAACAGAACATGCCATTAGTCTCTAGAATATAGTTAAATAACATATTGTAGTTGTCCGGGCTTTAACAACGTGGTCACGTCGCCTACTACCAGAGGGCCCTTTTGTCGCTCTGGTGGACATGAGCTCGACTCTACTCTGGGAGTCCGAAATTTTGCCTACCCAGGTTTATTCACTTATGGTAGGTGGTCTTGAACGAGTACATGACATCATATAGGCTCAAGACAATCGCTTAACGTCCCATCCGAAGGATAGCGTGCTCAAGACTTTTCACCTCCCAGATAGATAAAGAATCTAAGGGCCTCGGCCATGTTTCGAACCCGCGATCTTGAGCTCAGTAGGAAACCACGCTAGCCCTGAGCTACCGGCGCCCTCAAACCCCTCTGTTGTGTGTATTTAAATGTGGTGTAATATAGTCCTTTTAAGCTATAATTACATGTATTATGGTACACGTCACTTAACATTTATATAAAAAAATGTTATAATAATTTTTACAATATTCAAATTATAACAAACCATTATGATCAGAATGAACGTTTAATTTTCTATAACGTTTATTTTAATCATAATGTTTGTTTATAATTTCAATATAATAACATTTTTTTAAAATAATTATTCTAACAACTTTCACTGCAAGTATACATTATTATACTGAAATTCATTCAAACAGTAAAATCAATTAAAGATATATAATTTGTATCTAATAGTTTAACTATATATTTTACTACTTCATTATTATTATTACTTTATATATATATATATATATATATATATATATATATATATTGTGGTAAAAAAAAAAAAAAGAATTGTAAAATCAAAAAATATAAATATATAAGTAAAATTAATAATAATTAAATAAACAATAAATTACCACATTTCCTGTAGAAATTTTATAACAGGTCTTCTATTTAATTTTGATTTCTAAAGTAATTTCCGAAAAGGGCCCTAAAAAATATCAAAAGTTCAATTTTTTTTTTTTTTTTTTCAATTAACAAACTTTTCATTTGGATTTCTAAAGAGATGCCATTTTTAATTTATTTTTCAATAATATTAAATCTAATGCAAAGGTTTTCAAATTATCTTATTGGGCCAACAGGGAAAATGAATAGAATATAATTTACGAGAACAAATAGTTTGGGTTTATTTTTTTTAAATCATCTACATTATTAAATAAAAAAACTAAACATTGAAGCAAACAAAATCAAAAGAAAATCTAAAAACTAAATTCTTGAAAATAATTCATTTTTTTTTTTTTATAATTTTGGCCATTCTTTAAATTTAAGTTATATATTTCTGGGCATATATCCTGTACATATAAACAAACAACAATACCTTCTTTGCGGATCAATTTCACCGTCAACTCACTTCTATTTAGTTCATTACAACTTAAGCCTAAACACCATTGTCCATCTTCACTCAGATCGTCTCCATTGAACACAGGCCTCGCCTCGTCTCTACCCACATAAAAAACAGCTGATGACCGTGTTTTTTTTTTTTTTACTTATTTGTTTTAAAAGAAAATTGCTTTTTATAGAAAAATAAATACAATTAATTTTTTTATATTAATAATTTAATCATTTTAATGTGTGTATTTTTTTTTATACATCACAATATATATAGGTTAGGTTAGGTTTTATGACTCATGCCCGGGCTTTAACTACGAGGTCATATCGCCTACTACCAGAGCGCTCTTTCGTCACTCTGGTGGACTTGAGCCCGACTCTACTGTGGGAGTCCTAAATTTTGCCTACCCTAAATTTTTATTCACCTAGGGTAAGGGTCTTTAACGAGTACCTGACATCGTACAGGCTCGGGACCATCGCTTAACGTCCCATCCGAAGGACGGTGTGCTTAAGTTTATTGTACCTCCCAAATAACATAAACTAAGGGCCTCGGTCGGGTTTCGAACCCACTATTTTGAGCTCAGAAGGCAAGCACGCATACCACTGAGCTACCGGCGCCCTTTAGCAGTAAAATAGAAATAACGCTTCTTTCCATCACTAATTCCTTTTTAAACCCACCTTTCATATTAATTTTTCATTTTAGAGACCTGGATGCTGAAAAACTTTAAAATATGTTATTACAGAATATATTCAATTGATAATAGAAGAAAAGAGGGCATAATCTTCCATCGTTAGTTGAAAGTGTTGTAATTATAGTTCAATTATAGAGGGTTGAGACAAGCAGCTGGGAAGGGTGGCCACGTGACGTACTGACCACTAATGGAGCCATCTACCGACTTGAACAGCAGTTAGTTATATAGAGAGAGATACTGAGAAGTATAGATGTGATGAATAATTGTCCACGAAAATGGTAGCTCAGCTCAACATATGATGCTAGTTTGGGACCGAACATAATGCTAGCTACTTCTCCAACATCTAGATGGCGGCCTGTTGGCCTCAATAAGTCCATTAGTTTGCGTCAAGATATGAGTTGGCCAGAATTTCTTATATTCTTTCGGTTATCTCAAACAAAAAAGCCCGGACAACTACAAAAGTAATGAACGACAATGTGTTTCGAATTACTTGTAGTCACCCAGGCCTTGCTGCTCTAATGCCAACGCTGTGTGCCTGCAGAGAGCGGCCCGGGCGTGCGGTTTCTTGTCCTATGTTCCGGCCTCGCCGCTGGTTCGGTGCCCCGAAGTTCTCTTCTCGGTTTCCGCCTTTAATTTTATACATTAAGCATAGGCATCAACCATGACTATATGCATCGACTATCAGGCCAAAAAAAATAAAAAAATTACTTGTCATATCATCCATGTCTTTACGTTTATTAAATCGGCAGTTATTTTTGAGTTCTCTCTTCTATGATCTCCCCCTTCTGTTCGACTAATCATGCTTACTGAGCTCAAACTCGCGGGTTCGAAACCCACCAGAGGCCCTTATTTTATCTGGGAAGTAAAACAAAACCTTGAGTATTCCGTCCTTCGGATGGGACGTTAAGCGATGGTCCCGAGCCTGTACGATGACAGGTACTCGTTAAAGACCGCTATCCTAAGTGAATAAAAATTTAGGACTTTTACAATAGAGTTGGCCTCATGTTCGGCAGAGCGATGAAAGAGCGCTCTGGTAGTAGGCGATAAGCCCGGGCATGAGTCATAATGACTAACTATATTGTAACTACTTAATGGGGACGAGGAAGGTGCAGTACTTCCTTCCTGTGCAGTGAGAGCGTTAGGTATTGTACCTTTTTTATAACAATGTGCTACACAACACTATAATAGTGACCTCTTTCTACAGGTGGCAAGGCGGGGACATCAGCCAATCCTCCTCCCTGTGTACAACAAATACTACAAATAGAAAGTTTATTTAATATAGGAGTGGGAGCAGAATAGTATTTTTTTCTTTACTGTTCGAGATAATTTCAGTTGAGAACCATCCATTGGCTTTATCTGAAATTACTTTGAAGATAGAATAAAGGAGAAAAATATAGAATAAGAAAAAGAAAGTTTTATGGAGCATTAAATTAAATTAAAGTGGAAATGTCCAGGAAGAGGAGATAAGGAAGAGGATTATCTGGAACTGTCTTATCAAAAGGAATAACAAACATCAATGTATCGATATATCGGCTGATAACATTCAGGAGCTGTTCACTGATAAGGAGCCTCAAATTAAACAGTCTTCAAATATACCTACATTATAGTTTCTCTTTTGGTGTTTTAGGTCGCAGCTCTCCCAAAGGAGCTTGTATAGTATAAGAGAAGTTATGTAATCGGACAGGAAATATATGTTGACTTTTCACCGGAGTTTCCGGTTTTCCGACCCCCTGAATACAAAAATGAAAGAAACATTTTCTTTTCGATGCTGCCGTAGCTCTTGCATTTGCTCGGCACTAGACTTTTTAAGTTTTTTAAATTCCTTTTGATGTGAGCTTTCCTCTGATTTGCGTTTTCTATACCGTGCATATTTACGATTCATATGAGACATCTTCAATTTTTTTGCAATTTTCAATTTAATACCGATTTTTACATATATTTCGGAGAATATTTTTATTGTTTCACTTTGAGTCCAAGTACTGCTCCTCAAGCTCTTTACAATGACACCCGAATCAACGTCTTATCTAAACGCTTTATCACGCTACACTAATTTCTAATTTTACACAACGCTAATTCGCAACAATCATCCGCCGGCGCCCACACTAGCCCGATAACGTCACAAGCAAAACAAACACTGCACAACAAAAAGGTACAGACATGCTCTATCCATTGTGACCTCAACCGTTATCGCATTATTAGTCTCGTAGTTATTATCGATTGAAATCTGAGGGGTTTTTTGCAAAAAAAGAAAGTTTGACCGGCTATCACTGTGCTTAACGAGCGAATAGACGTTTTCATGTCAAAAAATTATCTGTACGTCTGTAACTCCCGATAATATATCGACATGACATACCAAATTAAAATTAATTTTCAGTGGAATCGGCCAAAGTGAAAAGCGGATCAGAGGAGGGGCCTAACTCGGAAAAATATCACAATAGAGAGTTTCCTCGAATATTAACATATTGATTTTAATTTGATTTTTTTTATTAATTTATTTATTTCTTGCTTTCAAGGTATTCAATGTGTCTGAGCAGTTCGTGAGCCAGCCATCTGAAATTAGACGCTCGACTGTCTGAAAGCGACGAGGGTCTGTCTGTCCACCAGGTTGCCCAAATACCTCTCAGTAAATGGACACCCTTCATATTATGTGTGTTCATTCATTTGTTTTGAGGATTTTGATCCTGGAACATTTTGTACATATACATACAGAATGGAGTCTCTACGTAAATATTGTAAACATACATAGAAAAGCGATACAATTCGGCCATATCTCTGGAAATAATAGGAATACAAAGGAACCACCACTGTCTCTGTTTATTTGTACAACGCACCTCTCTTCTTGAAGGTAAATCGGCTGTACTTCAACATCCCCGAACTAAGTCCTGTCTTCACGATTAATAGAGTCGACAGTATCTTTTCAATGTAGAAGGAATTCGAGGTTCTGTCGTGTAAATGAAAATTCGAAATTTGGCCAACGTTTCGGAAACTATTCATTTCCTTCTTCAGGGCCTACAGAATAAAAACAAACAAATTAATCATTAAGGCGCAATTCCACTGAGGCAACTTTTAGGGCAACATGTAGCATGCGGCATTGACGCATGCTACACACATCTTTCCATTGAAGGAACACGAAGCGACAAGAAACAAGTCTCCTTGCCGCATGCCACTGTTGTTGCCAGGCCGCATGCGTCACCTCCCGACAGGATTCAACGTGTCGAACAGTGTCGTCGTTATCCAACAGTCAGCGGATCGGTGCGGCTTGTATCGTGCGACATGGATTGGAATAATGAAAGAACCACATCATTTATTGATGATTACCATAATTCACCCTAATTATGGAACAACAAAATTAGTGATTCTAAAGACATTCGAATAAAAAATGACAAGTTGAAAAAGTTAGCTAATAAATATACATAATTGTACTGTGGCTGAGGTAAAAAAGAAAATCAAGAATTTGCGTTCAGCATTCCATCGCGAGCGAAAAAAACTACCATCCAAAAAAACTGGCTCATCTCCAAGCAAAACAGGAAAATGGGTTGCTTTTGAGCTTTTAATTTTTTTATTGGACGTCGATGTACCTAAATCATCATTGTCAACTGCAGGCAGTGATGAAGAGGACTTTCAGCAAGTACTCAAAATCTTCTTTACTCATTCGTGTAAAATTTCGAAATAGAGCTTCATCATCAGCAACCAAGTCCTTGTATAAATTATGCCGAGTTTCTTGGCCACCAACAAGTTCTCTTCTCCACCACCGGGGCCTTCTTCTTTTCTTTTTACGATTCAAGGCTATTACCAAATAAGCAGCTGCCGCGACTTTTTGTAAAGACATGATGCACCAAACTGAAGTTGCCTGAATGGAATCGTTTTAGACGCATGCTACAAGCATAGACGACAAAGCGCATGCGACGTGAGGAGACATTGTTGAATGTTGTGGCACATAGTCGCACACCTATAATCAGGCAACACTAGGAAACAAGTATCATGCCTCATGTCGTTCAGTGTTGCCTCAGTGGAATTGCGCCTTTATGATATAACTAGATACTCAATAATAATGTTAAAAAGAGATGGAAACAATTTTTTTACATAAATGAAAGAGAAAATAATAATAATAATAATAAATGAATAAATAATAAAAATAAATACAAATTTTGAAAGTAGTAATAAAATAACGTATATAATCATGAGAAATAGTCACTTTTAGGAACATTTCTTTAAAACGACTGTACTATCACAAAGCAAAAACTCAGATTTAGGAAACTTAGATCGGCACATTTTACAATCTATAACAATAATTTAATGAAAAGCATGGTGGACCTAAAAATGGCATAAACATTATTATTAAATTATCTTAGGGCTGGTAAATACAAAATTTATGTGTTGCTGTAACTTACAATTTAAAAAAAAAATAAATAAAATAAAACAATAAAAAAAAAAAACAAGAAAAAACAATTAATGAATGATAAAATAAACGGATTTTTCAGTTTGGTCCGACCATGGCATGGAGAAGGAAGAGGCTGGCTGACTGAGCTTGTAGTTGCCCATTTGTATCATAGAGGCGCCACAGTCAACCTCTCCTTCAATTCAAACTTTAACGGCTTTCAGGTCATTCTGTAGATTTTAGACATTTTCTGACTATGCAGTGTTTTAAAGTGCGTTCATTTTTAATAATAACAATAAAAGGTCTTTATTGACATAAGTTTAGATTTACAAATATTGTGAGACACTTAAGACTAAATTAGTCTTATAAATTGTAGGTACATATTTCTATAAATTACAAAATAAAAAAATAAACGATAAAATATAAAACAAAACGGTTGTAGATGGCCAAGCTTACAAATAATTTTTGCAAGTACCTTTTTATGTTTTACGTTGCATTTTATTTGTCATTTTGTATCATTATCTTTTCCTAAAATATTTACTAGTGGAACAACGTTTTAAGTTTCAAAAGGGATCTAGTTAAACCTATTTTTTTTTAGGTTATTTTACCTTGTTTTTATGAATCCCAAATAATAATTAACGTTAAAAATAATATGGTTAGGATAAATTTGTAACATATAACATATTTCCGGCCAACCTTTCACTTGTACAAGTTGTTTCTTTTATTTATTTCAGTTTGTTGACCAAAAAATATTTTTCCAATTAATGTAGGTCGCGGTTTTTAAGTCCTTAAGTTTTTATTTGGGAGGAAAAAAAAAAACCTTAATCGATGGCCCGAGCCTGTACTATGTCAGGTACTCGTGGTAAATAAAAATTTAGTGTAAAGCGCTCTGGTAGTAGGCGATATGACCTTGTAATTAAAGCCCGGGCATGAGTCATAATAACGAAATATAGTCTTTTGTATTTTAGTCAGTTAAACATTAATAATATAGAAAAAAAAATTAGGCTTAAGGTATTTAATTTTAAATTCATTATATAATGTAACTGTCTTTTATAACTACTCTTAATAATAATAATAATAGTTTTGAATTACACTTTAAACTCTAGTACTAATAATAATAAAACTTATTATATACAATTTTTTAATTTTTATTTATTTACTCGAAATTAGGTACAGTGACCTGAGGAATATAATAACATTTTATTTTTTTGATACTTCTTTCTTTCATTTCAGATGGAAATAAATACAAATATTATCTTCTTAAAATACTAAGATCCTCTTAGTACTGGCCAACTATAATTGAAAAGTACGAGTGAAAAACTATCATCTGATGTTAAAATAATGGAAAAGTTGATGAGATATGGAGGAGAGTGATGCACTCTGTCGGCCTCCTATCTAACTACATCTGGAGGTAAGGAAACCGCAGAATATACGAGGTGTGTTCAAAAAACAACGGGAATTTTCGGTTTTTGAAAATAATTTTATTTATTCGTCGACGTCAATGTTATCCCCTTAAAAATAGTCCCCATTAGATATAATACACTTATGCCAGCGCTTCTTTCAATCCCCGAAACACTTCAGGAACTCGATCTTTGGGATAGCATTTAGCTCTCTCAGCGATGCTCTTTTAATCTCATCTATGCTTCTGAGACGGCCGACGGCCCTTTAAGGTTCTCTTTATTGTTGGGACCCGACAAAAGTCACACGGAGCCATGTCTGGCCAATATGGAGGCTAGGGCATCATTATTTTTTTCGGCCAAAAATTCACGAACAAGCAATGAAGTGTGAGCAGGTGCATTATCGTAGTGCAAAAGCCATGAATTGTTTCGCCACAAAACTGGGCGTTTTTTTCGGATTGCTTCACGCAAACAGCGTTGCACTTGTAGGTAGTAGGTAATCCTTATTGATCGTTTGACCTTGTGGCAAGAACTCATGGTGCACTATGCCGTTAAAATCGAAAAACACAGTGAGCATGACCTTCACATTCGACCGCACTTGTCGAGCTTTTATAACACTCGTAAACCCTAGTTTACTTATAGCAGACTCACCAAAAGCAATATTTAACATTTCTAAAACTTTGCTGCACTTTATTCCATTCTTATAGCAAAATTTAATGCAAAATCTCTGATCCATTTTGTAAACAAAAAATTATCCCCGATCATACCAAAACACATGTAACCTCTTTGACAGTTGACAGCAGACTAAACATCCGGTTTGGCTAACAATGTACAGATACTTTTCTGACCTGTTTACCAACACAACAACGAAAAAATCGCACGAATGGGACTAATATGTTACTTTTTGTACACATCTCGTACGTATTTAATATTTTAAACATGCCTAACGGAGTTTATTCCAAGGGGTCCGAAGAAAAATAAGAAATTTCTGTGAAAACTATACATCGAATTTTCGGTCAATTAGGGGGGGGGGGGGGGGGTGCGATCTACGACGCCTTGCATACCTGATCAGTACTATGATTATATAACAGAATGATGATGTACTGACTATGTATAGTATTTAGATGACGAACTGATGTGAGTCAGGAGCTGTGTTTACTGACAAACAAGTATCACCTCAGAGTCAATTGTGAAATGGGACGCTTCTCAGAACGGAAGGACACGGACGAGTTGCGTCTAGCGTAGCCAGATAGAGGGGAGGTGGCCCTCTACCATGAGGCACCAAAATGGGACGCTTCTCAGAACGGAAGGACACGGACGAGTTGCGTCTAGCGTAGCCAGATAGAGGGGAGGTGGCCCTCTACCATGAGGCACCAAAATGGGACGCTTCTCAGAACGGAAGGACACGGACGAGTTGCGTCTAGCGTAGCCAGATAGAGGGGAGGTGGCCCTCTACCATGAGGCACCAAAATGGGACGCTTCTCAGAACGGAAGGACACGGACGAGTTGCGTCTAGCGTAGCCAGATAGAGGGGAGGTGGCCCTCTACCATGAGGCACCAAAATGGGACGCTTCTCAGAACGGAAGGACACGGACGAGTTGCGTCTAGCGTAGCCAGATAGAGGGGAGGTGGCCCTCTACCATGAGGCACCAAAATGGGACGCTTCTCAGAACGGAAGGACACGGACGAGTTGCGTCTAGCGTAGCCAGATAGAGGGGAGGTGGCCCTCTACCATGAGGCACCAAAATGGGACGCTTCTCAGAACGGAAGGACACGGACGAGTTGCGTCTAGCGTAGCCAGATAGAGGGGAGGTGGCCCTCTACCATGAGGCACCAAAATGGGACGCTTCTCAGAACGGAAGGACACGGACGAGTTGCGTCTAGCGTAGCCAGATAGAGGGGAGGTGGCCCTCTACCATGAGGCACCAAAATGGGACGCTTCTCAGAACGGAAGGACACGGACGAGTTGCGTCTAGCGTAGCCAGATAGAGGGGAGGTGGCCCTCTACCATGAGGCACCAAAATGGGACGCTTCTCAGAACGGAAGGACACGGACGAGTTGCGTCTAGCGTAGCCAGATAGAGGGGAGGTGGCCCTCTACCATGAGGCACCAAAATGGGACGCTTCTCAGAACGGAAGGACACGGACGAGTTGCGTCTAGCGTAGCCAGATAGAGGGGAGGTGGCCCTCTACCATGAGGCACCAAAATGGGACGCTTCTCAGAACGGAAGGACACGGACGAGTTGCGTCTAGCGTAGCCAGATAGAGGGGAGGTGGCCCTCTACCATGAGGCACCAAAATGGGACGCTTCTCAGAACGGAAGGACACGGACGAGTTGCGTCTAGCGTAGCCAGATAGAGGGGAGGTGGCCCTCTACCATGAGGCACCAAAATGGGACGCTTCTCAGAACGGAAGGACACGGACGAGTTGCGTCTAGCGTAGCCAGATAGAGGGGAGGTGGCCCTCTACCATGAGGCACCAAAATGGGACGCTTCTCAGAACGGAAGGACACGGACGAGTTGCGTCTAGCGTAGCCAGATAGAGGGGAGGTGGCCCTCTACCATGAGGCACCAAAATGGGACGCTTCTCAGAACGGAAGGACACGGACGAGTTGCGTCTAGCGTAGCCAGATAGAGGGGAGGTGGCCCTCTACCATGAGGCACCAAAATGGGACGCTTCTCAGAACGGAAGGACACGGACGAGTTGCGTCTAGCGTAGCCAGATAGAGGGGAGGTGGCCCTCTACCATGAGGCACCAAAATGGGACGCTTCTCAGAACGGAAGGACACGGACGAGTTGCGTCTAGCGTAGCCAGATAGAGGGGAGGTGGCCCTCTACCATGAGGCACCAAAATGGGACGCTTCTCAGAACGGAAGGACACGGACGAGTTGCGTCTAGCGTAGCCAGATAGAGGGGAGGTGGCCCTCTACCATGAGGCACCAAAATGGGACGCTTCTCAGAACGGAAGGACACGGACGAGTTGCGTCTAGCGTAGCCAGATAGAGGGGAGGTGGCCCTCTACCATGAGGCACCAAAATGGGACGCTTCTCAGAACGGAAGGACACGGACGAGTTGCGTCTAGCGTAGCCAGATAGAGGGGAGGTGGCCCTCTACCATGAGGCACCAAAATGGGACGCTTCTCAGAACGGAAGGACACGGACGAGTTGCGTCTAGCGTAGCCAGATAGAGGGGAGGTGGCCCTCTACCATGAGGCACCAAAATGGGACGCTTCTCAGAACGGAAGGACACGGACGAGTTGCGTCTAGCGTAGCCAGATAGAGGGGAGGTGGCCCTCTACCATGAGGCACCAAAATGGGACGCTTCTCAGAACGGAAGGACACGGACGAGTTGCGTCTAGCGTAGCCAGATAGAGGGGAGGTGGCCCTCTACCATGAGGCACCAAAATGGGACGCTTCTCAGAACGGAAGGACACGGACGAGTTGCGTCTAGCGTAGCCAGATAGAGGGGAGGTGGCCCTCTACCATGAGGCACCAAAATGGGACGCTTCTCAGAACGGAAGGACACGGACGAGTTGCGTCTAGCGTAGCCAGATAGAGGGGAGGTGGCCCTCTACCATGAGGCACCAAAATGGGACGCTTCTCAGAACGGAAGGACACGGACGAGTTGCGTCTAGCGTAGCCAGATAGAGGGGAGGTGGCCCTCTACCATGAGGCACCAAAATGGGACGCTTCTCAGAACGGAAGGACACGGACGAGTTGCGTCTAGCGTAGCCAGATAGAGGGGAGGTGGCCCTCTACCATGAGGCACCAAAATGGGACGCTTCTCAGAACGGAAGGACACGGACGAGTTGCGTCTAGCGTAGCCAGATAGAGGGGAGGTGGCCCTCTACCATGAGGCACCAAAATGGGACGCTTCTCAGAACGGAAGGACACGGACGAGTTGCGTCTAGCGTAGCCAGATAGAGGGGAGGTGGCCCTCTACCATGAGGCACCAAAATGGGACGCTTCTCAGAACGGAAGGACACGGACGAGTTGCGTCTAGCGTAGCCAGATAGAGGGGAGGTGGCCCTCTACCATGAGGCACCAAAATGGGACGCTTCTCAGAACGGAAGGACACGGACGAGTTGCGTCTAGCGTAGCCAGATAGAGGGGAGGTGGCCCTCTACCATGAGGCACCAAAATGGGACGCTTCTCAGAACGGAAGGACACGGACGAGTTGCGTCTAGCGTAGCCAGATAGAGGGGAGGTGGCCCTCTACCATGAGGCACCAAAATGGGACGCTTCTCAGAACGGAAGGACACGGACGAGTTGCGTCTAGCGTAGCCAGATAGAGGGGAGGTGGCCCTCTACCATGAGGCACCAAAATGGGACGCTTCTCAGAACGGAAGGACACGGACGAGTTGCGTCTAGCGTAGCCAGATAGAGGGGAGGTGGCCCTCTACCATGAGGCACCAAAATGGGACGCTTCTCAGAACGGAAGGACACGGACGAGTTGCGTCTAGCGTAGCCAGATAGAGGGGAGGTGGCCCTCTACCATGAGGCACCAAAATGGGACGCTTCTCAGAACGGAAGGACACGGACGAGTTGCGTCTAGCGTAGCCAGATAGAGGGGAGGTGGCCCTCTACCATGAGGCACCAAAATGGGACGCTTCTCAGAACGGAAGGACACGGACGAGTTGCGTCTAGCGTAGCCAGATAGAGGGGAGGTGGCCCTCTACCATGAGGCACCAAAATGGGACGCTTCTCAGAACGGAAGGACACGGACGAGTTGCGTCTAGCGTAGCCAGATAGAGGGGAGGTGGCCCTCTACCATGAGGCACCAAAATGGGACGCTTCTCAGAACGGAAGGACACGGACGAGTTGCGTCTAGCGTAGCCAGATAGAGGGGAGGTGGCCCTCTACCATGAGGCACCAAAATGGGACGCTTCTCAGAACGGAAGGACACGGACGAGTTGCGTCTAGCGTAGCCAGATAGAGGGGAGGTGGCCCTCTACCATGAGGCACCAAAATGGGACGCTTCTCAGAACGGAAGGACACGGACGAGTTGCGTCTAGCGTAGCCAGATAGAGGGGAGGTGGCCCTCTACCATGAGGCACCAAAATGGGACGCTTCTCAGAACGGAAGGACACGGACGAGTTGCGTCTAGCGTAGCCAGATAGAGGGGAGGTGGCCCTCTACCATGAGGCACCAAAATGGGACGCTTCTCAGAACGGAAGGACACGGACGAGTTGCGTCTAGCGTAGCCAGATAGAGGGGAGGTGGCCCTCTACCATGAGGCACCAAAATGGGACGCTTCTCAGAACGGAAGGACACGGACGAGTTGCGTCTAGCGTAGCCAGATAGAGGGGAGGTGGCCCTCTACCATGAGGCACCAAAATGGGACGCTTCTCAGAACGGAAGGACACGGACGAGTTGCGTCTAGCGTAGCCAGATAGAGGGGAGGTGGCCCTCTACCATGAGGCACCAAAATGGGACGCTTCTCAGAACGGAAGGACACGGACGAGTTGCGTCTAGCGTAGCCAGATAGAGGGGAGGTGGCCCTCTACCATGAGGCACCAAAATGGGACGCTTCTCAGAACGGAAGGACACGGACGAGTTGCGTCTAGCGTAGCCAGATAGAGGGGAGGTGGCCCTCTACCATGAGGCACCAAAATGGGACGCTTCTCAGAACGGAAGGACACGGACGAGTTGCGTCTAGCGTAGCCAGATAGAGGGGAGGTGGCCCTCTACCATGAGGCACCAAAATGGGACGCTTCTCAGAACGGAAGGACACGGACGAGTTGCGTCTAGCGTAGCCAGATAGAGGGGAGGTGGCCCTCTACCATGAGGCACCAAAATGGGACGCTTCTCAGAACGGAAGGACACGGACGAGTTGCGTCTAGCGTAGCCAGATAGAGGGGAGGTGGCCCTCTACCATGAGGCACCAAAATGGGACGCTTCTCAGAACGGAAGGACACGGACGAGTTGCGTCTAGCGTAGCCAGATAGAGGGGAGGTGGCCCTCTACCATGAGGCACCAAAATGGGACGCTTCTCAGAACGGAAGGACACGGACGAGTTGCGTCTAGCGTAGCCAGATAGAGGGGAGGTGGCCCTCTACCATGAGGCACCAAAATGGGACGCTTCTCAGAACGGAAGGACACGGACGAGTTGCGTCTAGCGTAGCCAGATAGAGGGGAGGTGGCCCTCTACCATGAGGCACCAAAATGGGACGCTTCTCAGAACGGAAGGACACGGACGAGTTGCGTCTAGCGTAGCCAGATAGAGGGGAGGTGGCCCTCTACCATGAGGCACCAAAATGGGACGCTTCTCAGAACGGAAGGACACGGACGAGTTGCGTCTAGCGTAGCCAGATAGAGGGGAGGTGGCCCTCTACCATGAGGCACCAAAATGGGACGCTTCTCAGAACGGAAGGACACGGACGAGTTGCGTCTAGCGTAGCCAGATAGAGGGGAGGTGGCCCTCTACCATGAGGCACCAAAATGGGACGCTTCTCAGAACGGAAGGACACGGACGAGTTGCGTCTAGCGTAGCCAGATAGAGGGGAGGTGGCCCTCTACCATGAGGCACCAAAATGGGACGCTTCTCAGAACGGAAGGACACGGACGAGTTGCGTCTAGCGTAGCCAGATAGAGGGGAGGTGGCCCTCTACCATGAGGCACCAAAATGGGACGCTTCTCAGAACGGAAGGACACGGACGAGTTGCGTCTAGCGTAGCCAGATAGAGGGGAGGTGGCCCTCTACCATGAGGCACCAAAATGGGACGCTTCTCAGAACGGAAGGACACGGACGAGTTGCGTCTAGCGTAGCCAGATAGAGGGGAGGTGGCCCTCTACCATGAGGCACCAAAATGGGACGCTTCTCAGAACGGAAGGACACGGACGAGTTGCGTCTAGCGTAGCCAGATAGAGGGGAGGTGGCCCTCTACCATGAGGCACCAAAATGGGACGCTTCTCAGAACGGAAGGACACGGACGAGTTGCGTCTAGCGTAGCCAGATAGAGGGGAGGTGGCCCTCTACCATGAGGCACCAAAATGGGACGCTTCTCAGAACGGAAGGACACGGACGAGTTGCGTCTAGCGTAGCCAGATAGAGGGGAGGTGGCCCTCTACCATGAGGCACCAAAATGGGACGCTTCTCAGAACGGAAGGACACGGACGAGTTGCGTCTAGCGTAGCCAGATAGAGGGGAGGTGGCCCTCTACCATGAGGCACCAAAATGGGACGCTTCTCAGAACGGAAGGACACGGACGAGTTGCGTCTAGCGTAGCCAGATAGAGGGGAGGTGGCCCTCTACCATGAGGCACCAAAATGGGACGCTTCTCAGAACGGAAGGACACGGACGAGTTGCGTCTAGCGTAGCCAGATAGAGGGGAGGTGGCCCTCTACCATGAGGCACCAAAATGGGACGCTTCTCAGAACGGAAGGACACGGACGAGTTGCGTCTAGCGTAGCCAGATAGAGGGGAGGTGGCCCTCTACCATGAGGCACCAAAATGGGACGCTTCTCAGAACGGAAGGACACGGACGAGTTGCGTCTAGCGTAGCCAGATAGAGGGGAGGTGGCCCTCTACCATGAGGCACCAAAATGGGACGCTTCTCAGAACGGAAGGACACGGACGAGTTGCGTCTAGCGTAGCCAGATAGAGGGGAGGTGGCCCTCTACCATGAGGCACCAAAATGGGACGCTTCTCAGAACGGAAGGACACGGACGAGTTGCGTCTAGCGTAGCCAGATAGAGGGGAGGTGGCCCTCTACCATGAGGCACCAAAATGGGACGCTTCTCAGAACGGAAGGACACGGACGAGTTGCGTCTAGCGTAGCCAGATAGAGGGGAGGTGGCCCTCTACCATGAGGCACCAAAATGGGACGCTTCTCAGAACGGAAGGACACGGACGAGTTGCGTCTAGCGTAGCCAGATAGAGGGGAGGTGGCCCTCTACCATGAGGCACCAAAATGGGACGCTTCTCAGAACGGAAGGACACGGACGAGTTGCGTCTAGCGTAGCCAGATAGAGGGGAGGTGGCCCTCTACCATGAGGCACCAAAATGGGACGCTTCTCAGAACGGAAGGACACGGACGAGTTGCGTCTAGCGTAGCCAGATAGAGGGGAGGTGGCCCTCTACCATGAGGCACCAAAATGGGACGCTTCTCAGAACGGAAGGACACGGACGAGTTGCGTCTAGCGTAGCCAGATAGAGGGGAGGTGGCCCTCTACCATGAGGCACCAAAATGGGACGCTTCTCAGAACGGAAGGACACGGACGAGTTGCGTCTAGCGTAGCCAGATAGAGGGGAGGTGGCCCTCTACCATGAGGCACCAAAATGGGACGCTTCTCAGAACGGAAGGACACGGACGAGTTGCGTCTAGCGTAGCCAGATAGAGGGGAGGTGGCCCTCTACCATGAGGCACCAAAATGGGACGCTTCTCAGAACGGAAGGACACGGACGAGTTGCGTCTAGCGTAGCCAGATAGAGGGGAGGTGGCCCTCTACCATGAGGCACCAAAATGGGACGCTTCTCAGAACGGAAGGACACGGACGAGTTGCGTCTAGCGTAGCCAGATAGAGGGGAGGTGGCCCTCTACCATGAGGCACCAAAATGGGACGCTTCTCAGAACGGAAGGACACGGACGAGTTGCGTCTAGCGTAGCCAGATAGAGGGGAGGTGGCCCTCTACCATGAGGCACCAAAATGGGACGCTTCTCAGAACGGAAGGACACGGACGAGTTGCGTCTAGCGTAGCCAGATAGAGGGGAGGTGGCCCTCTACCATGAGGCACCAAAATGGGACGCTTCTCAGAACGGAAGGACACGGACGAGTTGCGTCTAGCGTAGCCAGATAGAGGGGAGGTGGCCCTCTACCATGAGGCACCAAAATGGGACGCTTCTCAGAACGGAAGGACACGGACGAGTTGCGTCTAGCGTAGCCAGATAGAGGGGAGGTGGCCCTCTACCATGAGGCACCAAAATGGGACGCTTCTCAGAACGGAAGGACACGGACGAGTTGCGTCTAGCGTAGCCAGATAGAGGGGAGGTGGCCCTCTACCATGAGGCACCAAAATGGGACGCTTCTCAGAACGGAAGGACACGGACGAGTTGCGTCTAGCGTAGCCAGATAGAGGGGAGGTGGCCCTCTACCATGAGGCACCAAAATGGGACGCTTCTCAGAACGGAAGGACACGGACGAGTTGCGTCTAGCGTAGCCAGATAGAGGGGAGGTGGCCCTCTACCATGAGGCACCAAAATGGGACGCTTCTCAGAACGGAAGGACACGGACGAGTTGCGTCTAGCGTAGCCAGATAGAGGGGAGGTGGCCCTCTACCATGAGGCACCAAAATGGGACGCTTCTCAGAACGGAAGGACACGGACGAGTTGCGTCTAGCGTAGCCAGATAGAGGGGAGGTGGCCCTCTACCATGAGGCACCAAAATGGGACGCTTCTCAGAACGGAAGGACACGGACGAGTTGCGTCTAGCGTAGCCAGATAGAGGGGAGGTGGCCCTCTACCATGAGGCACCAAAATGGGACGCTTCTCAGAACGGAAGGACACGGACGAGTTGCGTCTAGCGTAGCCAGATAGAGGGGAGGTGGCCCTCTACCATGAGGCACCAAAATGGGACGCTTCTCAGAACGGAAGGACACGGACGAGTTGCGTCTAGCGTAGCCAGATAGAGGGGAGGTGGCCCTCTACCATGAGGCACCAAAATGGGACGCTTCTCAGAACGGAAGGACACGGACGAGTTGCGTCTAGCGTAGCCAGATAGAGGGGAGGTGGTCCTCTACCATGAGGCACCAAAATGGGACGCTTCTCAGAACGGAAGGACACGGACGAGTTGCGTCTAGCGTAGCCAGATAGAGGGGAGGTGGCCCTCTACCATGAGGCACCAAAATGGGACGCTTCTCAGAACGGAAGGACACGGACGAGTTGCGTCTAGCGTAGCCAGATAGAGGGGAGGTGGCCCTCTACCATGAGGCACCAAAATGGGACGCTTCTCAGAACGGAAGGACACGGACGAGTTGCGTCTAGCGTAGCCAGATAGAGGGGAGGTGGCCCTCTACCATGAGGCACCAAAATGGGACGCTTCTCAGAACGGAAGGACACGGACGAGTTGCGTCTAGCGTAGCCAGATAGAGGGGAGGTGGCCCTCTACCATGAGGCACCAAAATGGGACGCTTCTCAGAACGGAAGGACACGGACGAGTTGCGTCTAGCGTAGCCAGATAGAGGGGAGGTGGCCCTCTACCATGAGGCACCAAAATGGGACGCTTCTCAGAACGGAAGGACACGGACGAGTTGCGTCTAGCGTAGCCAGATAGAGGGGAGGTGGCCCTCTACCATGAGGCACCAAAATGGGACGCTTCTCAGAACGGAAGGACACGGACGAGTTGCGTCTAGCGTAGCCAGATAGAGGGGAGGTGGCCCTCTACCATGAGGCACCAAAATGGGACGCTTCTCAGAACGGAAGGACACGGACGAGTTGCGTCTAGCGTAGCCAGATAGAGGGGAGGTGGCCCTCTACCATGAGGCACCAAAATGGGACGCTTCTCAGAACGGAAGGACACGGACGAGTTGCGTCTAGCGTAGCCAGATAGAGGGGAGGTGGCCCTCTACCATGAGGCACCAAAATGGGACGCTTCTCAGAACGGAAGGACACGGACGAGTTGCGTCTAGCGTAGCCAGATAGAGGGGAGGTGGCCCTCTACCATGAGGCACCAAAATGGGACGCTTCTCAGAACGGAAGGACACGGACGAGTTGCGTCTAGCGTAGCCAGATAGAGGGGAGGTGGCCCCTGAATCAAAGTTATGAAATCAGTCAAACATTTGATCACTGGAATTACATGTTTTTCGACCTCTTGAATCAAATGTGTCAATGTACTTCTCCAGAACGAATTAATCAATTAACTTTTCGCTCCCTCTTCAAAACCAGTCGACCGTTTGAGCTAATATTCAATAGTTGACTTACATAGGGGTTCATAAATCCTCGTACTAAATTTTGTGTCGGCAGTTATTAGGGTTTTTTAATTGAAGCCTCTCTCCTGAACCCCCTTTCTTGCAGCCGATATCGCTGAAATTTGACAGATAACGTCCTCATCGGGTTTTGACTTTAAATATTAAATTTTGGCAGTATCATATTCATTACATCGGCAGTTATCAGAATTTTTGAGTTGAGTATCTTCTCGTTAACCCTTACTATTTGCCGATTCAACTTAAAATTAATAAGTGTCGTCCTTATGGGGTTTTGGTCACACATATAAAATTTCGTGTCGATACACTCATTCTATCGGGAGTTATCGTGTTCACATACAAACAAAAATTTTTTTTTTTCATATTTGAAATTTAGAAGTCGGAAATCATGAAATTCCGTTAAAAACTCCGCATCGAATTTTTGACCGATTACATAATTTCTTATAGCTGAAGACCCAGTACCCCGGTAGGATTATGACACCTATTGTTCTTGAACCGAAGGAGAGAGGATTTTAGACGGATATCGAAAACTTAGTTGATTGCAAGTTGGGGAAGTACGTTGCTGATGATTCAATGAAGTTTTTTTTATTCATAATTTTTTTTTTTTTTTTTTTTGGCCTCATGTGCATATTAGCCATGTCAATGTGTTATTCTAGTTATATTTACGACATCCATGGCCCCGGGAGGGAGTTCTATCTACGAAATAAAAGTCACTCCCGGACGGGATTCGAACCCGCAAACCGTGGTGAGACCATGCGACCAAAGCCCTATACCAAAGCCCGCACGGCCACCATGGCCCCCGTATTCATAAATTAAGGAAACACAATTTCAGAACATCCATCCCATGGGAACATACGTATAGACATAGAAACAAATAAGGGACTACATATTGGTTTTCAGTCAAATCGGTCGAGGAGCAAGGTTTACAGAGAGAGCAAAAACTTTTTTTAACAAGCTGGGGAAGTACATTGGTAACCAACAATTTTTTTTTCTCCCCTCTCCTTATCACAGCGTGGGGATTATGACATCACATGAAACTAGTTTTTCATGTATTCAAAAGTTGCAATATATACCAAATATACTTAATTTTATTTTCCAAAATACGTTTGTTTATTGTTTAACAACAGGATACACTCTTGCCTTGACAAACACAATAGAACTTTTGTCCCATATTTTCCCACAGTTAAGATGAACCATGCTCAGCTGTATCACTCAATCTCATCCAGACAATTCCCATTAGATTTTTTTTTTTAAATTTTAGTTACTTATACTTTTGTGTAAGGAATTATTGTAATCGTGGTAAAATCCGAAGTCGAATTTTCAATTGAACTGAGCCAACAACTGAGATAATGTACGCCGAAAAATGGAAATTCGCCTAAAATTCAATTAACGATTGTTCAATATATTCATACAAACAATATTTCGTTCCGAAAATATAAGTTGATGACAATTATAAATATGTCACTTCAATTTTCATTACTATTTCACAAGTTCGCATTTACCTGTTAGAGAGTTTTTGGAAAAGATTTCTCAAAAAGGAAAAATTTCCGTATAAATATATTGAAAATGATAAAATGAACTCACAGAGTTTCCACAAAATCGGTTAAAAGATTTTAGAGGGCATAAATCACTGAGTTAGTTCGCACTGGGGAAACATATTGCCAATGATTCACCGACGTATTTTTTTATTATTTATATTATATTGAAATTTGAATTTGTTTATCATTTGGCATGTCTACAATGTTCAATAATAACTTCTAAGTTGAGGAAGGCGGACATATTGTGGAATTTGTAATAAATAAATAAAACAAACTTATATTTGAAATATTGTCTATTCCACTAGTTTTATTTTTATAAATAAGTTTAGTGGAATAGACAATATTTCAAAAGATAAGTTTGTTTTATTTATTTGTTCAATAATAATTGGCCCAGGCATTTTATCGATTTTAGAGGGATCGGTCTATATATAAAACTGAATATTTCAGTCTTCCTTAATGCGTATTATAGGTGATATCCGGTGTCTACTCATATGGTTCTCAGAACCAATTGAATCGGATAATCGAGGCCTTGTACAGTTGCTCTGTTTATTATTAATTTCCAAAAACAGCTCCAGAAGGGTGCGGGGGTTGTAGGGCTGATTAGGGCAGAGGGGTCGAGTGAAGTGGTCTATTGCCTGGTAGCATGTGTATAGGGCTGTTCTGTGTCATGTGTGGCCCATCATTATATTCAAAAAGGGCGCATCCCAGTCCACTATCTTAGTTCCAACACTCTTCTCTATGTACATGATGGACCGAGTCTGTTTCAACTCGACAACATCATGGCTTAGCTATCAGATTTCCAAAAATAAAAATAAAATATTAGGATAAATTATTTATATATTTAATAACTAGTGAGGGCGCCTGTAGCATGCCAGGCTTCTGAGCTCAAGATAGCGGGATCTTGTATTTTGTATTTTTGTATTTATACAGATATAAATATATGAGGACGCAATACGAACTTAAAAAAAAAAAAGAGATGGGGCACCGTGTTTTGCATATTTTCCGACCCCAGATTTCAAACATGAAATTTTTTTTTCTGTTTGACAATGTATGTGACTATGAACATGTGGACAACACCTATCGACTTTGAGCCATAACGGTCAAAGGGAAGGGGGGGAGGGGGGGGGGGGGGAGGGGCATTAGGGACAAGGCTTAACACAAAAACTAATGAATATATCGATACAAAATTCCATAGACAAATTTCATCAAAACTCCATAACCACATAAATTCGGGAAAAAAGGGAATTTCACAAAACCAAATTCATGAAATTAGCTCCCTTTATTGGAAAAACACATTTTTTTTTGTCGAAAATTGAGTAGCATTAAGAGAACGCCAGGGCTACCTGAATGCTACTCAAATCTCGACAAAAAAGTGGAGCTAATTTCAAGTATTTGGTTTGAGAAATTCCCTCTTTTTCCCAAGTTTATCGACTGAATAGTAGTTTAAACTGATTGAGAATGCTAGAACTTCCTGAATGCTCCTCAAAACTCAACAAAAAAACGTGTTTTTCTAAAAAAGTGGGCAGATTTTATGCACTTATTTCATAAATCTCATATTTTTTCCGATTTTTTCGACTGAATACTAGTAAAACTGACAGAGAATGCTAAGACTTCCTGAATGCTACACAGAACTCTATAAAAAAAAAAGTGTTTTTTCAAAACAATTGAGCTAATTTCATACATATTGTTCGTGAAATCCCAACTTAGAGAACAAAAACAAAAAATATGTTTGAATGCTACAACTCTCGACAAAAAGGACTTTTCTTAAAAAGTTGAGCTAATTTTGTGCATTTAATTCTTGAAATATCTTCGTTTTACGAATACTTCGACTGATTTCTTGTCACAATTCATAGAAAACGCCAGGGCTACCTGAATGCTACTGAAACCTCAAAAAAAAAAATGTATTTCCAAAAAAGTTGAATTTAAAACTACTGAAATTTCGACAAAAAAGGGTTTTTCTTAAAAAGTGCAGCTAATTTTGTGCATTTAATTCTTGAAATATCTTCGTTTCCCGAATACTTCGATTTCTTGTTAAAATTGATAGAGAACGCCAGGGCTACCTGAATGCTACTCAAATTTCGACACATGAGTGAAAATTTTATATGTGTATTGAGAAGTCCTTAATTAGTACATCTATTATTTAGCTTTAGACGAAGTGATACTTATTTTATTACAAATGATCCGAGCTGGGGAAGTATTTTGTCGGTGATTCATCGATTATTTTTTATTTTGTGATATATCCTAAGATATCCCCTTAGTGACTAGAAGTATGCGTTGCAGTATGCACCTTATGGTTATCAGACTAGCTGGAAGCGATGCAGTTGCCGTTGCACTCTGTTTTATCACTTCCTGGTACCAACAACCCAGCTGATGTCTCCATGACAACATCACGACCAGTCTCCTCGTACAGCTTAATCATTATGAATACAATTGTTCGGGGGGGGGGGGGGGGGGGGGGGGGATATTTCCCCACCCTAACGAAGTACAGAGGAATTTATGTAATATGTCAGTTTGTTGTTCTGTTTACTTTTTTTTTTTTTTTTTAATACATAGATCAAGAAATAAAATGAAGCAATTGTATATTGTGAAGGCAGTGCTTTTGTTAGTAGAAACAAACCGTTCAATTGAATAATATAAAACTGTGTTAATCTGTATCGAATCGTGACTGTGCCGTTAGCTGTGTTCGACCGATTGGGTAAATAGACTAATGGGGAGTATGACTTCGATAGATCTGTTCGGAGAGAGTGAATGAATATCTCGGCCCCTTTGCATGATTGGCTCAAAATCAGTAGCTGTAGTCGTCAGAGGATCTCGATCCACATATAATATTTCCAATATTTCCTGACGATATATTCATTATTGAGTTATATTCATTCACACACAGAGACACTATTCTTTTTCTTTTTCATTTTTCATACCGATCAATAACTTCCCTTATAACTGGGGATGTAAGAAATGTCCATTTTATAAAATTCCTTTTTGTCGCTTTTTCACAATTTTTGACATGAAAATGTCTATTCGCTCGTTAAGCACAGTGATAGCCGGTCAAACTTTCTTGTGTTACAAAATACCGTCAGATTTCAATCGATAATAACTACCAGACTAATAATGCGATAACAACGGTTGAGGTCACAATGGATAGAGCATGTCTGTACGTGTTTGTTGTGCAATGTTTGTT